>JAWNOK010000038.1:0-410154 GCA_035046005.1 Drosophila acutilabella
TATGTATATTTATATGTTTAAATAAATACATTTGTATATTGTACGTATCTTTATTTTGGTTTTTATAATTGTCATTTTAATTTTCGAAGGCAAAATTTAAAGAAAATGCTTTTGCTTTTTCGTATTCATACATATAAACAAACATACATACATATATCGTATATCTATATTTTATTAGGCCAGTTGTGTGAAAAACAATTTCCCGGTTTTCGTTTTCATTTAATGCTCGAACTACGCACTTACTCACGAATATTTCGCAGACTTTGAGACTTGGGCGCAATAATTGGATTACAATCGCTTGTTATTGTTATTGTTGTTGTTGTGCCTTCATAGGGCGCATGCCTCTTATCAACTTGTTGCGTTTTACCATTGTCCAAGCACAGCAAAACACATACCTAGATACATTGAATGCAAAACACACATACATACATACACTCACATACGTACGCACAGATATATTTCTTGAGGCATTACGCATCCCTAACGAAACGCAGAATATTATAGACCAGAGTGGACCACGCCGCCATTGCTCCCATTTTTTCTGTTATTGCATCACGGTACAGTGCACAACAAAAAAACAATTTTTCGCATTCGTTTTGCATCCTTGTGCTGCTAATCCCCAGTGTTAATTTGTTGTTGGTTTCAGTTTAAGAGAAATCATTCGAACGTAACAGTAAATTTTATGCTTATTAAACAGTAATAAGATTTTCAATACAGTTTGCAATAAATTTTATTCACAGGAACAAGAGAAATATTTTAAATTCTGAAATATTTTAAGCTTTTCCATTGTTGCATAGATTTTACGATTTTTTTTAAGTTTTTTGTGGAGAGCATCGTGCACGTAAGCGTAATGTTTATTGTAAATAAACGACAAGCACATTTGCACAATTAATTTGTTAGCAAAATTCGAAAAACGAAAAAAATATGAAAAATCTAGTCGGAGACATTTGTGTGATAAATGCAAGTAGACGGAAAGAGAAATCCAGAAAAGAGGAGGGGATAGAGGTGAGCGCGTAAGATGATACAGGGGAACATGTGTTAATTGCCAGGCAAATTGAAAAACACGAAACGCGCTCATGTGCTAAGGTCTAAAGTGACCAAGTCTTAAACAAATATCCATTATACAATGATTTATGTCTGTGTGTGCGTGTGAGTTTTGTGTGCTTCAAAATACATGTTAATAGATTCGATCATTTAATTTACTTACAGCCAACTTAACTGTAACAACAAAACAGAGACGTTCAAATGGGTCGTTGGGGTCGCCAAAGTCCAGTCCTGGATCCACCGGATCCACAGCCGCCACCTATACCACCGCGTACATTTATGCGACAATCAAGCATTACAAAAATTGGCAACATGCTGAACACGGCCATCAATATCAACGGTGCTAAAAAGCCGCAAAGTGAGTTGTTTGCCATGTACATATATATTTTTTTTTTTTAATTTTTAAAGGTCGTTCGCGGCGCCACATATAAAATATACGACATCCCAGTCAGCTGGTAGCGTTTAGTGTTTTACAACACTGAAAATGCACATTGTCTAGCACTGAACAATTTTACTGAACGCCGTTCGTTTAGGGTAATTTAGTGGCCTGAAACTTCTATTGTAAAGTGCGAAATTTGCAATAAATTTTTGTACTTCCATTTTATGTTGAAATTATCAAAACAAATTAGTCATAAATTAAGTTAAAATTGTTACCGACGCGTTTAAGTGTTATAGCCGATATAAAAGTGTATTTTTGCAATGGTGTACATAGTTTAAAAGTGCGTAAATTTGGCCGCCGCTGCCGCATTTGCAAAAGCGACGACGCAACACAACGACGGCGGCGACGAAGCAGTGCAGTAAAAGAGGCGGCAAAAACTGGAAGAAGAAGCAGTTTAACAGAGCAGCATTAGAATCTCTTTTTTTTTAGTCATATTTGTCATGAGAGCTACGTACATATGTGAGCACGATTTTTGTGTGATAATCTTTGTCATGACGCGTTAGCCCCTATGCAGTGTTTCGCCAAAAACAGATATACATAATTATTAAAATATTAAGTACGAGGCGCATTTAAATCGAATATTGATTGTGCGTTGTCTTCAGCGACGCCGTGTAGCCAAAGAGATGCCACCGCGCTCTTTTATAACAAAAAACGAAATGATTAACAAAATGTCAAAATAAATATGAATAAGCAATTGGGTGTTGTAAGAATAAGAAATGGTGCTAAACAAGGAACACATATTTTGAAGGTTAGATTGCCACCCGTTGCTTGTTTAAAATGAATGTACATGTACATGAACGTGCAAATAAAATGCGATAAAACAAAGCGTAAGGCAAACGCTAAACGAATACATCGTCGTCGTCGTAGACGTTGGGAACGACAGAAAGAGAGGTACCCGGACCAGAGCAGAGCAGAGGTGTTTGTGTTTGTTTTGCCATAGAATAAATAATATTAATCGCATTGTTTAGCAAATATACGGGGCGCGTTAATATCGTTTTACAACACCTCGTTTATCATTTGTGCTCTACACTCTCTCGCTTTCTCTGCTCCTGAGAGTCATCGGCCAGAATAGTACAAAAATTATTATTTTGCGATAACTTTTTTGGTACAACCACCGGCTGCACAAGCACACAAACACACAGACGCGCACAGACACACATACGCGCAGATAGACAGTCACACTAACACAACGCTGCTGCCGTTATTAGTACTGCTTCTTGCTTCTTGTGGCCGTCGTCGTCGTCTTCGCCGTCATCGTCATCGCTATGTTGATATTGTACATGCATATGTACATACTTATGTATATATGATGTACGTATGTACAAATGTGTAAACGAAATACTCCCTTACTTTGCAGTTTAATTCTCCACATGTCGTCGACGTCGTTGTCGTCACCAGCTATACGTATACGTGCTTAAGTTGTGTTGAGCAGTGACAAAAAAAATCAACAACAAAAAAAAACATACAAACTACATATATATAAAACCAAAGTACATCACATAACAACAAAAGAAAGGGCCGAAACAAAAGCGACGAAAGTTAAGCACTTTGGTTTTGTCTTTTGCTTTCGGTTTGTTCGTCGTTTCTTTGCAAGCTTAACTCCTTCGGCGAAAACGCAATCGAAGAAAAAAACACAACACAAAACAGAAAACGGAAATTTCGCGCTCAACAACTCTTTTGCAACAACAACAGCAACAACAAAAAAAAAGCACGTTTCTCAACAAACACACGCATACAGGAAAAACACTAGAGAATTGAGCGCTTATAGTGGGAGAGTGAGAGTGAGCGAGTAGTAGAGAGAGAGAAAGAGCGCGACCGCAACTCCTTGGCCTTATTTTTTTTTATTGTATATTGTTTTTGTTGTGCGGCTGGTTGTGTTGTTGTTGCTGCTGCTGCAATTGTTGTTGGATTTTTTTTTAGTGTTGTTGCTCTTGCTTTAATAGCTGCCTCCTGATAAAACTTGCGCGCGCTGTTCCACGAAAACTGTTCAACTGTCATGGCCGGTAAGTCATTGTATTACTCCTCAACCAGCGATCACAGGGTATTAGCGCGCGTTTGTGTGTGTGTCTTTTTCTGAATAATCGAATACAATCTAGTAACAGCATATAAACAAATTGCTCGCGAAATAAACAAACAATTTAAAATAGCCACTGATCTAGTTTATTTACTCAAAGTAAACGGAAAACTCCCCGTATATTGATCTTATTCAAAGAACGTAATTCCGAACAATTTAATTATTGTTTAATAATATTTTATGTTGGGTATGATGATGAATGAACTTGGATATAATTGATCATTCCCTTTATCACTTGTTGGGAGAAAATAATATGCAATTTCTGCACTTTGTAATTTGCCCATCAACAAGATAGTTTTTCAATTGATTTGCCGGTAGTTCAAAGCAGAAATGTAATTAAATCATAAGCAATTGGGGCACAGTGTTTTACAAATGACCCAGTAGCACTGGTTCTGTAGTGCTTTTTACACTATAAAAAGTTTGGCTTTAAATTTTATTTAAAGTGTTACCGATTTGATACATACATATGTGCTAGTTTGTGATCAATTAAGATTGATTGGATAAATATGAAACGTGTGAATTCGTTTTTTCACTTTTTTATTTTGATTGACCATAAAAATAGCTAAAAATATATATTCATTGTATTGATTGTGGGAGCTTTAGGTTTCATTTTACGCTAAAAATAGTTCTTTTGCTGAAATTAAATTAATTAATTAGTTCGCTGGGTTTCAGGACATGGATTGATTTTCTAAAGCAGTCAAATGGTTGCTTTTTATCAGTATTATGCAAACCCTTGGATGTATTATGTTCAAAGGGGGGAGTACAGGGGCTACAGGGCTGGAAATCTGTTCGTCGTTGGGTCCTGAGTCGCGACATCGCGTGCTTGTGTTAAATAATTGTGCCAATATTTGATTATTATTTAGTTGAAGCCTACTAACTTCTGTTTGTACTCTCGGGTATATTATATATGGGCATTTCCGCGGTCACTCACACGACTTTCGGAAGCAAAGTAAAATTTTAAATATTAAATAAATCAATCAAAATTAAATTATTTGTACTTCATCACTAATGATGTTTTATAGCATTTTCAGAGTACTATCAATGGTAAAAAAAAATTGAGTGCCTACGGTTTTTATGTTTTGAGATATAAGCCGCAAAAAGGCGGTCACTCACGCGACTTCAAAAATACATTGCTGTAGACATCAATGATACTAATCGGCAAACTCTGCGAATTGTGTGCAAATTTTGAACTTTAAATATTTTTGTCATTGACGAGAAATATAAAGCTTGATTATTAGACTTATCATTTTTCAAAATTCGCCCTGTCCTTTTTGTGCGAAGGATTCTTCTGGGTCACTCACGCGACATCGCTCACGCGACATTTTTTCCAATGCAGTTTTGTATGCAGTTATATATATAATATAAGTCATTACATTAATATTTAAGTTAAAACAAATTTATATGTGATATCCTTGAGCTGCAAATAACAAAAGACTCGATGTTACAGAATTTACAGAAATGAATTTTATTCATTTGAAATTCGATTTTGTTAAACATATGTAAATAATTAATTAATGCAAATTTTTTCAGAATTTTTTATTATTATTTTGTTGGTCCATCTAAATTTGTATTAAAAAAGTTAACAAAAACTAAGAAAAAAATATTTTCTTAGAAGGGGTTGCACTTACGGTCACTCACACGACAAACTTTGCCAATGAATAAAAAATTATTATAATATGGAACAAAATTATTTTATTTTATTTAACTTATTGTTGAAACAATCTCACGTAAATTACAAATTTACATTCAGTCTTTTCAATAAATTCAAAAGTTATGACCACTTATGCTGTTTTACGGTCACTCACGCGACAAAAGAAAATCACAATTAAGATAAGCACAATTACGGTTAATTCGTGCTCTTTTCTCTCTCTTTGCAATTTCTACCGCTATTTCACATATCCTAGTGCAATTAAAGAAGAGAAGCTCTGCGGTAAGAGAATTCTAAATGTAGTAAATATTTAAACGAAAGATGCCTATAAAACATCCCCAGTCTAAGATATATATAAACTCAACTTTGCTTGCTATTATTTTGTACATACGACTTTTCATGGACTTTGTTAAGTCCAAAATATATAATTTTAATATTTCTTAATAATATAATATTAAAAAAATTAACATCTTCGGTACTTTTTTTTTTAACTCTTGGTTGACCTTTTCGCGGAAATGCCCATATATCACCCGAATCTGCCAAAAGATTAGATATATAAACAACAATGCGCGCAATTTGTAGTAGTACCATTGTTTAAAACAATTACTACTGGCTTAAGTTTACTTTTATTGTACTTATTAATATGTATCTTTGAAAGTTGTTTTATTTAATAACTGTATCGAATTTCCTTGACCTAGAAAGTCCTTTTAGCTGTTCAGTTTTACAGTTATTTTATAGTGCGCTTATGTAGTTTTACAGTTATTTTATAATGCACTTATGTAGAATTTTAAGCACGTTCTATCCCAAAATAAACTTACCACAAAGAAATCAAGTTCAATGACTACAAATATGTTATAAGGGGTGGATGGTTTGTTTGTCAGGGACAGCGTTACGAAAGTAAAGTTGTATAACATTTTCAGACCCTGTAGTTTTACCAAATACATGGTGTACATTAGGTTTGTCAGTAGAAAACGTAGGGCAGAGTCCTTAAACTTAGATATACTACACGCAGATCAGGTTTGTCTAGAAACGGAACGAAATATTTTAAAACACCCTAAATTAATAATATATCGCAAGTAAATAAGCTCGTGATAATCTTATCCTTAGCGTAGTAAATGTATGTTCCCAAGTGAGATCAAATGGAGTTATCTTGTATTTTGTATGAAAATAATTTATGTTTCTAGGGCAGGGTCCCACCAAGTTATGCTCGCTCTACTGTAGTCTTTTCCCATAGTATGTTGTTGTATTTATTGGCCACACACATGCTGCACTGAATGAACTGTCAACTCACTAATTGACTGACTTGCTCAATCGCCAAGTGACTGACTGATCCTATTATCGTCATTGGAGCAAAGTTGGTTTGTCAATCAAACGATGACGTCGCCAATGGCATTTTAAACAGACAAATGTGCAATGAGTGTAGAACAAACAGAAAGAGCGATTACAATAACTCAAATACTCGTTATATCAGAGGTGTCCAAAAGTTACACACACCAGCACAAAAACATGCACTGCAAAAAATTAGAGTTCCAAATTTAATTTCGAACTGATAAACTTTTCGCTGCAAGCTTCGAAATAAAACTGATTTTGCCAGTGTAAACTCGCAGACAGGCCAACAACAACAACATGAATTGAGAATAAGTAGAGCAACAACAACAAGGCGAGCAAAGAAGTAGGATGCAAAGCGAAATATGAAAAAATTGTTTGTGTGCTGTGCTTGGCAGCGTCCTATGCTGCAAGCAATTACACAAACAAATGAGACCCAAGAGCAATGGCGGCGTTGGAACAACTCTGTGAATAGTGAATTAAGAACTATAAACAAAGGAAATTTATTTGAAAAACAAACACAAAATAGGGGCAAAGTGTTAGTAATAGAAATAATATTTGAAAAAAGTTTTAAGGGCATAAAGAGACAATTTACAATGGTCAGCAATGGCGTCATTACTAAATTATTAAGTGGGGCAACAAAGACGTCATCGTTGTCCTCTCGACAGCAACTACAACTAACGGTATTGATTGTCCTTTTGCGGACGAATCAAATGTAACAGTCACTTAGACTGAGATTTTGGACTTTTTGGTGGCGGGGGAAAAGGAGGTAAAAGTGAATTTTATACTGATTAGATTCTGTGTCTGTCTTGTCGCTGCAGGTAATGGAGAGGCCTCTTGGTGCTTCTCACAGATCAAGGGCGCCCTAGACGATGATGTCACCGATGCGGATATCATATCCTGCGTGGAGTTCAATCATGACGGCGAACTGCTTGCCACCGGCGACAAAGGCGGTCGCGTCGTCATCTTTCAGGTGAATATTTACATTTAATTTTAATTTAATTAGTCATTTAATGTATTTATTTTCTTTCTATAAATTGTAGCGTGATCCCGCCTCAAAAACCGCCAATCCGAGACGCGGTGAATACAATGTCTATTCGACATTCCAATCGCATGAGCCTGAATTTGATTATCTCAAATCGTTGGAAATCGAAGAGAAAATCAATAAGATCCGATGGCTACATCAAAAGAATCCCGTGCACTTTCTCCTCTCCACGAACGATAAAACGGTGAAATTGTGGAAGGTCAGTGAGCGCGACAAGTCCTTTGAGGGCTACAATACAAAAGAGGAGAACGGTCTGATACGAGATCCACAAAATGTAACCGCCTTACGAGTTCCTTCTGTAAAGCAAGTGCCGCTAATGGTTGAGGCCTCGCCACGTCGCACCTTTGCCAATGCACACACCTATCACATCAATTCAATTAGCGTTAATTCTGATCAAGAGACTTTCCTATCCGCTGACGATTTACGCATCAATCTCTGGCATCTGGAGGTGGTCAATCAAAGTTACAACATTGTTGACATTAAACCAACCAACATGGAGGAGCTAACGGAGGTTATCACTGCAGCCGAATTCCATCCAACCGAATGCAATGTATTTGTATACTCCAGCTCAAAGGGGACAATACGATTATGTGATATGCGCTCAGCGGCACTGTGTGATCGTCATAGCAAGCAATTTGAGGAGCCAGAGAATCCAACGAATCGCAGTTTCTTCAGTGAGATAATCAGTTCGATTAGCGATGTGAAGCTAAGCAATTCTGGGCGTTACATGATCTCCAGGGACTATTTAAGCATCAAGGTCTGGGACTTGCACATGGAGACGAAGCCAATTGAAACCTATCCGGTAAGGAATCAACTTTCCATAATCCGTTTTGACAGTAATCTTATGATCCTTTTCATTTTAGGTTCATGAATACCTACGTGCCAAGTTGTGCTCGCTGTACGAGAACGACTGCATCTTTGACAAATTCGAGTGCTGTTGGAATGGCAAGGATAGCTCCATTATGACCGGCAGTTATAATAACTTTTTCCGTGTCTTTGATCGCAATTCGAAAAAGGATGTCACACTCGAAGCCTCCCGGGATATTATTAAGCCCAAGACGGTGCTAAAGCCCCGTAAAGTTTGCACTGGTGGCAAACGAAAGAAGGATGAGATCAGTGTCGATTGTCTCGATTTCAATAAGAAAATCTTGCATACCGCTTGGCATCCGGAGGAAAACATTATTGCGGTGGCTGCCACTAATAATCTGTTCATATTTCAGGATAAATTTTAGCTAAAACTGCAACTATGGCATATTGAATTGTACACAATTGTAACCGTAACCGGAACCGGAAACACAACCATTATGGCCGCCTCGGCAAAGCCTTGGCAACAGTCGGCTCATTTAACTGATAATTCGATTGATTTCTATCAAAAGCGCTGTCAAATTTCACCTCAATTGTTTGCTTAACATTTATCTAAGATCCTTCCCATAACACACACATACACACACCCACATCCATACACAATCATACACAGAAAGGCCATAGCAAAAGCTTTGTAACATTTTCCTTAGTGATACGTACAACATAAATAACATACAAATTTTATACATAGATAACATTTAAATATAGTTGAAAGCAGAATTATAATTTTTATGTAGCGTAATTAAAAATGAAACAACAGCAACAAACAATCGAATTATCAACGTAGTGTACCAAGATTTTTTTATATAAATATGCGCCCAAGTATTTCTAATAAAAAACAATTACTTAAAATTAAAAACAAAAGAAAACCACACCCATAAATCGCATATGGAAATCTTTGTTCGCTGTTAAGTTTAAAAGAAAAGAGGAAATTTAGCAAACATATTTAAAAAACACACAAAAAAAAGTTGTGCGCTTTTCTTACTTTTTGTTGTATGTTTTCAAAACTTTGTTTTCGATAAAGTTCATTCCAAGCTGTTAAAAAATAAAAATGAAAACGAAAATCAAATCATTTCAAATATAGCTAGCTTACCAATAATGTATAATACTAAATCTCAGATAAACAATACCCCTCAGCCCCCCTTTTCTGTTATCATTTAGTCATACAAATCGCAAAAAAAACAAAAACCTAAAAAAAATTAAGAAATGCTCATTTTAAAAACATTTAAATAAACTAAGAATCTATTAAGAAAAGAAAACAAACAAATAAACAATTATAATAAAATGCAAATGAAAGAAATTATAATTAATGCCTATGAGAAAGTTTATAAAAAAAAGATCACACAACCTAAGTTAAATCGAATTATTGTTTAATAGGGTTCTCAAGTTCTTTAATTTTACAATTTACTAAAAAAAAAAAGAAAAACAACAAATTACTTATTTTTATACGCTATGTTTTAAGCTAAGTATTGCTATTATTAGTTAACACTTTGCGTGCATGCGTCCAAGACCAATTCACAACACTATAAACTAGTTGTCTCACACACACATCGTTCGTTCTTAACCTCACCTGCCATACAATTGAGTCCTCCTGCCCCAATCCTCAGTCCTGCTCCCCCCATCCATTCATGCACAACTGGTCGACTTTTCTTTTTAGGTTATCTCTAGCGTCTAGGAATATGAAAAACAATAATAAAAGAAATAAAAATGATTATGATAAATATACTATATCTTTTGAAACATGGCAGGCATTGAAAGAAAAGGAGAGACAGGAAGAGAAAGAGAGAGAGAGTTCAAAAGTGAAATGTAAACGCATAAAATGATTAAAAAAAACAAATATGTGCTTCTTATGAAATTAATTATGTATTAAATAATATGTATTTCCAATGAACTAGTTATACAGTTATAGAAAGCAGGAAGATTAACAGTTACACAACACATACATACATCAACATTAGATCCACAAAATATATATAATTGTTTGTAACAAAAAAAAAAGAAAATCGTGTGAAATTCGTTTAAAACTTAAGTAAAAATTCTATATTTTTAATACATATAATGTACATTGATTTTGTTTCAGACAAATACAACACACATATTATATAATACTATTATGCCCAAAATTATTCAGCATAAATGCTTTCATTTTGCCTTTTTTATTTCAATTTGTTTTTTAGGCAGCGGACTTGATTTTTTAAACATTAATCTTTTTGTAAATAAATCGCAATACAATTTTTTATAGTGAACATAACAAAAAAAAAAAAAAACGAATATATAATAAAATCCATTCATGAAATGAACTAAAATCCTTTTTGCAGTTGAACAGAATCGAGAAACTTAATTTTTAAAGAATTTATCGAACTGCTAAGAAACAAACAAACAAAAACAAAAAACGATGGTAAATCAAATAAAACGTACGAAGTTTAATTTTGCAAGCAAAAATAATTCCATTGTTTTAATGAAAATTCTTATGACTGATTTTATGCGTATTAGCAAAAAATCATTTATTTATTTATTAGATTAGAATTCTTTTACGCTTGAATTCTTTTTTAAATTGACTTCCGATCTACATATATGACTAACAGCGTCAACAAAAGAACTGAAGTATTTGATAGAGCTTTTGCACAGGCGCAGAGAGCACTTAGTTTTAAAGCACTCGTTTCTTTGCTTCTGTCTCAACATAAAAACCGTTACTTTTATTGCTCTATTGGAAATTTGAAATTGGAATGCAATGCACGCATGCTTTACATGCTTGGAGCGATGGTGAGAGCACGCCAGTGGCTTGTCTTACCAGCGAAAAAGAGTGGAAGAAACAAAGAGAGAGTGATGGAGAGCGCATGGCGCGCAGCCGCGGCTTCAATCGAAACTCCAACTCAGCTGCGCGTTTAGTTGAATTTAAGCAGTACAGGCACACGGTTCGTTTTGTTGGTGCTGCCGTTGGGTCTCTTTATTTTCTTGGCGTTGGCAAAAAAGACCGGAACCGCGACTTGAAACCGGTTTTGGACAATTCAAAAATAATAACAGCACAAAGCTCTTAGCTCATGCGAATATCGAAACGACCTTATAAAATACCCCAAAAATTAAACCAATAAAGTGCAATTTAAATACGTTAAAATCAACGTGGAACTGCAACATAAATAAATAAAATGTTTAATTAAAATACGTGAAATAAAATACATACTCATATCACACATACATACATACATACATTTGCGTTGTTGCAATGACAATGACAACCCAAACTGAAGCCGTTCTTTGTGATAGCTGTTGCGTCTGCGCTGCTTCGACCACTGTTAGTGGGCGTGACACAGCTGGGCTGCGACAGCGCTGTCGACGTCAAAGTCGACTGAATGTGCAACTATTTATTGCTTTTGTGGCGTTATTCCTGTTTTGTTGTTACCCTAACACTGCAAGTGAGTATAACAAATCAGTATAAAATATAATATTATATTCTCAATTGGTTAATGAAAGTATAAAAGCTCAATTGTAACGGTAAACGTTTGTGTTGTTTTTGATTACTTGGCGTACTGCAACTAAGCTAACGAAAGAGAAACTTTTAATGCGTAAGGCGTATTTTGCCTATTACGTTGAAAAACCTGCAACACGATGTATAACAAAATCTGTAACAACAACAACAATAGCGAAAGCAAATTCACTTTCGTGTGAAGCTAGCGAAACTGGTCTACAAACTTACACACAAACATACATATCTTTTTAGAGGTCTCTCTTGCGTGCGTGTGCTTGAAGCTCGTCAAGATTTGATTGGTTGCACATTCTCTTGCTCCCGCTCCCTCTCTCTCTCTCCCTCTCTATTTATGTATATCATGAGAGAAATTATTAAGGCATTAGTCAGCAATGTTCGCTTAAGACAAGAAAAACCCAATTATGCGTAACCTTTGTCTTGGTTTTTTTTTAAACTCATGGTCTTGATTATTTAATTTCGACCCTTTCCAGCTGCCCAAGAAGAGGATGAAGATGGTCCCTATAGTGGCAAATATCTGGGCAAACTGAATTCGTATCATCATCAGGTATCTGGCGATGTTTATGCCGTTAACGAGTACACCTTTCTGATAACGGGCTTCAATTACGATGGCAACGGGGCGGATACTTTCTTTTGGGCGGGAGCCAGCAATCGACCAGGTCCTCAAGGCTTCATCGTGCCCGATGAATTTGGAAAGTAAGTAATTGAATCATTTAAAATATAAGAAAATAAGTAAAATATTTTTACAATTTAATGTGAAGTTTTTGTTGCACAAAAATAAACTAGTAATTTTAGTATACGACTTTCTTCGTCAATTTTATGACTAGGTGTACGCTTTTATTTACTGTTAGTTAGAACAACAAACCGCGAATTAATCTTAGTTAGCTTAAAAAGAAACTGGTTTGTTTTAGATTAACACTAAAGTTTTAACATTTTATTTCTTTGAAAGCAGAATGATATAGTCGAATCGAAATCAATAGAAATTTTAGCCTCTTTACTCCTCAACGTCTTGTCTGTTTAATGATGATTAAATGATTTGTTTGAATTACAGGACCAACATTTTGGATCGCTACCATAACAAGGACTTCACGCTTACCCTACCCGATCGCAAGAAGATGACGGAAATCAAGTGGTTAGCGGTTTACGATCTGAACAATCAGAATAATTTTGGAGACGTTTATATACCGGAGGAATTCGAACCACCCCGGACACAAACCGGCGGTACCTTCTCCAAGCGCAGCCACAACGTGAGCAGCAGCAGCATCGAGATCCTAGACTCAAAGACTATACGAATCATGGACTTTACCTACAATGGGCTCGGAAAGCGTACGTTCTTCTGGACGGGAGTGGGGGCACAGCCCTCGGGACGGGGCAGCAAGATACCAGACGAAAGGGGCTAGTAAGTAATCCATAGATAAACCTAATTAGGTTACGAATACATCGTAAACTGTTCTACTTTCCAGTCTGGATCCCATACGTGCGTATAACAAGGAGAACATTGAACTGGAGTTACCGGGTGATAAGACCATCTTCGACATCGATTGGATCAGTGTGTACGATGTGGCCGATAATGAGAATTATGGCCATGTGTTGATACCCGATGGCCTGAATGTGCCTCCATCTCTCGTTAAGATTACGCCGTATGAGTTCTCCTTGCCCAACTGTCGGCAGCTGCACAAGGACTTGCAGGTCTCCTGGGAGGTCTTTGGTCCACAGATCACATTCCAATTGTCCGGACAGGTGGCTAAAACGGATTACATGTCCTTTGGCATCTCTGGCTCGGATGTGTCCAGCCAGATGATCGGAGCAGACGTTGTGGTCGCCTACATAGATGACATACGTGGCTATACGGTGGACTATAACATCACCTCCTTGGCGCCCTGTGTGCAGGTACTGGGTCAGAACAAGGGCGTCTGTCGGGACGATGTCGTCGGTGGCTTGGACAGTTTCCAGCTGAACACATACAGTCGCAAGGATGGCATCAATACAATTAGCTTTAGGCGCACTCTTAAGTCATGTAGGTCTAACCAACTTTTTTTTCCTTTTTAATTCCCATTTAATTTGTTATGACTTTCACTTTTTAGCTGATGATGGCGATAAGGAAATCTTTCTGGATCGCAGCAACTACGTGGTCTGGGCTCTTGGCCAACTGGACTCCAATAACGAGCCCGCTTTCCACACTTTCTACCCGAAGAGCGATATCGTCATTGATTTCAATACCACGGAACCGGTTAACGACTGTTTCAGCTTTACAAAGCGCATGCAGAGCCAAGTGCAGCTCTGGGAGCGCACCAGAATCACTGATCCGTAAGTAGAAACATTTCAATCGATTGATTAACCCTTTACTTAAATTGTAACCCTCTTGTTTAGCACCGTTCGCACGTTCCACTCCTACCTGGGTCCCTCGGGGGGCATGCGTGGCTATCAGGGATTGACGGGTCATGTCTCGAGCGGATTGGCCTGGTACATCAATGGCTACATGATACCAGAGCTGTATCTGAAGCGTGGCCTGACCTACACGTTCCAGGTGCGTGGCGGCAACAATCCACACTCACCGGAGCACTATCATCCGCTGGTCATAACAGATGATCCCACAGGTGGCTTTGATCGTCTCTCCGATGCTCGGCAGAGTGAGATTCGTGTGCTCGCCGGCGTTGAGTTTACGCGACGTGGTCGCCCCAAACCCACCGCAGCTGGTCCACTCTGTCTGTCCCGTTATCCGGAGCACTATGATCGTCGCTTGGATGATAATTTCCCCACGTTTAAGAAATTCAATCGGTCACTGTTGAACACCTGTAGCAGTGAACCACCTGCGCTGCTAGAGATTACGCCAAACATCACCTGGCCGGATACGGTTTACTACAATTCCTTTACGCATGGCAACATGGGCTGGAAGATTCATATTGTGGATAGCTATACCAAACTGCGTAGTGGTGGTAACAGCATACAGGTGTGCTCCATCACCTGTTGGCTGTTGGCGGTCCTAGCGCTGCTCTGGACTTCTCAATTGTATCTCAAGCGTTAAAACTTTCAATTCAAGTCACACAGTCACTAAATGCAGATACACGTCTGTCTACCTACCCGTTTAGTATACATACTAGTTACTGTAGTTAACTATACATATATTTTTGCTAATAAAGGCAAAGCTGTACATAGATTAAAAGCCAGTTAAGTTACAATTTAGTGCTAAGATTTCGATTGGCTTCAAAGTTTATCAACTGTAAACTGTTTAATTTATTGATTAGTATCAGGTTTCATTTGGTGTTTTAGTATCTATAAACTTTCGTATATATATTATAAATATATATATATGTATATTATGTATTTATATGTATAATCATTATCTTCATCTGGACAGTTTTAAAGTTTACAAATTGCAAGAACTCACTAAACACTTTGATAATTTTACATTATTTAATTTCAATTCTTTTTTTGTTTAACAAGTGATAAATTAGTTATTCTAATGTGTATATAGTAAATTTCTAATTATTATATGTCCTATATACTTATGTATGTGTTTATCTGATGAGTAACTTTATGCTTATTGGCCTAGGCCTAATGGTTAAGAACTTAACGTGGCTAACAACTCAACTGCTGCTTTAGAGTTAATCAATTTACAATTTTCCTTCTTTCGGTTTATCCATTATTTTGCATATAATGTGCAAAATAATTATGTTTCACTTTCATTTCCTATACAGATTTAATATCACGTTTATCGCTTACACTTTTTGCTTTTGTTATACATATTTTTTTTAGTTTTCTTTCATTATTTTTTTTATAGTTTTCTTCTTGCTTTGTTATTGAGTTTGAAATGAGTTTGTTTGTTTTTCTTTAAGCCGAATAAGTTAAGAATAATCGTAGTAGTAGTAGTGTGGGATAGGGGATATAGTAGGATAGATACATAGATACAAGTATACAGATAGTTTAAGAAAAGAACAAGGGGGAATGGGGGGTTAGTGGGAGATTAACTACACTGGTACAATTT
Source organism: Drosophila acutilabella (assembly GCA_035046005.1). NCBI lineage: Eukaryota > Metazoa > Arthropoda > Insecta > Diptera > Drosophilidae > Drosophila > Drosophila acutilabella. Next base: position 15,907 of record JAWNOK010000038.1, read on the forward strand.
GGAAATGGCCCAATTAAAAGAAAGAAAAAAAAAATGAGAGAAGACAAATGTTTACACAATGTGGGATACTAACAATTTAGATAACACAGAGAATGAGTCAGGGAAACAATGTGTGTGTGTGGGGGTATTGTGAATGTTGTGTCCAGCTCATGGCTCATGATTGTGCACAAATTGCTGCAGCTGTTTGTGTAAGTGATCCTTATAACATATCTTATGCTTGCTAAGAACCGTCGCACATAGGCACTGCAGGGATACGTAATTGAGCAGCGGTATGGTGTTCGTGGGATTGGAGGCTATGGAGTCGTACGGTCGCTTCTCCGCTCGATTCGGCTGATCAATGTCTGCGCCACACTTGAGCAACAGATGAACGATCTGATTGCGAAGAAAAACTTATTAGATACAATTTGGAATAAGATACTTTTTAACTTGCCTCATTGTCGTAGTTGTAGGGCTGACAGGCAACATGTAGTGGCGTGGATTTGGCTTCATTCTTTGTATTCACATCGATGCCGCATTCAATGAGCAACTTTATGACATCCGCATTGGGGAACACAGTCTTCTAAAAGTGTTAAAAACTATTAGTTACAAAAAACAAATTGTTTTTTAAACAGATGCACGCACATCGGCAAAATTATCTTCGGTGATGTAACCACTTTTGATCACATTAAGTCGCGATGCACCCAAATGAAGCAGCGTATCCGCGGTGCTGGCACTACGCAGATTTCCGGCCACGACCGTCTTGTGTACGGCCTGAAAGATTTGCTTATTTTGAGCCTCTGTGTGGACGGTATTGATCAGCAGATAGATGAGATGGGCCAGGCAACGTAGCACACGATCGTAATTCTCCTGCTGTCGCCGGAAGACAGGACGCACCTGTAGCAAATCCTTCACCTCGACGGCACTTTCCGCGAGCGTACGAAATACACCCAAAACATCCTCAAATCGTGGCAATAGATTGTCCTGATGCAGAAAACGTGCACGTGCATCACTGCGCATATGATTGGAATTGCGTACGTGAAGATCAAGCATTAAACGCACCAGAGCCTGGGCAGCAAAGCAGGTCTCAAAGTGCAAGATTGACCAATTGGAGACGCGCACCTCCAGCAGAAAACGCCAGAGATCGATGCAACGCTGCAGCTGCAGTGAATCTGCATACGAGGCACCTCTAAATGTCAAACGAAACAACATATCCTTGTGGGTTAGACCCAGGACACGTTCGCAGATCAACAGGCTTTGCGTACGCATCGCATCCATGTCTGTGGCGATGTTATCCAGCTCCTCCAGCGTTGCAAACTCTACGGCATTTTCATACGCGTTCCTTAGCGGCACCTTCGGTTTCTTCTCAATGTACGGCGTAAATGCAGCACGGATGTTGTGTGCCATGCGCCAGTGTAGAATGCAGACACGTGACTCATTGTGCTCGTCCAGGAATGTGGAGCCCATCAGTTCGTGTGCCTCAGCAATGCGTTCCACAGAGTAATTCAATTCCTTCTTCAGATAGTAGAATATCTGATGGGCGCCCTTGAGGCAGGCAGTACGCAGAGCATCATCTCCATAGCGACTCTTGGCGAATGGATCAGCACCCTGCTCTATCAACATTCTGGTGGTGTCCAGCCGATGCTCCTGTATGGCATAATGCAGTGCCGTCTTGTCCTGTATGTCACGGGCATTGATGTCGGCGCCCTTGCGCACTAGATACAGGCACAGCTGCACAGATTGCACCGAGTTGATTAGACAGGTGCCACCATTTATGTTTGGCTTCTTAATGTCGGCACCGTTCTCCACCAGAAACTTGACTGCAAATGTGGAACAGTTGGAATTAGTGGGAATTATGTGATTCTATTTCGTAGACTTACCAATATCGGTGTGAGTCATGTAGCAAGCACTGCGGACGGGCGTTGAACCCGAATCGGATGTGGCATTTATGTCACAACCGATGTGTACCAGATACTTGACCATGGACAGTTTGCCGGAGACAACGGCTGCCCACAGTGGCGATACATAGTGAAAACTATTGTCCTCGGGCACCTCAAAGTGTCCGCGCTGCTCGATGTCCGCCTCGCAAATGGTTATCAGATACTCGGCAATTACTACTGCGCCACGTTTGCAGGCAATGAAAAGTGGCGCACAGCCATTGCGTTGCTTTCTAACCACTTCACGGCGCGACTCACGTGGATGCCTGCAAAGTGTCAGCGGAAACAAAAAACAATAAATAGAATAGAATAATAAAACATAAACATTGATTATACGGGGTAATTGATCAGTGCTCAGCGTGCTTATCAGACACCACAAAGCCAAGCACGCTGAACTTTTATTTTTCGGGTATTATATTTGGGGTACTCTCAGTACTACGCACATACATACGTACATACATACATTTATTCCAAAGTGTGTTTACGTACTTTTCAAGCTCGTGGCGTAGATGGCGCGACAAAATGGAGTCCTCCTGGCTTCGTTTACACTCTTCCACCAGCTCGTGATTTAGCTTTGTGATTTCCATTTTGGGACTACTCTGCTTGCGTTCGTTGGCCATGGGGCTGGAGCGCCGCTGTAGCTGCTGTGTGCCTTCAAGTCTGGAGTTCATTGCCAGTGCAGAATTTCATTGCTCGCCACTCCTCGCCTCACCTTGCACACGCACACACTCAGAAACACACGCACAACGCACACTTGCACACACACTCACACACTTTCCAAAAGCTTGCAATTTTGTGTTATTGGGTTTGCGAGTTCCGCGTTCCAAGGCCTTTTCGTTGGTTTTTTCCTTTTTTTTTCTTTTTTGCTATCGCCCAGGCAGGCACTTTCTTTTTTTCTTCTTTGCTAATCAATTTTGAATGTGTGGGAATGTAGAACGAAAAATTGTTTTTGGACCACTGCAGTGCATAATATGCGTCGAATCTGGGAGAAACTCAATAACAAACAATAAACAGGTAACGTTTTCTTTGACTATTTTTATATTTTCTTTTATTTTATGTTTATGTGTAGCAAAAAAAAATACAACAACAAATGACAAAACAGGGTGAACAGCTGTCGCAAGGTGCCAGTGTTGAGAACACAATATCGTCGCCTGTGCTGCAAAAGGCGCAACAAATTTAAAAAATAAAATAGATTAATTAAAACGACTAACTAGATTACTAAGCAAATTGAACCCAAGTTATTTGCTAAGTGATTATTTTTAAAATAATACACAGTCTACATTTATTTTAATCCTCATTTTATTTTAATAAATTTTATTTTTATTTTGTATGTCTTCTGGCAACCTTGTCAATTGTGAACTGATTTAACTAATCCGTTCTTCTGAACTTATTCTTATTTATACGACAACTCTATCCAATTGCAACTACACGGATTTTCGCTTAAATCAAATGGTAAAATAAAAACAAACATGTTGAAACGAAAGCTGCAGCAACAGGAAGATGCAATTGACCAGACAAAACCTAAGATTACAGCACTGCCTGGAGCAGTAAATTCGGAATTGTTTTCTCAACCGTTGTGGATGAGCTTCTACGCAGTAGAGTGCGAGTTGAACAAGGAACTTGCCGAACTAAAACAACCCAGTAACATAAACTATGTGTACAATCCAGTGGAATACGCCGCCGCTTTGCATTGCGCTTACTTGCGTCTATATTTAAAGCAAACGAAGCGGGTTATGTTTGTAGGCATGAATCCTGGTCCGAATGGAATGGGTCAGACTGGTGTAAGTAAAACAATCATTTTCATTGTCTTATATAACTTTTATATTTTTGCTTGCATACTTTCAGGTGCCTTTTGGCAACGTTCGTACCGTGCGAGATTCTAATGGAACTAAGTGGCGATGTGCAACAGCCACCTGTTGTGCATCCAAAGCGACCGGTAAATGGGCTTGAATGTAAAATCGAGGAACCTAGCGGTGTGCGTTTGTGGGAGCTTTTTGCTCGGCATGGCAGATGGCAGTCTAGATACCTTCTCTCAGCAATGTTTCGTACATAACTTTTGTCCGCTAGCATTCTTCGATGAAGCCGGTCGTAACATTACGCCAAGCGAATTGAAGGGTGAATATAAAACACAGATACGTGATAAGTGTTTGGCAGCGCTGGATAAGTTGTTTGAGCTAGTGCAGCCACAGCTTGTGATAGCAGTAGGAGATTATGTGTACACCACATTGAAGAAGTCCTTATATTGTCGCTCAGTTCCGTTCATTCGCTTGCCGCATCCAAGCCCGCGCTCGCTTAACAACACTAATTGGCCGGAGAAAGCCACCACTTTTCTACAGGAACACAATGTAATAAAATTTATGCGTAATGAGGTGTAGTTTGGAAGGAAATATAATGTAAGTTGTTCTAAGAGTAATAAATATATAACACGGGAAGGTGAAATAAAAGTAAATTAAATACTTTTCAAAATAATACGAGCTGCTGAGTGGCCAGTGTTACCCTATTTTCTTTCACCGCGTTGCCAACTATTTGACAGACCAGCTGTTTTCGCTTGTTATTCTTTTGCTTGATTGTGTGTGCTGTTGTGTCGTGGCGTCGTTACCTGCTTTGTTTTTGCGTGCAAGTGCAAATAATCTGCGATTTTTCCATGCCAAATGGCGGCTTTTATGGAGGAAGCTTTAGTAGAAGCGCGCCGTGCACGTGACGCCGGCGAGGTGCCCGTGGGTTGTGTATTTGTCCATGAAGACGAGATCATCGCACGTGGTGGCAACGAAGTGAATGTTCATAGAAATGCAACACGTCATGCGGAATTCATTTGCATTGATGCCACCTTGGCCTACTGCCGAGAGAAACGCTTGCCGGCACGCGAAACGTTCAGCGAAATCAGCGTATTTGTCACTGTGGAGCCCTGTATTATGTGTTCGGCAGCCCTGCACACCTTGGCCGTCAAGGAGATCATCTATGGCTGCGAGAATGATCGATTTGGTGGTAAAACCGTTGTTGATGTTGCTGCCGTTGTTGGCCAACAGATTAACATCACGGGCGGCGTGCGTGCCGAGGAGGCCATGGCCTTGTTAAAGGAATTCTACAAGGGCGACAATCCAGCGGCACCGCCAGTGGCAAAAAAGAGGAAATGACTGTATAAATAGTAAAACGAAAGCAGAAAAGAGAAAAACAAATGGAGAAATTCTATAGTCAACCTTAACATTCAGCTCATTTAAACTCTTTTTGTATATGTTGTAATTTATTATAAACTTTAAGCATAGACTAAGCATATATATGGCGTTCAGAACGTTTGCTACATACAGAATACAACTAATGTGTGAAAAGCTACAATTTGTTGTGTATGTTGTGATGAAAGATAACTGTTACAGATATTCTAAAATCGAAATTGTTTATTTTTTGTTTAATATTTAAACTAAGTACATCTTAAGTAATTGACCGACACCAAGAATTCTTATAAAACATGTGATGCCCATACGGTACGAAATTTCTGCTTAGTTAACGCTGCGCAGCGACTGATCTTGCCTCCTTTTTCGTCTCAAGCAAGCAGTCATAAGCACGGCTAGTAGTATACTTAAACTGTTATACTCCATGCGTGCGTCCACAGCGGTGTTACCAGATCGTTTGTCACTGCTTATTTACTCTGCTGCTTTTCTGTCTCAAGCAAGCAGTCGAAGAAAGCACTGCTTGTAGAAAAGTTCAACTGTTATACTCAACAAGTGCATCCTTCTTGGGCACCACTGTTATAAACCCATTTTAAACTTATTTTGTTCATTGCACTATAACTTAAATTATACTTTTCGTGGCTCGTCATTTGCTGGGCAAGCGGTCTTAACGCTCTGTGCTTGCGCAGCAAACAACTGCAACAATTTACGGTTACTAAGCTATTTAGTTGTGTTTCTAGATATGCAGACTGCGACGTCTGTGGCCAAGGTTCATCCACTCCAGTGGCACACTGTCACCGAAATTGTACATGATGGGGATGCAGGTGGTCAGTTTCTTGATGGGTTCACAGCGTCGACTGACATTCCAGTAGGCGAAACCTTGTGGACAGCGATATATTTGACCCTCGATCTGAGCCGACTTCTCGGAGTGACTACACTTGACGAATACCTGACTGCATTCATTTTGATTGAGTGCAAAGTGTCCCTCCTCAGGACAAAGTGGCGCTGTCGATTGTATTTGCACCTAATTGAAAATATAACAGTTAAATTAAATTGATAAATTTATTGTATTCCTTAAGTGCTTACCATATTTGTTGGATGCGTTTCCTCCAGCAATTGTGTGCGTATAGCGCTCTGAGTGCGACTACAGGTGTCATTGGGCTCAGGTTTAGCGCAGCGACATGATTTCTCCTGGTAAACGGTGCCATTGGGACATTGGAACATTACAACATTCAGATTGGAGTTATCATTTTCATTGCATTGGTAGAACATGCTGCATTGTTTGGGATGTCGTCGGAAGCCCGAGGGGCAGACGAACAAACTTTGTTCCTCACTAATTTCCGGACATGGAGCACTTGAGTTATTGTTGCTCGATGTTGGAGGATTAGGGTTATTTTGTGCTTCCGTTGTTGTTGTTGTTGTTGTTGTTTCCACGGGACGATTTGTGCTGCTGGACGGCATCGTTGTAGTTTCTGAAGGTCTAATTGTTGTCACTGTTGCAGTGGTGCTGGTTGGAGGTTCTGTTCCTTGTGTGGTTGTCGTACTTGGTGCTGTTGTTGTTGTAGTGGGGAGAGGTGGAGAAACGGTTGTCGTTGTTGGGAGGGGTGGGCTCGATGTTGATGTGGTCGGAAGTGGTGGCTCTGATGTTGTTGTAGTGGGAAGTGGTGGCTCTGCTGTTGTTGTGAAGACTGGAGTGCCTGTTGCTGTTGTTGGCACTGGAGGCTCTGATGTTGTGGTGGGAAGTGGTGTGCTTGTTGTAGTCGGGACTGGAGGACCTGTTGGCGTTGTTGGTACAGGTGGCTCTGATGTTGTTGTGGGGATTGGTGGGTTTGTAGTGCTACTTCCGGAGGAGCAATTTCCAGTTACCTGATCCGCATAATTACATGTATCCAGCGATGAATCCCAAACGGTGCCCTTGGGACAACGGAACTTATAGACTTGGTAAACCTTATCGAATTTAGTGCAGCGATAGTAGATGCTACAATCTTGTGGATCAGCGTGGAAACCTTCAGATGGACAATTGAAGTTGACAGTTTCGGGTGTATCGGTGGTCGTGGGGTTGAAACCTGGCTGAGATGACGTAGTTTCTGGATAATTCTCAGTGGTGGGTCTGTTTGTTGTTGTTGGGTTATAACCTGGCCGAGTTGTTGTAGTTTGTGGATAATTCTCTGAGGTGGGTCTCATTGTGGTCGTTGGATTATAGCCTGGCCTAGTTGTTGTTGTTTCTGGGGAACTCTCAGTGGTGGGTCTGATAGTGGTCGTGGGATTATAGCCTGGCCTGGTTGTTGTAGTTTGTGGATAATTCTCCGAGGTGGGTCTCATTGTGGTGTCAGTGGGTTTCATCGGATACTCCGTTGTGGTGGGTTTCTGTGGATAGTCTGTGGGCTTCGTTGGATACTCAGTGGTGGTGGGTTTCTGTGGGTAGTCTGTGGGCTTCATTGGATACTCAGTTGTAGTACTGTATGTGGGTTTCATTGGATATTCTGTGGTGGTAGCATCGGTGGGTTTCATCGGATACTCGGTGGTTGGTGGCCTTGTTGGTGCACCACCCGACATCATTGTGGTCTGTTCAGGATCTTCCGTAGGTCTCGAGGTCGACTGAGTTGTGGTGGGTGCTTCCGTTTGACCCGAACACCTAGGAACATTGGCGATGTGATCGCATGTCTGTATCTCCTCATTCCAAGCGGTATTTTTAGCACACATGAATTCATGTTTGCTGTAATAATCGCCATTGTTCAGACAGCGGTAAAACTTGCGACAATCATTTGGATCAGCCATGAATCCTTTACCAGTGCACTCAGTGCCCGGAGGTAAGTTTGGTACTGGTGTGGTACTCGTAGGGGGGATCATGGTTGTCGGAAGATTTGGTTCACTTGTGGACGTTTGAGTGGACATTGTTGTGGATTGAGACTCTGTGGTGCTTGGCCTAGAAGTCGTCGTCCACATTGTGGTCGTAGGTTGATTCTCAGTTGTGGTTGGTCTGGAAGTTGTCGTCCACATTGTGGTTGTAGGTTGATTTTCCGTTGTAACTGGTCTTGAAGTCGTAGTCCACATTGTGGTTGATGGTTGCTGTTGTTCAGTTGTGGAATCCGTGGTGGTTTCAATTATCTGAGTTGAAGTATTTGGAGCCACAGTAGTTGTATTGTTACAAGGTCCTTTGTCGGATTCAGTGGTGGCACTGCTGGGATTGCATTTGTTTAAATCGTGATTGCAGGTCTGTAGATCCTGATCCCAAACGGTTCCCTTGCCGCAATCGAAGGGAACCTGATTGTAACCGCCTTTACCGTTATCAACACAGCGATAGAACTTGGTACAGTCGCTTGGATCGCCAATGAATCCCTCGGACCTGCACAATTTTTCACCTGATCCAGTTGGTCTTTGTGTAACAGGTCTCACTGTAGACGTGGTTGCAGCAGAAGGTGTCTGTTGGGTTGACGTTGCAGCTGGCGAAGTTGTAGGTCTTTCAGACTGAGAGTTACCCTGTCCTGGAGTCGTGTTTGAGGATGCAGGACGTTGGGTTGTCGACTCGGTCTTGCAGTTTTGATCCTTTACTGCCCATTTATGATTACAGGACATAATCGCAGAATCCCACACAGTATTGGCACCACAAGTAAAGGAAATCTGTCTAAATCCTCCTCTGCCATCATTTACACAGCGATAGAACTTGGCACAGTTGTCTCTATCTCTAATAAACTGACCATCACTCTCACATTCTCCAGAGGGATTGGGTGCCATGGTAGACCCAGAGGTACTCGGCCTGGATGTTGTGCTGGAGGGATTGTTTGATGAGGAACTAGATGATGTTGTTGTCTCTTGAGAGCTACTGCTCGATGATGAAGTAGTGGAGGTCGATTGCTGATTATTATTCGATGAGGTGTCTGGTTTACACTTCAAGCTCTGCTGATCAACTAGGGCTGGATGGTCGCAGCTATTCGCCTGGGGATGCCAAATTGTGTTTGCTGGACACTTGAATGAAACCTTCATGAAACCACCTCGGCCATTGTCAACGCAGCGATAGAACTTTGAACAGTTTTCTTTGTCATCCAAGAATGTTTCTTCACTTTCGCATTTTTCCGCTGGCTTAAATGGTTTTTGTGTAGTAGTAGAAGAGGAAGACCCTTGGTTGGAAGACGATCCTTGGTTGGAGGAAGACCCTTGGTTGGAAGATGATCCCTGGTTGGATGAGGATCCTTGGTTGGAAGATGAGCCTTGGTTGGAAGATGATCCCTGGTTGGAAGAGGATCCCTGGTTAGAAGACGATCCTTGATTAGATGAAGATCCCTGGTTGGAAGACGATCCTTGGCTGGAGGACGAACCTTGATTGGAGGACGATCCTTGATTAGATGATGATCCCTGGTTGGATGAGGATCCTTGGTTAGAAGACGATCCTTGGTTAGAAGACGATCCTTGATTAGATGAAGATCCCTGGTTGGAAGACGATCCTTGGCTGGAGGACGAACCTTGATTGGAGGACGATCCTTGATTAGATGATGATCCCTGGTTGGATGAGGATCCCTGGTTGGAAGACGATCCTTGGCTGGAGGAGGAACCTTGATTGGAAGACGATCCCTGGTTGGATGAGGATCCCTGGTTGGAAGATGATCCCTGGTTGGAAGATGATCCCTGGTTGGAAGACGATCCCTGGTTGGATGAGGATCCCTGGTTGGAAGAAGATCCTTGGCTGGAGGACGAACCTTGATTAGATGAAGATCCCTGGTTGGAAGACGATCCTTGGCTGGAGGACGAACCTTGATTGGAAGACGATCCCTGGTTGGATGAAGATCCTTGGTTGGAAGACGATCCCTGGTTGGAAGATGATCCCTGGTTGGAAGATGATCCCTGGTTGGAAGACGATCCCTGGTTGGATGAGGATCCCTGGTTGGAAGAAGATCCTTGGTTGGAAGACGATCCTTGGTTGGATGAGGATCCCTGGTTAGACGAAGACCCCTGGTTGGATGAAGATCCTTGGTTGGATGAGGATCCCTGGTTGGAAGAAGATCCTTGGTTGGAAGACGATCCTTGGTTGGATGAGGATCCCTGGTTAGACGAAGACCCCTGGTTGGATGAGGATCCCTGGTTGGATGTGGATCCCTGGTGGGAAGAAGATCCTTGGTTGGAAGACGATCCTTGGTTGGATGAGGATCCCTGGTTGGAAGACGATCCTTGGTTGGAAGACGATCCTTGGTTGGATGAGGATCCCTGGTTGGAAGAAGATCCTTGGTTGGAAGACGATCCTTGGTTGGATGAGGATCCCTGGTTGGAAGAAGATCCTTGACTAGCCATAGTCTTGCATTGGTCCTTTTGCACATCCGTTGGATGGTTGCAGCCCTTCGAATCAGGATCCCAAACGGTGCCCGGCGAGCAATCGAAGGATATTTTATCAAATCCGCCATTGCCGTTATCCACACATCGATAGAAAATGGAGCAATTCGTTTTGTCTGACAAATAGGTTTCATTATTATCACATTCTCCATCTGGATTCAAGGGTTTTGATGTTGTGGAGGAGCTCTGGCCACTGCTTGAACTTCCACTGCTGCCCTGATTGGAAGACTGACTGGATGAGCTTAATGTGGAATTATTTGAGGAGGAGTTTTGCTGGCTATTCGATGATTGCTGGCTACTGGAGGTGGAGGATTCTTGCTGGCTGCTGGATTGAGTGCTAGAGGAGCTACCGGATTGATTGCTGCCACTCGTTTGTTGATTGGAATTGTTGGAGCTCTGATTACCCTCATTTGAAGATGAACTCGATTGGATTTTGCATTGTTCCTTCTGCTTCTCATCGGGAAGAACGCAAACTTTCTCCTCTTGACTCCATATAGTACCGGGTCCGCATGTGAAGGGAACCTGTTCCAAAACCCCTTGGTCATTGCGACGGCATCTGTAGAATTTGGCACAGTTCGACTTATCGGGTATATAAGTGTTCTCATCCTCACATTCTGTAGGATCCGGTTTATTGGATGCTGTGGAAGATTGATTGCTTCCGGAGTTCTGGTTATTATTGGAAGACTGACTGCTTTGGTTATTGTTTTGACTCTGGCTCTGGTTGTTATTACTGGAGTTCTGGTTCTGATTATTGGAGCTCTGGTTCTGATTTTGATTACTGCTTGAGGACTGATTGTTGCCCGAGTTTTGATTGGAGCTCGAGGATTGGTTGCTGCCCGAATTTTGGTTCGAGTTCGAGCTTGATGTGGACGACTCCTGATTGGAACTGGAGGACTGGTTGCTGCCCGAATTTTGGTTCGAATTCGAGCTTGATGTGGACGACTCCTGATTGGAACTGGTGGACTGATTGCTGCCTGAATTTTGGATCGAGTTCGAGCTTGATGTGGACGACTCCTGATTGGAGCTACTTGAACTGGAGCTTGTGGATGACTGCGAAGAAGACGAGGATGACGAGCTGGTCGACGAGCTCTGTTGACTGCTGGATGAGGTAGAGGATGACGTCGTGTTCTGATGACTCGATTGCGATGACTGTGTGGATGTCTGATCTCCGTAAGCATCGCTCAGCGGATCAGATTGCTTGCGACAGCCGCCATTGGAGCGCACTTCGGATATATGATTGCAGGACTGCAGCGACTCGTCCCAGGCTGTGCCTTCGGAGCAACGAAAACCGATTTTATTATAGCCACGTCCATTGGAGATGCAGCGATAGAACACGGTACAATCATTGCCATCAGTCATAAATCCATCACCAGTACACATTGGCGACTCATCCCCAGCCGAACGTCCAGTCGATGTGCTCGTAAAGGAGATGACCTGAACACCTCTCAATCCAGTCAAGCCGTAATTTGTGGGCAAACGATTCTCCCTGGCATAAGTGTGCAGCTCAAGGGCAGCTTCCAGTTCCTCATTGCGCTCATTTGGACCGCTGACAAGTCCATCATATGCCAACTGACTGTCCGCTTCCAAACTGCCATCGACATCGTTGTCCGTGTACTGGACACACTCCCCACGTCCGGCCAGCATCGGTGGCATACACAGCTGCAGGTTACGGGAGAAGACAGTGCCCTCCTTGCAAGCAAACAAATAGGGCTGTATGTAGTGCTCCGTACGCCGCTCACAGCGATAGTAGTTGCGACAGTCGTAGTCATCGGGGAAGAGGCCCTCTTCCGGGCAGTAGAAGGCAACATCGCTGTCGTCATACGCAGATGAGTATGGAATTTCTGCAATAAAAATTTGGTAGTTGCGCATTTTAGGCGATTTCAATTAAAAAACATTGTGTGCACTGGGAAAGTGTACATAAATACATAAGTCTCTAATAGGCAGTTTTAAAAACTGTGGCTTAAAACTCAAGAAGAAGGTATTAAATTAAATCATGTATGTTTATTAATGTCTATTAAGTATAATTAATCTCTATAGTATAGATTTATTTAATCTAGACTTATTAATCACATTTTGATGGTATTTTGTTAAAAAATATGTTCTTATTTAAGCTCTTCTTTAAGCTAGGAAAAGTATTCTCTATGTTAAAAGATTAATTATGCTTATGACATTTCTCTATCGCCTCTTTTTGTCAGTGTACATATGCGAGTAAATTAATATTGTCACGCCGAGTAGAATACTAGAGAAGGCCGAGTGCATTTTAGTCTGTATCGGGGCAATTCAAAAGCGACCGCTGGAACAAACCATTGAACTGAAACTTCCTGTCACAAATGCTCCTCTTGAATATATTTTGCTCAATTTTGTGTGACGTTATATTCTCGTTTTTGTATGTTTTTTTGTGCTTTCGGTTTGAAACGGGATTTTTCGCGCTGTCAAAATAAATTTGATAATTTATTGTCATTCAATGGATGAGCTTGTTTTTTCTTGCTGCTCCTTACAGCCGATATGAGTGTGTATATATACAGAGTATACTGTATATGTATTACTCATTTTGCTGTCGCGCATTCCAATAAATTTAAATGCATTTATGGCCGTTACAGCGGAACAAATTCATTTTCAAAAATGAATTGTGTTTATTTTTTTTTTTATTTTCTGTTGCTTTTCCTATGCCCGCTCGACCCTTGCGCCCTCTGTCGGCAACGAGCGGCACTTCATTTGCCACATTTTTCAGGGCGTGTCCTTATGGAGTACAACCAAATTGTTGTTGTGGCATGCAAATCTGGCAAAAACATTGTAAACGCGCGTCTAAAAATTAGACCTCGCCTGGATCCTACACATAAATTTGCATCAGTCAGTGTGCGATTTTTATTGGAACATGTATATGGTACATATATGTAGTATAAGCCAAAGCCAATGCTTTATGGCCCTAGTATGCTTTGGGCCTTATACTATTTAGGTCCATTTATTGTGAGCAAATTGGCAAATCTATTGGCCATAAAGTTTAATTATGGCTAATGGTGTGCGCACTAGTCGACCTGATATTTAAATCATGCTCATAATTTAAAAACAATTTTGGTTTTTACTAAAGGAATTTGCCTAACACACGCATCATTGATTAAGCAGTTCAATCATGTCTACACTTTAAATCTGTACCTTTTTTTTCGAAGCCAATCAAGTCACAGAAATCGGTGCATTTGAAAAGACAAGACAAGACCAAATGTGGGCAATAAATTAAGTTATTACATGGGTTCAGTGAGCGTATCTGTCTCATCATTGGCAAACAATCATGAATTCTTAATGCAAATATTTATACATGCATGAAACCCAATTGTCGGGCCCATTACTTAGGCAGACCAGGGCGACCAGGGCGACCAGGGCAGGCAGTCAGGGCCTGGGTTGACTGACGCTGAGGCGAAATTGACCGTTTTGCGATTTTAATAATATATGATGTGTACTTTAGAGCTTATGCAAAATGAAATGAAAGGAGCGACCGCAAACTTATGCGGCGCCCAACGTGGGCAACAGGCGGAACGTGGCCCAAACCATAGGCTGACCGCAAAGCATGGCCGCAAATAGTTTTGGATAGGCCATGTGCCGATGCCTGTTCCACTCCATGTGCCGTCCTTGTCCCCGTCCCTCTACACGTCTCTATTCATGTTCATGTTCAGGCCCCAAAAACATGAAGTTTGGTGCGTTAAAATTTCAATTTTGAGCATTAAGTCACATTACGGCAGACTAAATGTAGTTATAAAAGTTTCAAATAAATTCCCTGCTAGTTTCTCATTTTTGCGTGATAGTGCTCCGCATTCACTTATTAAGCAAATGACAAATAGTAATTAACAATGTTATTTTTCTCTTTTCATTTTATAATTAAATATTTATTGAGCAGCGCTGCTTCGCTGCTCTGCTCTGCTCGTTTTATGTGAGCGTAATAAAGAGGGAACTCGCCATTAAGCTTCTTCGCGTTGACCAACAATTTTCAAACAATTGCACGCTCTGCGCACAGCAGAGTGCTGTGGGGTCCTACTGGGTGGTATTGGGTAGTGTTGGGTACTGTCGTTGGTAGGGTAATTTGATGAGGAGCATGTTGCCGCACACTGTTGGCAATTTTAATTTTAATTTGATAAATTGAAACAATGTTTGATTTGTTACCCAACAGCACAAAGTTAGTGAGGGTAAGAGAGACAGCCACAGCAATAGAATTAGACACACTAGGAGAGTATGGGTAGTGGGAATGAGAGTGGGTGAAAAAGAGACAGAGAGAAATTGCAAATATACTTAAGTCTTATTGCTTGCTTGGCAGTTTCCGTTTACGCCCAAGGCATTCGCTGCGCTAACCTGGCACATTTTAACGTATAATTTGCGCTTTACTGCATTTTGTCAGACGAAACGGAATTGCGTAGTGGCGCGCTTAATTAGTTATTAGAAACTGGCCCAGATATGCGAGTATTTCAAATTAGTTTTGCGCTGCGGGCGTTTAAAGTTCTCCTTCAACAGGGAATTACAAATAATTGGTTAGTATGTAAGGCCTCATTGAGCACTTTAGGATATTATCGAAAGTCTATAAAATAAACAGTGAGTCAGAAAAGTAAGCAGATAAATGTTTATAACTAACGGTTTGAACTTTGCTTGTCCAAAAATGTAGTAAATAATGAATATAGTCACTTTAGTGATTTGTTTTGCATTTTCTGGCTATTTTGAACTTTTCATGAAATTAGTTTACTGCTGTAGCATCAGCTAACAACTAGCGCTCCAAGCAGAAATGAAAGAATTGAAATGTCAGTTTTCATTTAGGAATTTCGCACTTGCATTTCACAAAGCAATGAGCTCTCCCCTCTCCGCTCTGCGCTTTGTGCTCGACTAGTTGCTGCATGTTGTAAATATAATATTTGGATTATTGAGCTGCCTTACAAGCTTCTCTCACTCTCTCTCACTGTCTCCCTGTGGGTTGAGCAACTGTGTCTGTTCCTGGACTTGAAGGTAATTTCATTTGTGTCTGCTGGCATTTCGTCGCTATAGCTCTACTTCTCTTTCTCCCCCTCTTTCTACTTCTCTTCTCCTACTCTGCATAGAGGACAGTGGCGTACGTGTGCTGCCAGCATGGTGTCAGGGATTATACGAACCATGGCTTGGAGAAATGAAGTAGAGTAAAAGATGAAAAAAAAAAATAAAATGAGACGGTTCTGTACTCGTATTTACTTTCAAGTGTATGTGTAAGCCACGGCCTTAGATGCGCCAAATGACCAGTCAGAAGAAATTCAATTTATTATACAGCTTGACTATTTTTTTTGACATTCTTTGCGAGATGATAGTTTGCCTGCTTTTCTGACAGTTGCCTCGTCTGCTGGTTTTAAAAAGAGAAAATAAAACCTAAGAAAGATTTTAGTAAAGTATGACCAACTAAAAAATATCTGAGCACAGTAAAAAGCAAACATTCGTTAAACTTGTAATATCTGACCCAGAATCGAACCGACCAACAGACGGACACGAGTCCAGTAGAGCAACAACTAGACAACATAAGCTTAGGTTGGGATCTAGACTAACTTCATATAGATGGTAACTTTATTTATGACAATTAATGAGTGAAATGCATTATAATATGTTAAAAGTAGCAGAGCTTAAAGACTGCAACACACACTAACAGCTTTTGATTTAATCTACCGTAAAGTAAACTCTCAACTTTAAATAAAAACCCAACTTTATATACCCGCTCTGTGTTTTAAAGGGCAAACTGTAAGCTAATTCCAGCAGCTGTCGTTGTTCAAAATTCCCTTTGCCTTGTTACTCTCTTGCTTTCGCTCAGTCTCTCACTCTTACTGCGCTTTCTCTTACTCTTGCTCAATTCCTGGCAGTTTTGTTGCATTTATTACAATTTGGAAATGCAATGCAGCAGCTGCGTTTGAATTTCGCGCTGCGCTGCTCTCGAACAGCTTTTAATATTGGAAATGTCCTTGAAATTATTGCAAATGCCCAGTTCTTTTTAGTTTTTTCTGAGGGTATTGGCAACACTATTACTCATACGCAACGTGTGACACACTTTGAATGGGTTTTTTGGTTCAAAGTTCGTCTTTCAACGTTTGACATCTTATGCATAATTCATTTGTTGATAAACTCAAAAGAAATTTGCTGACAGCTGCTATGGAAAAATATTAAATATTTAAATGCTTTTGTCGCACATTTAGTCTTGAAATTGCCAGTGACTTGACGTCAATTAATTTGAGTTTCAACAATTTAAGAACCTCAGCACTTATCATGTCAACTAAGTAGTTGAGTGGCAAGAAACTGTTGTCCGTCTGGTCGTCTGTCGGTCTGTCGGACTGTCTCTCCCGTCCATTCCAGCTATTGAACTCTTGCCTGACTGCCTTACTAAAAGCCTGAATGCTGGTTGCTAACTGCTGCTGCTGCTGTTGCTATCGTTGCTGCTAAATTAAACATAAAGCGCTTTTAGTTAGAATCACGTTCGTCTCAATTAAACTACATTAAATTCAATTAGCAAGCAGCAAAGTGTAAGCAACATTGTCATTACAGTTACAGCGTCTCAGGCGGAGGCGAAATCGGAGGCGGGCAAAGTAAAAATCCCGGAATGAATCCAGTGTGAGATGGGTGACTGGGTGAATGGCTGAGGCAGTTACGGACCTGACCCACTAAGTATAGTTGAGGAAAACACGCTAGCACGTGACTGTGTCGCTTTTACCATGGCCTTTTCTACGTAACAATTGATTTTCATTACTTCCAACAATCATGCTGCATTATTGAGCGTTGTCATATTTGACAGGTCCAAGGAGATGACGACTCGACCTGCCTCGACTTGCGTCGTCTTGTCTTCACTTGTCTCGACTTGTTTCTATCCCAAGACACAGGACACAAGCTCTGCGTGTTCTACGACGCGTTAGTTCGTTCATGTAATTAAGTTAAATATTTAATTTAATTGCATATACTAGCAGTAGTAGACGCACAACTAAAATGACTCATAAAAGGACACGAACATGCACTAAGACAATGTACACTGTACAGTGTACACGCTCCTACATTGACTCACTCAAAATTATAATGAAAGCCAGAAGCAGTAAGGCCATACACACACACACCCAGTTGCTATCTTAGCCCACTCTCCACCGACGCCTGTTTGGGCCAAGAAAAGCTGCCACCAAACTGGATAAAGGCGACAGCCCATGAAGCAGTTCTATTCAAAACGTGTCATCTTGCAGCCAGTCTTCCAAGACCTTCTGCTTTGTTCATTTATTTTTTTTTTGGTTTTCCTGGCCTGTCAATGTCTTTGGCAGAAATTGGCCAACATCGTTACTTACATGTTTGTGTGTTGGCCGTGTCTTTTCTATGCTTAGTTACTCCATTAGGTGTTGACCCCTTTTGTCGGCCATATTGTTATCATTGGAGTTGACCTGCTTTCGACTGGTCACTTTATGTTTTTATGGTAGCATGTCAGCAGTCAGTTTGTGCACTAAATGAGCTCAACTGCCGCAATATTAATCAAGTTGCTCTGTAACAAATTGCGTGGTAACTCAATGCCCAAAACTCCCCAATTTATGATGTAGCAGATGAAAGAATATTATGCCTAATGACACTTGCAAATTGATTCGCTTTAATCAAGATTGTGCCTAGTTTTTTCGGGGCTTGTGATGTGCGAAACTAAACTAAAGTTCGATTACTTGGCCAAGTAGAAAGTATAGGCCAATAGCCGGCAGTTATAGCGTTGAATGAGTAACTTTATACAACATTAAGTAGTTGTGGCGATATGTGTGTATGAGGGAGTGTGTGTGAGAGAGAGTGTGTGTTTTGCCCGCGGTTTCACAATTAATTTCATTTGTGGAGCGTCGCAACAAAGTGCTGCCAGCTATTACAAAGCACATACAAAAGTATCCATGTACTTACAACATATTCAATTAAGCTCGCAGCGAGTACACCACAAGAATAATAACAATTACAAGCGCTGCTGTAATTCTATAGAAATCTAGAAATGTGCAAATGTAGAAATGTGTGCCCTTAAAGTCGTCTATGTGTGATTGTATTAAATTTCAAACTTTTCGCATTCAAGCCGCACAATGAGCGGCTTGTGTACTCAGTTATGCCACGCCCCACGACCTATAACACCAACCCACTGCTGCCCCACTTCCTGTGGTTCAAATCTTTCTAATAGAAATCTAGACAGGACGAGCGAGTGACAACAGCGGCTAGGGAAAAGCACACGACAAAGGCTAGAGGTGGGCGGAGATTTCCCCGCTAAGTAACTGTTGTCTTGAGCTCACCGCAAAAAAGACGCCCAATGCTAACAATACACTGTACGCTGTATTCACTGTACTCGCTGCAACTCTGCTACACGGGTCGAGGGCCGAGGGAGGTCACAAAACTTGCGGTTTGTGCTGGGTAAATGAATAGCTCACAATGAATTAAATTTGTTCGAACTGGCAGCAGGAACAGCAGGAATAATAGCAATGACTACAGGGACAAACTGAGCAGCAGGCGGTTGTTCTTAGATTTCTTCTAGAAAGTTTTGCTTTTGATTAGTTTTGGACAAGCATAATAATTATATTATATATATAAATACATAGAATCGAAAGCTGAGAACACGTTTTTAGCTGCTTTTGGCTATCACTTCAATTGAAATCAACAAAACTTTGTAGCTGATCACTTATTTCAAAGACAATAGCAACAACGTCTTGAAGGCTTTGCTTGAGTCCAGCCCAAAGGTCATTAACATTTATTTTCAACAAGCTGCTGCAGACAACATTTAGCTATAAATTAAAAATTAGTATAAAACGCCTAAGACTGCTCGACAGCTTTGTGAGCTGTAAAGTGAACTGAAGTGAAGTGTAGAAAAGTGTCTTCAGTCAGTTTAAAACAATAGGTTTGGCTAAACACCGCAGGCCACGGAAGTTATCCACTCATACTCAACTTGGACTTGGCTATTTAGCGTAGAAACTTCACGAGAGTGAGAGACAAAAGAAAAGTTTTGAACAAACGACTTTGGAATGTTAGCCAAGACCTCTTTAATTGCCTACAATCAAAAAGTCAAGCAAGCAGCACCATAAACAGCATTAAGTCAGGCCAACAGCAAACAGGGCTTATACTAGTGCCTACAATGCACGTGTTAATTATTTATTCGAGTATCATTCGAAGTGAACTTAGGTAGTAACAGATATTCTAGCCAGATATGTTCACTGCAGCGTCTGCTGCTGAAAGATTCCTCAGAGTTCCGCGAATAAATTATACAAATTATTATTTAGTTTGGTCTGCACAGCAAAGCGGCTTCAAAGTGGTTGTAACCATACTACTGGATCTTGGCTCTTGACTCTGCGATCCACTGAAGTTATGCACAGCAGAATCGCTTGCTTAGATTACAGCTGACAGCTGGTAGAGGAGAGTGAGGGAGAGAGAGCCAGAAGACCCGAACCCAAACACAGACAGTCGCAGGGAATGCAAAGATTTCAGCTGGTCACAATCTTGATTTGGTCAGTATGTGGCCGGCCAAATTGTTGTATTGTGTTACCAACAAAACGTCGACTAGAATTAAATAAAACCACTAACAGGTAACAGCTACTAGTTAGTTTTATATACTTATGTGCTGCGCTTGCGATCATTTTCAATTAGAGCTTTGTGTTATGAGCTGTCTGCGCTTTATGGCTTTAACCAATTAGTGTAGTCTTTTTATTTTTAGTGTTTAGTGTAAGCATCTAATCTGTGATCCAAGTGTAAAGCCAAACGAATCAATGATTCTTGACAGCAGCTGTCTGGTGTGTTGGCCAGCATTTCAAGGATTACTTGACTTGAACAGGCAAAAGTCCTGTGATACTCAATGATTGCAAAACTTGGCTGCTCAAGCAACTGTGCAAAATAGAAGGAAAATGAAACGAACTCAACACTTTTGCGACGACTTTGCGCATTTGTCATAATAAAATTATCATTTGCCTGGGTCAGTGCAGTCGAATAGACAGACAGAGCGACAGAGAGAGCGACAGAGAGAGAGAAAAGACAAACAGAAGTCGAACACTGCTAACGTGGCTAGCAGCTAGAAGCTGGCAACACCCAACGGCTCTAACACTTATCAGCGTGTCGACAGTACTCAATGTGAGGGCAAATGCAGTAAAAGCAGTAATAACAACAGCAGCCAACAGGCAAATGCCTCAGCAATTTTTAATTTGCTTGTTTCATTCACTTGTTTCATATGCCACTGCAGGCGACTCTTCATTGATTTCAGGCTGGCAAGTTTCGCCTAGGGATTTGTCCATTTGGTTGTAGAAACTTGGCAACGTTAACTGGCGGCACTAAACAGCAGATATCTTATTTTATTTTAATTATACAAAGTTGCCCCACAGCGCAAGTTAAACCAAAAAAAAAATAGAAGACAAACAAATTGTTTGCTAAACGTCTGTGGCAACAAGAGAGGGAAAGGAAGGGGGCATAGACAAGACTGGGAGCTAAACTAAACTAAACGCTAAACGAAGCGCCAAACAAATTCAAATCACGTACGTTTGGCTATTGATATTTCTTCTGACCAATTTCACGCAGCTGCAACAAATCAAAAATCAGATACGAGTCGAGTGGACACAAGTGGAGTGAAGTGAAGTGGAGAGAAGTGGGGAGAAGTGGGGAGAAGTGGGGAGTAGTGGCTAGAAGAGGAGTCTCGACTCGTCGAGTAGTGGTAAATAAATTGAAAAATTCTAAATTTTAATAAAAATTGTCGCAATATGGCAATGAAATTGTCATGAGCTGTGTGTGCTTCTACTGTGTGAAGTTTCTACAGCTCCGACTGCATCCCAGTGGTGTATCTATGGCAATCACGTGATCAGCTTTCATTGCAATGCAATTGCAGTATTTTTATTTATATTTTTCAACCAATACGATTACGCTACACTCACACACGCACACACACATGCAAAACGTATGCATGCTGAATGTGTCAGTGAAATGAAATTTTTTTAATAAATTTATTTTATCATCGTCTTTTCATATTGTTGCTGTTGTTTTTGTTGTGGTTGCTGCGGGTGTATGAAAGGATTTGTTATATCGCCAGCGTAGCCCTTATGTAATCGCTGGTATTCTGATATACTTATTCGATTTTGTCATTCACATTTCATTTGATAAGTCCTTTTCAGGTCTGTCAAAGAATTTCAATTTTAACGCCAGCTTTTTCTTCAACTAGTTGTATTTATTGCATATTTGCATTGCTTACTTTATGCAAAGAAAATGCAATAAAATATTTTAGTTTTAAATGAAAATTTCTCTGATTATTAAATTAATGCGGTTAAGCGCTGTGCAAATGAAATTAAACTTAATATTCACTACTGACTAAAAGGCTGGCATCGATTACATCAAAGCTAGCTGCTCGGAATTCGTAATATTCGATATGCACAGGCCAATATACAATTTTTTTGTGTCTTTATCGCTGCTATTGATATATATACTCTTTTATAAATATTTACATTGTATCTATAAACAATTTTTCATTCATTTTTTGCTTTTAATAAAAATGTTTCGGATTACTTTACACACAATGTCAGTGCGTAACTTGTTTGAGTTCACAACTGGAGAGAGGCAGTGCACGACTATAAACTATCTTAGTTGGAAAATTAATTTATTGAAATATATTTATTTATTTTAATTAGTTAGCTGCTTTAATTTTGATGTAATTTTGTGGACTGTAGAAAAAATTCGCTTTCTGGGTTATCTGTTTTTTTTAGCTCCTTTCATTATACCCTCATCTTGTGTGCTTTCATCGGGTGTGAAGTACACAAAAAAAGGGCAAATTCTACAGAATGTGGCGCAGTGTGATTTTGACAGGTAATTAGTTTAACGCAATGCGCCGCTGGTAACACTTTGAAGTCTGCGCCAAATGAATTTCTTATGCATTTTACCAGCCAAATAAAATTAAACAAATTTGGAAGAGAGGAGAACATGATACTTGCATTTATTGATTTTAATTGTTTTATATTCAAAACTGTGGCAAAGTTTTCATTTTATTTGCATACCAAATAATGCATTAATTATGTAATGAAATTGATGACATTTTAAATATGTGTATGTACGTATTTCGTCTGCTTGTATATTCGTTTATTTATAAATGTAGTTTTGGTCTGTGAATTATGTATACTATGCTGAAACTTAATCTATGTTTACCTCGAGTTGCAGCGGCGCCAATGCAAACGAAAAGCAGAAGCATTCGGCAGAGCCAGCGTATTTCCGCTTTAGATGCGAGCGTCATTGTTGTCGCCATTTTGTCGAGCTGCAGAAATGGCGTCATCGGTGGCGCCATTGCGTTTTATGTTGCCAAAATGTCACAACAACTGCAAAGAGATGGAAAGCAAGTGGTAGGAAGTGTTAAAAAATTTGTAATATACAACAATGGAGTTTTGTTAAAGTGGAAAAAGTGGAGAGGAAAATGTTTTTGAATTTTTGTAAACATCTGCTAGCGCATAGAATAACTATGCAAAACATTAAGTTTCAATTAGAGTTGACACTCAGCCAAAAGCCAGGCAATTTTGCGCATCATAAATTTCAAATCAATTTTGCTAATTAGCAAAAGTAGCTGGCATTTAAGAGGTCCAAAAGCAGCACTCGTAGAAGGCCAACAGCCAGCAGCAGGACGGCTGTTGCAAACCAATTGAAAGTTGCTGAACCCCGTCGCAGTTAAATGAATTACGCGACATTCTGCAGGAAGAAAAAGTAAAAGAAGCAGCAAATTGTAGAAAGTACTACACGTAGAAGTAACAGGGGAATGGAGAAAGAAGGAGGAGTGGGGAGTGGGCAGTGGTCAGCAGGAAGTAGTATGTGAAGAAAGTGCCTTTCTTTCTGTTTTCACTCTCGGTTCTTTAGCTGCAGTTGGGCAGCTTGACGTCTTGTTCGGTTTCATTCACACAATTTGCACACTGATGTCCGTTTTGCTGTTGCTTCCTTTTTGCCAATTTGACTTTTGTTTTGGCCTCTTGCTCTCCGCCTAAAAATCCCTTTTAATAAGTTAATTGTTACGGCGTTGCACTTTTGCCGCTTTTGGAATTTATGATTAGCCGTCGTGGACTTGGACTTGTCTTGGACCAGCACCGATTTTCTTTAAGTCTGTTTCACTTTGGCTTCTCTTTGGTCCAAGTTGGTTCTTGGACATTGAAGCCAGTGCAGAACATAAATGTCAACTGTAGAACTGCTGTCCTGCTGCTCTTTATGTAGTCGACTTTTATGCATTCCTAGTGCTTCCTCTTGAATAATATTCATAGCTGCGAATGCCTCGCAAGGACATCCTCATTGTCATTATTATCGTCTGCGTTTTTCTAGCCACTCCTCTTACTGCTGACTGACTGACTCTGTGTCAACTTCATAATAATGGCGTGTTCTCTTTCTATCTTTCTCGCTTGTTCTATTTTTCTTCCTTTGGCAGCACAAAAGTTTCAATGAGAAATGTTCTTACCGTGGTCTCAATCATAAATTGATGCACTAATTACTGCTAAGTTGCTAACATGTTTGCTGTTGGTTGGTGTAAATTGCTGGACACCTTTCACTACTCGACTAAATGAATTTTTGTACATATTTGCACAGACTTTTGACCACTGTTGTTTCATTCATAGTTGCTTGACACGGCGTATAGCTGCAAAGATTCTATTAACCTAAGAAATTACGAGAAATGAAAACTTATTACGAGAAGTCATTAAGATTCAAAGAATTAAAAACTTCAAAAGTAAAACTCGAACTGAGGCAAACCAAGGCGTCCTGCGTTCTCTCTCTCTGTTGATGAGAGAACGAGTCCTTTATGTGCCAGAGTAAGCTCCACGCTATGGTTTGCTATATATAAAGTGGAGTGAAAGAAGTTCAGTGCAGCCCTACAAACTGTTGCCGGCTTAAACAAAGCCCTGAGCTCGAAGTCAATGGCAGTGAGCTTTACTTTTAAGTTGCAGCTACATGTCGGCAAAAGGAAACTCATAATTGTTAATGGGCTTCTTTTTTTAGCTATTTTTCTTGGGTTTCGGGGCCTTTAATGCAGCAACTATTGTGCAATATGCACACTTAAAATCTTCAAACTTGTTTACTTATATTTACAATTATGATTTTTATTAATTTCTGTTTGCTTTCTTTTGGCAAAAAAGTTGAAATTGCATTTAAAGTTTGATTAAAAAACTTTTCATTGTCTATTAATAAATGTTGTGCATTAAATCATTTAAAAGAGCACTCAGCGTGATTCATTTAATAGTCGGTCATTAAGCCAGTCGAATCGAATCATCGCATCTCAACTTTTATCAATGTTTCGTTTTCTGTAACTTCACAAACCCACGTACCCAATGTCAGTGACAATTTCAGCTGCAGTTTCAACTGTAGTTTCACTTGCAGTTGCAGTTGCAGAGTTTCAGTTTCAGCTTCAGTTCTCGCTGATTTTCATATTGCCTGTGCATTTTTATCAGCCATTTTCAGACTCATTAAGCGATGTCTCTTCTTGTACATTCTCGGCCATCTCGTCTGTCTGTTGTCTGTCATGTCGCTGATGTCTGGACTGCATTTTAAATACGTCATTGGCGATTGAGTTTTACATGCTTTTAAATGACGTCGTCATGCAATGAAATTCAATTTATTCTGCACGCCATTGATAGTAATTCATACTGATGCAACCACCTATTATGGCATGTACCTATTGTAGTCTCACGTACAGAAATACACACAAACACAGGTGCATCTCTCAGAGCATTTCATAAGTATATGCAGCACCTGAGCCCCAATGTACTTATACAGAATGCAGAGCTGCTTAAGTGCAGCTGCTGGGGGAAGTTGTGTGTAGCACATATAATGGTCATAAGAACCGGGGAGTTATGCAATCATGTCGATCATTAACATTCAGTTTGAGCAACCGATTGGTACCTGGCGTATACGTAGTATTGATCGGATGTTTACAAATGATCGTTAAAAAATACTTAAAATGTACAAATTGACAATAAAAACTGTTTATCGAGCAGTAATGAGTTGTTTTTAATACTTAATGTTTATAAATAAAAGTTAAAAGGCATGACGAAGGCAGAACACGCTGTACTTTCTCCAGAGAGACAAATGAAAAATGAAAGTTTAGATGAGTTATCTTAGAAAGACAACAAAATACAACATATGTTAGAATAGCTTCTTGTAGTCACCATAATAAGCTTGTAGACTAAACGACAGCAATCACTCAGTTTTTATCAGCCGCATCGTGCAAAGGTTTTCAAAACGCGATATAAATAACTTTAAAAAAGTTGAATGTGCTGAGAAATGCAGTCAAAAGATGTGGGAAATAGTTTTTAAATGAGTTTTGTGTTTATCTAGACTTTGAGTGCCAAGGAATGCAAATATGTTGGACAATAGTTTTGGTTTTAGCAAAATTCTATGAAACTTATTTTCAAGTTCAAAGTTATAACTCGTTGGAAAGAGTTTCAAAACACATTCGAATTGTATTACGTGGTGTGGGAACATGTCTGCAATGAAAATGAAAATTAAAAATCACAGCATGATTGAGAATGTGACCAAAAAGTGTAATTAAAAACATGTTGTCTGACTCGGTAAACAGTTTTGGTCTCGCTTTCGGTCTCAGACTCGGTCTGGTGGTTTTTCAGTTTTAATGTAGATGTCAAATCTAAATTTGCTAATTTTCCAAAATATTAATTGACTTTTCGTGGCGAGCGCGGGCACGAGGCATCATTAAAATAAAATATAATTACGTGACAATTTGATGTTGGTCCACTGTGATGCACAATCCAAAAAAGGAAAATTAATTACGCTGCCAGCAGAAAAGCGCTGTCCCAACCCAAGGGATCAATCAGCAAACAGTCAGAAAGGTAAACAATAAAATGGAGTGGTAAATCCCTCAGATGCTTACACAAACATAGCCAGATCAAGTCAGTTCAGACTTTTAGACATGCCCGAGACCATAACAAAAAATAAAAACAGCACAGAAAAAAAATTACAAAAAAAAAAGGGTCGCTAGTCAGTCCTCCTGGTTAACTTTGGTGAAAAATTAAAATCCACTTGGGTCACAGCGACATCCAGAGCCGCATTTTTCAATGGCAAAATAATAGAGCCCACAACGTCAGCTGGGAGTTATAATCTGTTTGCTGCTTTTTCATTGCCGCCATTTGGCCGTTTGGTCAATTGCTTGGTCGTGCTTTTGGCCTTTTTTTTATCATTCCACTTTTATTTTTGTTTCTTTTTTCTCTTCGTTTTTCGTTGGCTGCCCTTTTCGCTGACAACAGCTAAATGAAACGTAAATTTTGTAGCAATTACGCGGGTAAACATGCATTTAAATAAATTTGCATGTAATTATTTTTCGTATCAAAATCTAATCAAATTCATCAAATTATTCGCCTGTCAACGTTTATTGTTTTGCTGGTTTTGAAGTCTAAACCAAATAATAAACTGTTAAAATGAGGCTAAAATAATTTAATTGTCGCTGTTGTGATATGGAGACTTCAACACTGTCCCTCTCCCTGTCTCCCTCTTCAGACTGAGTCACTTCTGGCCATTCTACTTGCGCTTGTGTGTGTTTTTGTGTGGTAATAAGCCAAAATGTTTTATGCGACATCTCATTTATCACATCTCTGATACGATATATGTACATATGTATTATACTATATATGTATATATCGTTGAGCCTTATCCCAAAATCAGCATTGTGCCGGCCCCTCGCTGCTTTATGATAAATGACGTACTAAAAATGTCGTTAAATTTTAATAAACAACTTTTTGATATATTTATTTGTGTAGCACTCTGACAATTGGTAAATAAATGAATCTATTTATAGTTTCTATAATAAATAATTGAATTTTTAATAGTCATTTGAACTATTAAATGCTGGAAATTAACCATAAATTTGCCATTTCAACGGCGGGTGCTTTTTTTCTTAACTTAAATCGGTTGTCAAATAAAGTCGAGACATTTCTTTATATATGCCAAGAATTTTACGAGTACGCGACATTTTTGTGCCGAGCTTACAAATCTCACTGAATACCGAGACAAAAGTAAATGAAATTGCACTAAATCTAGTGAGAATTTTCTTCCTACACCAAAAACAAAAAAAAATGAAGAAATGTTCAACCTTTTGTCCCCGGCAGTTTTCTCTGAAATTGGCTTAGCCACGCGCTCAAGTTCTTTTTGCTGCTTTCAGTATTTCAGCTTCTAAAAAGGTACGAACAGGCCTAGGCCAAAGTGATAAACCGTTTGCACTGACATCGCATATAAATCTGCGACAAAGTTGCGTTTGCCAGACACACGGACAGCTCCAAATCGTGCGGGATTTGTCATGCCAAATCGTTGAAAATGGCGTGCGTTGTTTATACGGTCTCCGCTCTCCGCTCTCCGCTCTTTACTCTCTCCTCACTACGCTGCGCTGCTCATCTCCCCTTTTATCCACGACTTTGTTTACCCGCTATCTCTCTATTTCGCTCTCAGTTTACTCAGTGAATTTTGCACAGCAACAACAACAATAACGAGTAGGAAAGTTTATCTGTGACACTCCAAAGATCGGATGCTCTTTTAAAATCAAATAGAGGAGATTTTTATAATGCTTTATGATAAAGTTAGACTAATTTGAGTAACTAATTATGAAGTTCTGTTGAGATACCTTTCAATTAATATGCAAATTAGTTTGTTTAATTAGTATGTAGATTATTTTAGTGGTTATATGATTGAGTAGTTGGATTTTAAAGTAATAAAGTTAGTGTAGACTAATTATAATTTTTTTGGGAGTACGCCTCAATAAACAGAAGATTTTCTGACTACGAGTTGATTGTTTGATTTCGATTGTGTAGAGTCCTTTACAAAACAAGTTGTAGCACTAGTAATCGATAATAAATTTAGTAATAATGTGTCTAGACGTTTAATTGTTAAAGCTTAAAAAAAGAGAAAACTGAATTCATTTTCTGCCCCTCTCTTGTTGGAAAGTCATATAATAAAGCAATTCAGTGCCCTGCTTAAACACTAGAGAATTCAACTTAATGACACGCCCACTTAAATTCATTGCAAACTTTGTGACAAAATTACAACACCCACTTCGACAAGGGTATAATAACAGCAGCTCGTCTCCGGCAATGTCGTAAATCTTCAAGTGGCTTATCTATAACAAAACTGTGTGCTTTTTAATTCGTTGAAAAAGAAAGAGAAAAAAAAAAAAATCAAAACGCACAACAAAAAATAAAAACAAAAGACAAGAAAAATCGCACAAGGAAGGAAAAAAACTGAAAAGCAAGTAAAAAAAAAAATAAAAGCGAATAGCGACAAGAGAGAAGTGAAAGCCCTGAAAATCTTAATGTTTATTTAAAAATAGGTATCTGTATATTTGGGAGCGTATCCCGAATGCAAATATTATTTATCGAGGCAACAAATGCTACATAAACTTACAAAAAGAAGTAAAAAAAAAACGAGTGTTGAAATTAGGCAAACTTTTCGCATAAAACTTGACTAGAATACCCATCCAAAAGCGTCAGTGCAAATTGCAAGATTGACTTGAGTTGACGCTCAAACGAGCGTACATAACTCGAACTTGTCTTGACTCACAAATATTGCGTATACGCAGCAGCAGTAAGCATAGAATTGTGAAATGTATATACCCTTCGTTGGAAATGCCTACGAAAGCCACAAAGTGCGCAGTCATGTAATTTGAACTTAAGCAAACGCCAACTCAAATAGCAGCGTGAACTGAATTTGCTGGGAAAGTTAAACAAAATGCAAAAATCAGCGTAAAATTGTGTTAATGATGCGCATTTTTAATTATATCCATAATACAAGTATATTCGTCTATATATGTATTTAATTATCTGTTGCTGTTGCTTTTTCTGCCTCACTTGGTGATCCCAAAATTTAGCCAAAAAGAGAGAAACCTTTTTGATGTCAATCATTCAGGCGCTTAAGAAGCTGTCAAGCTCGGCCTAATAAGATGGCAACGAAGACGACGACGGCGACGATGGTGGCGTCAAAGGAATTTAAATTAGCCAAGGCAACAGTCGTGCGTCTTGGTAGCTGCAATAGACTTGCTCTATACTTGCCCACTTGTCTGGTAATGGGTCTGATTTTGGCTCTGACTTTGGCTATGGCTTTGCAAGCGTCTCTAACTCTGACTTTCAGTCTGGGTTCTGTTGTGCTAATGAATCCTGACGCCATTTTTTAACAGCTAAAGATTTTGCTTTCATTCTTTGGCTTTGGTGTAATAAGCGTAAAACTTTTTGGCAGCGCCAATTTTTGGTTTTCTTTCAACTTTTCAGTTCTGCATTTCAACCAATTAGTCGACTGTTTGTTGGCCTGTTTCGTTTCCCACTGATTGACAGTTTGAAATGTTATTTTTTTCTGCTTTCTTTTTTCCGTTTGCCTTTTTTGCCGGTGATAAGGGATGACCGAAAACTCAAGCTCTGCTCCCTACCCCAACGACCGCCAAAAAGACAAGCAGACAAGCCACATTCCGACACCTGACTGCTGACTGTTCACTGCTGGGTGCTGGCTGCTGTTTTGGGCGTTTACTTTTACCTGTTTTGTCTGCGATGAGTGCGTGTATATCCACTTTTAAATTGGCCAATTTCGTGTTGTTCACCTTGTGTCTTACGCCCATTCGTGAACACGCCCACACCACGCACACTCCCATTTCCATTCCCATTCCCACTCCCAGACAATTGTCATTTGAAGTTTAGCTGTCAAACTTTTACTACTTCTACAATTTAAGTGTGTGTTGTATGCCGCTTGTGCGTCTTAAATGGCTTCTCCAACTTGGCCTAAACCGGTTACCCAAGAAACTGTTGTCCTCGAAGTATTTCTTTTAACTAAAAAGGATTTGTCAAATGGCAAAACCTAATGATAAAGAGCTTCCCCGAAGTATGCTAAAAAAATGATTGTGTTTTACTTTCAAGGTGGAATTTAAAACTGTTTCTTTTTACTGTCTTGACAGGCTCTTAATTGTGATGTATAAACGTATGGTACAAGTCTTCGGGGAATCACACAGTTCAGCGTAATTTGGGTTGCTTTAAAATAGTTTGGGTAACAAGTTTTCACTGAAATTCATTTGTCATATTTAAACTACAAGTAAAAATAGCAATCTTTGGAATTTACTTGGCCCAAAAAAGGCTAAAGTTTTAGCTGTGGGTATTGGCGTATTGGTTATATGCACGTGTTGCTCTCAGTCTCTGTGGGGATGCCTTGTGTCACCTTCAATTAGGAGCAATCACTCACGTCTCGGGCTACAAGTTAAAATGACAATGTCCTTTGATTTGTTTGGTTTGCCCAATCTTAGCACACGGCAGCAAAGTGGATTAAGGGTGCTAATGACAGTTCCGGCCAAATAAACTGGTGTCGTGCTTTTATGATCCCAGCAGCGGCAGTGGCAAAGGCAGCGCCAATAAGCAGCCAACAGCTTTTTTGTCAAAATTGACATTTCGTTTGTGTGAAAGTAAGTGTGTGTGTGTGTGTGGGTGTGTGGAAACTGAGGGCTTCGTCTCGTGACAGGCCATAAGAATATATTGACATTGCCGTGTGCTGGTGTTGGTACAACAGTGCGTATGATTTTTATAAATGCTGTGTCGATGCTGAAACAGGAAACTCACAAAAATCGAACGACATATGCGCTTTTTGTACGCTATACATGAAGTATATACACACGCACACCCACACCCACTAGCAATCTCTTTTCCACCCACGCACCCACTTATACACATACACATAATAGTATATGTTTCAGTGTATAGAAGCATAAAAGCTATGAAAACACAGTCATGGCAAGGCATTTTGAGTGTATTGCATGGCATCATGACTGGCAGCCAAATCAATTGCTATGAATTTTTACGGTTTCTATTTTTTTAAGTCGTCTGTTTTCTCAATGGAATTTTTCACTGGAATTTCACTCTACCCCCCACCACTCCACTTTCACCCACACAATCAAATAGGAAATGGAATATTTGTATGTGACTTTTAGAATTCAGTGCTTGATTTTTCATTTTTCATTTTTTTGGGTCACAGTTTCGTTATAATTTTCGATGCTTATTACACAAATTGGTAAAACTGATTTGTCAGCATCGCTCAGTCAAAGTATATATTTTCCTTTTTGATTTACACAATAATAAACATCAGTTTTTATTATGTATTTTTTGATTGTGGGCGTTGGCCACTTTTGTCCGAAGGAAGTTGCCATTTTTTATAAGTTTTTTCAATTGAATTCATAAAGAATTTATTGAAGCATGAGAAACTCTTGGATTTTTTAAGTGATTACTAATTATAATTGAGTTACATTTGAAGGTAAAAGTGCACTTATTTCAGCTCTTTTGAGAGCTGGGAAAATTTCGTTGTATTTTTGGTGTGTGCTGAGCTACAACTACAGTGCTTGGCATGACAACAGATGATGAGCAGATCCCCTCAGCCATGATAGCAAACAAAAACAGTCGCATAAACAACAATGTGAAACCAAGTGAATTTGCAATGTGTGCATAGATGCAGAAAAAAACTGAGGAAAATGAAACAAACAAGCAAAAAAACAAAAAAAAAAAAGAAAAAAACAGCAAAAACAACAAAAAACAAACAAACATCTCAGACCTTGCAGTTATGTTTAGAAAACTTTTCAAGCACGAACGGCCCGCAGCAACACGTTCAAGTTGCTCTGTGTGGAAATTTGCACGCTGCTTGTCAGTCAGTGGGTGGGCAAAAAGGCGTGGCAGTGTGGGTAAGGCAATAGGTAGTAAAAGGGGGAAAAGCTACGTTGCAAGCTGCCTGCGATGCTTTTTGTTGCCATATTTCAGCACCCTTGAGGTGTGAAATAGACACACATGTACACACTACCTACTCATAGCCTCTGCTTAAGTGTGTGTGTGAGTAGATGGGTGTGCGTAGAATGTGTGTGTGTTTGTTGCTTTAAGTTGAGCCTTGCTTGAAATATATTTTTACACAATATATGCAATTTTTGTTAGATTTTCAGTAAGCCAAGCACGCTTCTATACTAAGTACAACAACTTCATTTTCTATGCTACAAATTGCGAAATTTTCTAGAGAATTGTTTCTTTCAAGGTTTTTGCTGCTGATTGCCCTGTAAAATGTTCGTATTGGTTAACATTCGACTGTGCTCAATTGCAAAAATTCTGGAATGAAGCTATGCGGTCTGTATGACTAATGAATTAGATGCTATCTTAGTGTGTCTAGACAAATTAAGTGGTTTTGTTGCCACTGCCTGAGACACAAAATAAAACTTGAATATATTGCAAATAACAATTGTTAGTCGGAAAAGGCAATCAACATATTTGAAAATATTTAATTAAAAACCTTTGCATTGCAATTCAGCTCTGCACACACAGTCACCTTGATTGTTCAAATACATTCAATGCGTATTTATTTACTGTACAGTGTACACACTCACGCACAATGTGTCGCATATAATATCCAATTTCAATTGGCAATATCTTATTAGAAATTAGTTCATTGTAGTAAATACAAGTATATATGCACTATCGATTGAAACAATTTTCTATCTACGTACTGTGCTTAAATTTCTATGCTCTCTCTCTCTCTCTCTCTCTCGAGATTGTCTATTGTCTGTGGCCAAATGTTAAGCCTTAAATATACAAAAGTGTCTGTTTGAGTATGAGATTGGTATACATGGCGTATGCGTGTTGTTGATTTAGTTGATTGGCTAAACGGTGTGACCAATGTTGTTAACAATAATTGTTCAAGTATTTTCCAGCTATTTACTTTAGCCCATTTTGTTAGACAACAAGCCAATTTTCACTCCAGTGTTCTACTAATTGTATCCAATTCAAGACAATAGTATATCAAATTTCAGTTGATTAAGTTATTATAGAAAATCTCAAATGATTTGACAGCTTTTGTTTCTAGCTTTAAATTTAAGTAAATGCTTTAGCTACAGCTTAATTGAAAGCAGAAAAACCAAATATTCTTAGTCAGCTCAATGGAATGAAAAAGGATTAAATTCTCTGATAGCTTCAGTTTTAGTTTATTTGTGTAGATGTTTGTATGTTTTTCTCTATCTCTTTTTATAGCTCTTCTCTTGTGTCATATGCTATAATTTTAGTGCAAACTGCCAGTGCTATATCGCTTAAACGGTTTTGCTCAAAAAACTGTCGTTCAATTTTGGATTCACTTGGGTTTTTTTTTGGTGCGCCATTCGTCGTGGTTGTCTTTTTTTTTTCTAGCTGCCTTGTTGTTTATGAAGTGTCTAAAAATTCGTAGTGCTTGGACGTACAGGGCGTTTGTTTGTTTGTCTTTCATGGTAATGGACTTTACGCGCACATGAGCACGAGCCGCGGTGACTGGAGCTGCCACGGAAGCACTGAATTCAATGCACTGGGAATGAGTTTTTCCTGAAAACAGTATACACTCTACCGTGTACTGTATATTCCTGTGTGTGTGTGTGTATAAAACTCGATATATTCATAGAGTGCCTGGGTGCTTGCAGCTGGCGCTATTTTCATTTTGCTTAAAGTTTTTCATCAACAACAAAACGACAGCGCGATAAAGTGCGCTTCAATCTAACTGCAAATAGTTGGTTAAATTAAGAAGCCATGAGACACAATTTTTATCGAACATCATGCTGGTGTCAGTGTGCATGTGTGTGTGTGCGTTTGTGTGTGACTAATATTTATATTTGTGTGTCAGCTGCCAACAATTTGCATA
Source organism: Drosophila acutilabella (assembly GCA_035046005.1). Lineage (NCBI taxonomy): Eukaryota > Metazoa > Arthropoda > Insecta > Diptera > Drosophilidae > Drosophila > Drosophila acutilabella. Next base: position 49,913 of record JAWNOK010000038.1, read on the forward strand.
CATCTCAAAATAAGGTAGAAATATTTGATATATATGAGCGATATGAGCGTCATGGTCATAAAGACAGAACGCACATAATCATAAATAAAATTCAACACATCATCACGCACGCACACACACCGCACACCCCACACACCACACACCACACACCATACAACACACACATACACACTGTACACGGCACATGCTGCTCGACAATTATTTGTGTTGCAGCAACACGCCAAATAAACATTTTTGTTGTTGTTGCTGTTGTTGTTGGCACTGCTGCTGGGGTGTGAGACGTAAGTCATCATAAAAATGAAATACAAGGCAATATGGATTGTTAAACATGTGTGTGCAAGCATGTTCTTGTCAGCAGTATTTTAATATATATTCTCTTCTGTGCAACAGAAAGTTGCATATTAAATATATATCTGCGCCCATAAGTAGGCAACATTTTCAATTTTCACTTTTTACGCATTTCATCGATGAGCTGCTCTCAGGTGAACGGCACATATATTAATGCGTTCTGTATTTAATACGAGTGGAGGGTATAACAAGCTGTGCAGATACCTATTAAAATCTATCTAGTACAGCAAACCGTTTTGGCTGTGTCAGAAACAGCTGCTGAGCCTTTTATTTCCCTTGTGTTTAAGTTTTTGACATGCAAACTTTGTGCTAAAATACATATACCCTATACTTTTGTTTTGGAAGCTGCAGCTCTATCAAAGGCACATTCACAGCTTCAGCTCATTATGCATTATTAATTTCGTGCCATTCACAGATACTCTTTCATACACACACACATACTTGTTCATGCATATATGTGCACATATTCACATTTGCTAGCAGCTGTTTCTCGGGTCGACAGCATTTTAAGTAAACAACTTTCTACCAAATATGGTCTAATAAATCACACATGTGAGTGTGCCTCAGAGTAAGTGTGTGTGTGTGTGTGTGTGTTTGAATGGCCCTCTTGAACAACAAACTACAACAATAGTAACAAAAACTTTTGCTATATCCTTTGCTCTACTCTACACACACACCCACATAGCGGCTATAGCTCTCGTTCAAACCGGAAGTCAGGCATGGATCACGCCCATATGGCGCACTAATAAAATTCCATCGGACCAATGGCTTGCAAAGTTTTAATATCGAGCGTAAAAAGGGCAGAAGCAAACGTAAACAAACAGCGATGGCGATGCCACAGTTTTAATTAAAAGAACGCAAATCGAGCTCATTAAAAACTTGCCTGGTCAGCTGTAATTTTCAAGGGAAAGCTAAATGCTGGCGACTGGCAACTGGCAACTGGTACGTGTAACTGGCAACCGGCATCAGGGAACTGGAAACTGTGAACTGCGAACTGGGCAACTGAAAACTGGGTAAACTCACAATTTAATTGCAACGCAATATTCACATGTCAGCGATGTCGTCAGATGATGCCCTGTCATAATGTCAAATGGATTATACTCGCAGGCAAATGCAGGACAGGTTTGAAAACCCAGCAACAGTGAGTGCAAACAAAGTGTGTACGCCCGCTCTGTACTCAGTGCGCATCGTTATAATAATGGTTATCCGGAATACACTGAAAACTGCCGCATTTGTTTGCCCATTTCATTGGGGGAGCAACTTTGCAATCGGAGCTGCATGTTGACAATGACCCAAAGAACCATGAATTGTTTCGAAAACGAGCCGCGAACAGTAAACAAATGGATATCAAACAGTGAATTGGCGAATTGCTTCGATCACCTATGAATGAGTCTGCATATTAATGTCGCTTTGTATGTGTGGGTATGTGTGGGGTGTTTGTGTTTGGGTGTTGTAGTTGTGGGCCTGTGGTGAAATCACTTGATATCCAAACAGTTGTTTTAATTGATAAAATTCAAATAATTACTTATTTGTTTAGCAATGCTTTGTTTGCCTTTCAATTTCCGCGCTTAAAGTCTGTTGCTGTGCAATTTTCAACAAGTTGTGACATGTTTGTGCTTGTCTGCTTTAAACAAATTGGGCGAAAACTACTGCACTTCGTTACAAAATCAAATAATAATCAATTTAAATTTAAAAATTATAACTATCATCGGTATTCTAATACGAATTTTCATACTTGAATCAGTTTTAATTTTCGTTTAAAATGTCGAGTCATTGCGAAGCATTTAAGCATTTTTGGCATTATTGCAATATGTGCAGCTCTAAGGGCGAAATGTATCAGGTAATACTCTGTTGCTCCTACTCCTTCATGTTGGACAAACAACAATCGACACTGCATCCAAAATATTTCATTTTGTTATTTTCATTCATGCAAGTAACGTTTGAATAAATAACAACATGACACCATGCATTCCCTTACTACCTTCCCCCTCTCTCTCTCTCTCTCTCTCTCTCTTTCCAGCAGTCTCTGCCAATCTGCATCTGTTTCACTCACTGATGATATTCAGATATTCAAGTAGGACGTTGTGAGGTTTTGCCAAATTTCATAAAGTGCAATTGTAAAATATACATTTTATTTATTTATATGTATTTATTCATATGTCTAGTTTTATAGCCATATGTATGAATACATGAATATGAATATATTTACACACAGACATACACTCCACTGTTGCACAAAATGAATTAAAACCAAAAATGCTAGTTTTATTTGAAATTTTTGTATAATTACTGCTGTTCATTTTTTGACACTGGGGAAATGCAATTTTTGATTTCCGTTTGCGACGTTTGTTTTGTCTAATTGTGCGTTTCATTGACTGCTTGTAAATTGTTCAATTAAATTTCATTTGATGCATTCCAATTAAATGTAGAAAATACCTCTTACTTTGCATTAACATGAAGGTTGTGTGTTTCTGTTTCAATTTGGAGCTTAACAATTGCTGTTAAAAAGACACATTTACGTTGTCAATGTTCTTTATATGTTACTGAAAATGTATTCACTTGTATTTATTTGCAAACTTGTCGTTAAATGTTGTTCGTATACGCAAACAAGATGTTAACAATTGCCATGTTTTCATTGGTTTACTCTGAGAGATTAATTATATGAAAAGTATTTACAGTGTCACACATAAAGCAACGTACACCGACAACAATTGTACCAACTAACAATTGACTAACGTCGCATGTTGCATGTTGCATGTTGCAACAACTGTAGCATCAACATTGACCACAAATAAAAACCAAAAAAAAAACAAAAGGTTTTTGCCAAAAGAGCACACATATAAACACATATACTGTATTGTCTCTGTGTGCGTGTGTGTAAAAAGTGTGTAATTGTGTGAGTGTGTCCAGCGGAAGCGTCAAAATGAACGGAAATTGGCTTAAATCTGACAAACAGCAACAATAAGCACAACGCTCACAACAAGAGCAACAAAATTCGAGTGATACGTAACTTTGTACGCTGCGAGGGCAGTTCAAACAGTTGCGGACTATTTTTTATAAAACTGCACAAACTTATGCAAATGTCAATACATTTTATTTATTTTAAAAAGTCTTTAAAAAAATCAATTTTATAATTAATGCGCATTTCTATTAATTCTTTTGTTTGCTATTGAAAGTTTTTGTTGACTTTGTGTGGCACTTTTTGTATTGGTCAACGGCATTAACCAACCAACGGACGATAGAAGCTTAAAATTGATTCTACGGATATGCATTGCATCGTATATTTGGTTTCGCAACGTTCTGTTGTTCACCTATACGGCGTGTATAGTTACACGGAGTTCTGAGCCATGTGTCTGGGTTTCGGGCTTCCGGTGGGCATCATTTGCACAAAAATTGCAAAATTCTCGCTGGTCATCCGGACACAATGCTGGCATAAAGTTAACTGCTGTTTTAGCAGCCCAATTGGCTTTAAGCTGTCAACAAGTTGGCTTTAAAGACCCATTTTCCACTCATAGACAATACCATGCGTATACGTGATATTTTGAGCGTCTTTTATTGTTTGGTTTAAACTCAACTGCCAGTAAATGCAATTTAGAGCAGAGAACTCTTTGAAGCTGTCAAGAAAATTAAATCAGTTTTTCTAAAAGGATCAATTTAAAATTCTTTGTAGTTAAATCAAAACGAGCTTCATTAGAACCATTTTAAAATTCCCTTTGTCATTTTTGTGACAGAATTATGAATTGCTAATTGTAAATTGTTTAAATTCTATTTATTTATTTGAAAATTTGGCTCGTAAATGTTTCTTTATCCGTTACTAAAAACAATTTGTATTCATTGCTTGTTGCTACATAGTTTCACTTTTAAAAACGATATTTTTATGTTTGTTTGTTGCACTTATCGCAGCTGCAGACTGCACGCAAATACACACACTTGAATACACACATTGCAGCACACTTTTCCATATGTTATAAGTGTGCACGGACAGAAAAATTCTATTTGAATTAACTTTGAAGGTTTAGCATTTAAAATCAAGTAACTTTTGAGATGTAGGACTTTAAAATAGGTTGAAATTCTATGCTTGACATAGGCGCTTGGTATTTTATACATTACTACCAAATGGTTGACTTTTTCTCGCTGTGTACCTGTCTCTGTCCCTTTCTCAGTCGCTGTCTCTTTCCATTTCTATTTCTATTTCTGACTGCGCTCTTTTACCTTGTTGTTAACTGTTTCAAGTACTTGAGATACATCGCTGTAACTGGTATACCTGGCAACCCTGCTGTTCTACCCTCAATATGTGCCTAAAGATACCCTATATATTTGTAGTAAACTTAACGGTTTGACGGCGCATAAAATTGCAAACAAATCTTTTCGCTGCCCGACTTTTTGAAGGGTATCTTTTGAGTCTCAAACCCTTTGCTTTCTCGCTGCGTTGCATTTTTTTTTATCTGTTTTATATGCAAATAAGCACAGTATTTTGCTAGCTTGTTTGCAACATTGTCGCTTGCTCCGCTGTTTGTCAATGACTTGTTGATTTTACAACTTTTCCAATTGAATAAGCTCAGGCGCACAAGTCAACAAATGTTTGTCCAGTGTACAGAAGGAAAGAGCAAAGCGGCAGACAGAGTAGAAGCAGAGAGTGGAAGGTCTGGTATAATTTAATTCACCATTTTTCATTAATGCCACAAAATGCATGGGCCTGAAAATCAAAAGTTGCACATTAAAAACTGTCATTTGGGTTCCTTTCTGACAATGAAATCAACATATATGGCAATTTCTTGACAAATATGCGTCAAAATATCATTGCTTTTCCCATTTCAGTTAACGGGCAATTCACAACTGGAAAATGGCAACTGGCGTGCAACTTCAAAGGATTGCAAATCAAGCAAGGCACGTACTTGAGCCGGAATTGAAAAGTCCATGGGATATCATCTTCATTTTTACCCCAACTGCTTCTCCCACTTTACATACCACGCGGGGGGTCAGGGGGTGTCGACTGTATTCAGTTTTGGGTAGTGAAAATGGTAACGCAAATAAATATTGAGCATGGCGACGACGTTGTAGTCTTCGTCTTCATCGTCTTCATCTTCATCGCCGACGTCGTCATTGTCGTTTGTCGTCTTTGTCGCTATGGAGCCATGACTGTAGACTGTTATTGTGTTTGTCCTAAAAATATCCCAGAAATTGCTTGGCTTTAGATTTGTTTACACAAAGGCAAAGGCAAGCAGGCAGCACGTTTGGAAATTGGGAAAGTGGAAGACGAGCTAAACAAAATAAGTATATGTACTACACAAAGTATTGTATATAGTAAATATACGTAGAAAAGTACGCACTATATACGCTACATACACGTATATCAATATACACTCAAAGATTTTTTAATACGGCGCTAAAACGCAACTCTTTTTAACACTAGTTTTCAAACATCACTTTGCTTTTTACACAGCACAAACTTTCTGTTGAACATAAATCTAAGCAAAGCTAAATTTATTGGCAATACTAGTTTATTTATCCTGTGCATAGACTAAAAGTTTTTTAAATAAGCAGTTAAAGTTTTCTTTAAAACATTTTTCAAGCATAAAATATTGTTTAAGAACAAAAGCTTATAATTCAACATTTGTGCCTTGAAATGTTCTTAACTAAATACTTAAATTTGTCAGCTGCCTACTCCTTTTTCTCAGTGTATGCTGGACCCGTTCGCGGCAATGGATTGCTCGTTCCCCATGACAGTATGACAGGCGGCGTCAGTTGTCAGTTATTCTCTCGCGGTTGCTACAAATGTTGTGTGTTCGTCTTCTTCTACTTTCCCTACATGCTGTTCTTCTTTTTACTGTTTGTTGTTGTTGTTGTTGTTGTCGGGGAGCTTTTGGCAGCGTCTGACACTTGACACTTAATGTGCATCATTGCGCAGCTGACAATTTCAAGCTATTTCCGTTGTGTCAGCCAAGCAGCTACTCCAAGAACCGGAGTTTCTCACTTCCTCTGCTCAAAAACTTTCATTCAACTTAAAGTTTTGCATGACCGTAAATAAAAGAAAATGGAAAATGGAATCAAATAACACAACTCCAACTCCGTCTCCAACTGCAACTGCAATTGCAACTGGGTGAATGGAAGGTTATCAGCAGAGGCGATGCCAATGTAACTGACATTTTTATGAGCAGCTGCAAAATATATTTGGCGTTTCAAATTCTTAGTCGTCTTTCCTCTTTTTTTTGTTAGCAACTTTGCAGTCTTGTTTTTCAAACCAAATTTGTTGTGCGTGAAAGGTTGCAGAACTTCAAGTGAATGTTTTTCATAACAAAAACAGAACTAAAACCAAAAATAAACAGAAAACTAAACAAAGTGAGACACTTGAGTATTTTCTGTCGTACTTTGATCAATGCCAATTGAATTGTTTGGCAATAGCCAAAGAGCGTACATAAGTCTTTTTGGAGTACTGTAAACTACCTGTGCAGGTGAACAACTCAAAAAGCAAAACAGCTGTTAGTAATTTACTGCTGGCGGCTACTAAAAAAAAATAAAGGCGCGTCTTTCAAAAAGTTTGAACTGCAGTTTCAATTGCATTATGGGCAATGGTTCAGTTCCCTCTCTTCAGCATTCAATTAAGCTGAAAAGGACACAAGTTTATAGTGGCACAAAAGTGGCTGTGATGGTGGTCCGTTGGCTGTTGCCTAGCATATTTCAATAAGTTTTGAAAACTCTGCTACGTACACTGAAACAACATAATTCATACTTAACTCACCCAAAATAGTTTCCGCCTGCACCCACGCTGAAGCGGCTGAAGGCTGAACAAAAGCGCCAGAAACTGAACTGGAAAATAGCAAAGCACAAAAATAAAATCACATTAGTCTACAGTTTATAGTTGGTAGTGTGTGTGTGTGGGTGTGTGTGTGTGTGTGTGTTGGAGTTGCCAAAGATGTTGGGCCTGCTCATAAAATGAAATTAAATTTATGTACACTTGCAAAGTTGTGATGCTGCTAAAGTGCAGAGCATAAAACTTTCAAAAGCACGCAGGATGCGGCTAAACACGCCTCGTGTACTGTACTCCACCACTGTGTGTAGTTAGTGTGTGTGTGTCCCGTGTCCCTTTTTCTATGCCAAGGACTCACTCGTAATTCAAAATTCGAGTGGCAGCAGTGGCAAAAACCAAAGACAGGATGCAGTCGGTGGCAACAAACGCGACTTCCGTATTTTGCGGCATTCAACCAAAAAGTGGAAGTTGGCCAGCAATGTAGGCAATCTGTTTATGCCTGTTTTGACTTTGCCCTTTTGTCAGCTGCAATTTAATTTGTCCACCCTTCCCCCCCTCTTCAAACCACACTTTCCACAAACTGAAAGTGGCAGCGAGATACAGAGAGAGAGAGAGCGCTCCAAAGTAGCGTATAAAAATAGCCTTAATTTTAGCAGTTTGCCAGCGGGAATTGTTTAGTGCCTTGGCCAACAGCTGCATTGACAGTTATTCGCAGTATTCACTGAGTTCGTAGCATTCCTTAGTTTTAAGTACCTTCAACGAGTCCAAGTTTTAAGGTTCAGTCAGTTTTCTAAGTGCAGCTGGAGGCGATTTCAACTGCTCTACACAGCGGCTTTGATGCGTTTTTCCAATTAAGTTATTGGGTTGTGGTCCAACTAAGTATTTTAGCTGTGGTTTCAGGGGTTCTTTGTTGATTGAGGACGCAGAGACATGGGGGAAATGGGGTTGTGAGGCATCGTAGATACAGACATATCACACCATTGAATTGAGTTTAATTTTGTTGAGGCAGCACAACAAACAACAAACAACAAACAGAAAACAAAAACACACAAAATAAAACAACAAACGATTCAATTTTAATTGAATTTCCGCAAAATCATTGCAGCAAAAGCAAACTGGCAATTACTTACTTCCACAAACTTAGTCAGTTACTACTACATACAACAGCCAGAAAATTGAGTGTGGCTTTAGGTGCTTTACTCTCTCTCTACTTATAACACTGCCACAAATTGATTGATCCCAAAATGTAAGACAGAAATGTTTTAATACGAATCATAGATTAAATCATTTAAGCTGGAATTTAATAATACCAACAATGGTAGTAAAGTGTGTTAAACACTTATTAGCTTAATGTTAGAAATTAAGTCGTAAGTTTTTGAAATTGAATTAAAATCCCAACATTTTAATGGCCAACACTTGTAGTTGAGTTCTCCTTCAGCATTGCAGTCTCTAATTACTTTAAACGCTCTTTTGAGGCCAACTCAATTGTGCACTCGAACAAGTAACTAATTTAGTAGTAGCCTTGAAGTGCTTGACAGCTCGGAGAGATAGCTCAATTGGAAATGGAAATACTTCCCACAGGCTTACGCAAAGTTGTACAAATAAACGGAGGGAGATTTGGGGGTTAGCTGAGTAATTGTAAGAGGGAAACTCAATAAATACCAAAATATGGCAATACACTCTCATCCACACTGATGTACAAACATTTGTTTATCTGTAACCAATACATTTTCCCATCCACATTTCAATGACTATTTATTCGTTTCCACTCACGTATCGAAGAGTTCAAATTGCAATAACGTTTATTGCATTTCTTGACAGTAGGAAAAATGTTGTCATACTTCTGTGTATCTGTGTGTGTGTGTTGTGTTTGCATTGTCCGAATTGTGCTGTCTTTCACAAAATTAAATTTAAAATCCCAAAAAGGAAATGTGAAAATTTTGTGCAAAGAGTGCGCAACGTTTTAAACTTAATCAGAGCTATGTATGAGCTTGGATTATCCTCTGAAAGCGCTTAAAAAACCGAGAGAGAGAGAAAGAAACTGGAGCAGAGAAAATAAGTGCATACTTAGTTGCACAGCATTAAATAAAAAGGAAAACTTGAATTAGAGGTGAATAAAACCAAGTGGTTTCTGTATTTTGGTTTTATTTTGTTGCTAAAACTGTTGTCCGAGTGGAAATCATAAAATAAAACTGCTAAATACCATTATACTTGATGTATTTCAACTGAAAAGTTTCTAAGCTTCATCTCACACAGGTGTTGAGCAACAATATAGCATGTAAGTATGTGAATGAAGAGTACATAACAATTTATAGAATGTAGCCATATAAGCTTCTATCTTCCTCTTGGATTTCAATGCAGAACTGAGGGCTTAGAAACTGCTCAATGCAGACATATGTAGATACAAATAAAAGGGGTGCAAAGGGGCGAAAAGTAGGGGCACTTGAGGCAAATGGCCTGACCCAGACAGCCAGGCCAACAGAGACTTAGACTCAGACATAGTTATTTTTATGGTACTGCTTTTTTCTTTTTCTTTTTTGCTTACGGATTTTTGATTTTTCTTACCGTAAATATTTCATACGCAATTTGATAAAATTGGCTGCCGGCCTAGTCGAGATATCAAATCAAAGTATCTTTTGAAAATTTCATGCTTTGGGAACATATTTGTAATTTGTGAAATTGTGCCATAAATTGTTTAGCAGCCATCTATGTGCACAGATTTTCTTGTAAATTATTATGATGACAATAACTTTATTTAAAACTTTTTTGCAGGTATATTTTAGGCTTAAAATGTTTTAGTATTTAATATTCAATGGGCCAAAGTTTGGCAGTAATTTAAGTGGCTAAATGTCAACAAGCTAGTTAACTGCATTTGAAAAGCGTTTTACGCACACTCAGCTAATGTGTGTGTAGAAGTGTGTGGGGTGTGTGTGTGCGGTTGTGTAGTCAATTTCATTATGGTTGAAGCACATTTCTCTTGCTTCGTTTTAACATTTTTCAACGCTTTTTCAATTCAGTCACTTGCTTCGTAGTTGATGTTGGGGTTTTCCGTTTCCCGTTTTCCGTTTTTCACTTTCATTTTCTTTTGTATTCTTTTTTTTGTTGTTTAGCCTGACTGCTGTAAGACAAAGCCAGAAGTTGCTGTATGTGTTGCTCGTATGTGTTGTCAAAATGACAGAACATTTTGCTAACATATAAGTAGCTTGAAGATGAACACAGTACACCGAGCAGAGAGAACAGAGCACACACTCGACACTTCTCCATCTCAGTTCTCAGCACATCTGTCACTTGCACAGCACCAAAACTGAGAAGCAATATATAAGTAACTGGAAATGATTTGGATGAGTTATGTGTAGAGCTCCATGTGTAGAACAAGTCGCTTACAAATGTGAAGAGTTTCGCAAGGCTTTCAATTAATAAGAACTTAAAACCATTACACGAAATTATAATTAAAACAAAGGTCTTATTAACATGCATTTGACTGTAGTTTTTGGCTATATTTTTCTTACCAAACTTGTAAGAAATACAGTTAAATGGTTTATATAAATGCTCAACAATTAGTAGACAAATATTTATGGCTACAAAGTGCAGTAAAAATAAAATAAATAGCTCTGTGAATTGTTAGTTATGTGCTAAGCCTAAAATTATAATTCTTCAGTTGAGCAAACAAATAAATTTCATAGGCAACTATTTAATAAGCATCAAACTGAGCAGCCATAAATAAAGCTTCCATTTTCTGTGCTATTTTCATTTCCATTTTCATGCAGATTTCCAAACTAAAGACTAAAGTAAAGACTTAAGTATTTAATTGCTTTGTTTTTGCGACACTGCGTCAAAAGAGTGCAGTTTACAAGTGGGGAATGTTACATATGTAACACACATACATACATACATAAATACATGAATATGTCTAATGAATATGTACGACTGTGTATGAATATTCTTATGGCTGGTATGTAAAGTGCACCAAAAAAAAGGAGAAGAAGCTAAAAACAAAGCCTTAACGGAAGTGTCACTGCCTGGTCCACTGTCTGCTCAAGTGGGCTAACAACAGCAGCAAACAACAACATCAGCAACAACAACAACAACAACAAGATGTTTGTCATGCTCTTGTGCCTCAACTATGCGTTGACTCCACTACATCCCATATTTGGATGATGTACAGTACAGTGCGGCCTCAAGCCTATGCGACCAAAATTGCAGTGGACAGTGCTGTGGCTGTTTAAAAGGGGCGGAGGGGCGTGTGGAGGGGGAGTACTGTGTCTGAGTCGCAGTCCGAGTCTCGAACTATACAACTTATTTATGTTTGCTGCGTTGCGGCAAGTCTGTCTCGCTCTTCCGTTGTCCCTGTCCGGCTGTCTGACTGATTTGCATCTTTTGTGCATTGGCTACACACACACACACACATGCACACTCACACACACTCCAACACATGCCCACTCATATAAATGAAACAATTATTGTACTTATGAAATTCAGTTGGAGTCTCGCAGATACAGAGCTACAACTGTGGCTACAGATGCAGATACACAAGCGCTCAGTGTATCTTTTTTTTTGTGGGGAGTGTGTGTCTGTTTGTTGCTTTTTTGGCAATCCCCGTTTGCCAGCACCACCCACAGCAGAGGCAATTATCGTTGAATGAAAAACGCCACATTTCCCCCATTTGACCCCGCCCCCTCACCGCCACCCCTTTGCGGCTGTTGCTGTGGCGGCCTTTTGGGCGGGTCATAATTTCTGAAATGTTTTGACTTGCACTCGCCTTTTATGCTGATTTACTGGCTGTTGCGGTTTTGTGACAAATCTGTTTTGCTCACTTGATGTGATTCCCTCTACAGCACGAAGTCTCATCCTTTTCCCTTTTTCCTTCTGCCTTCTCTCTCTCCACACTCTCCTTCTTGGCTCTTGGCCTGCCTTATTGCGGCTTAAAGTTGCACAAAAGTTTTATTTCGAGCAATTTAGTTTGATATTTATTTGACTTTCGCTTTTGCACATGCTTTTAATTTGTTGCCTACATAAAATTCAGGCCTAGCCATTAGCTGTAAATCAGCATATAGCACACATAAACATAAAGTACACATACACCAGTTTGTATCCAATTTACAGACGTTTAAATGAGTTTGGTTTAAACTGCAAAACTTATTAAATTATCAGTCCAAATGGGCGTGGTTAAGATTATGCCGCATTTACGTATCAATTTTAATAATTTTTAATGCTCTGATATTAAAGGGGATTTTCCACTGAGTGCATTCGCCTCATCGAGCACTAAACTGACTTGTTGCAGAATCATAGATTGATGGCCCTTGGCTCAAAAGTCTGCATTAAATTCAATTTGCAACCTACTGGACTGCGATTTAGTTCTTTGCCTGTTATTATAATGACTCTTATTGTTGTACGCGAATATCCACTACACAAAGCACTAATAATCATATAAAGAAATTGTGGTAGGAGGTAGACGGCTGTAGAAGACCCTGTACTTAATCAGAAATAGTGTTATCAAGTTTCAATATGAAACACGGTAGCTTTTGTGGAACTAGCTTTGCTCTATCAACTCGACAAAGAGTAGAAAAGGTTAGTAGCTGTTTCTGAAAACTTTTCCATCTAACTTATTAAACCTTGCTCAACTTTCTAGAGTACAGGGTCTAAGAAAAAAGAATACTAATTGCCTAGCAACGCAGTGAGTTGATAATTTATTGTCTTGCAGCGTTGACGCCCCGCGTGTCTTGGGCTTAAAGCGCGGCTTAAACGAGCCAACTGCCGGACGGCCGTCCAAGGTCGTTGCAATAATAAATGCAGGCATTCTTGCTTATTGTCCAGGAACAGGATGCAGCAGCAGTGCTGCAAAAGAAGTTATAAACTTGGACAAGAGCTGACTACATTGTGCGCTACGTGGTGTTAATTCAAGTAAATTGCTCTCGGGTAATTGTCGTTGTCGTTTTCGTTTTCGTTTTCGCTTCTCAGTTTATATTTTCTCTCACTTCTGTGGTCAATGATGGTCAGAGTAGGTCTACCCATCTGTCGGCCTGGTCACGCCTTGGCCCCTTTGGCTATTTTGTGTCTCATTTGTGCATGCAATTTGCCGACATATCTGCAGCAGGACAAATCATAGCTTTCGGCCACATTTGTCCTATGTAATTGTATTTCGTGTTGAACAGTTTACAGCGTGTGTACAGTGTAGTGTAGAGTGTTGTGCAGTCTTGCCCATCAGCAGTGGTATCAGTGTTGTCATAATTGCGGTTGCTGCTGCTGCTGCTTCTGTGGCTTTGGTTTTGCACTTTAAGTTCCTAAGTATTTACACATCGTTAACTTTGAATTACTGGTACATAAAATACTTGTTTTATAAAAAGTACGACTCAAGCAGCTGACCAGTCATTCAAAGGACTTAAGCGTTCTTTCATTTCACTTTCTCTCTCTAACGCTCTCTCTCTCTCTTTCTCATCTCTTCTGCTCTTCACTCGCTCTTGGCATTCTTGGAATGAGGGTTTCTGATATGAAACCGCAATTTTATGAGCCATGCCCTTGCATATTCTTAGCCAATTTAAAGCGCCTTTAAATCGCATAGTTTCGCATTGATGTCTTTTATATGATTTCATTTTTTACTCGTCTTTTTATGACGCCTTTCCTTCTTCCCTTCCTCCCCTACTCCTTTATGTCAGACATGTTTGTGTTTGTGTAAATATCTATATAGATATGTGTGTTTATACATATATATATTTATTTTCATCTCTGGTTCTTTCGGCTCGGTTCAGTTCAGCTCAGTTCAGCTGGTTGTATGCACTGAAATTTGCGGCATCTGCGGCCTCTTGTTCCGGCTGTTTTTCTGTTGTTGTCGTTTCGGATGTTCCGGTTGTTGATTCACTAGTTACATACACTCAAAATATGCGTATTATAATGTCAACATTGGGTCATTGTTCATTGTTACTGGCTGTGGGCTTGCTACAGGGCTCGGAGCTCGGTTGGGTCTCTGGTCACTACTCATATCAAACCGTTCGTATCCAAACGTTTTTCTCCACTTTTCTCCCGTTTTTTCGCTACTTTTGGCTTTGATATATTTGTTAGTCTGACCATAAGCTTTCAGCAATAAAATTGTCGAAATTTAAGCCGAAAATTGACATGATTAAGAATAATCGAGTGAGTTCACGTTTACCCCAAATAAATATTAAATAATTTATGAATTATAGTGTACATCTTTAGTTCAAATATTTGCAAAGCATATTTAATACCCTGTAGGGTAAGAAATTTAAAGGGTTTATACAATTTAATATATTTAATTAATTTGTCGAAACACATAAAATATAGAAAATAATATAAGACATCTTTATAAAGTTTTATTAAATATTTAGACTATTTTTTCTCTATTTTTCTATATGTTTTTTTTTTTAAATATTTTAATTTAACGGTGTTATAGTGTATTAATATTTATTGCCAACCTTTTGCTCACTATAAGTACAGGGTCTTCTACTGTCTGCTTGCTACCTCCAAACGCCTTCACACTTGATTCTTTTTATGACTCGCAATTTCCCAGAGCAGCAAATATTCAAGGCGCACAAAGCGCAGAGTGTGAAGAGTTCTGAATTGCATTTATTCTTCTAACTATTATTTATATTCATGATAACGGAAATTACAAAAATCAAATCGAACTAATCTATGACCACAGACAATAACGTTAGTCTCTATCTCTGTCTCTCTCTCTGTCACTGTCTCTCTTGCTCTCTTCCTCTCCTCCTCTCTGCCTTAGTGTCTCTGTGGTGACTCACGTCAATATCCATAGACATCAATGGAATAGAATAGACAGTGACAATACAGTTCAAGCTTATCTATGTGCCTCTCATTCCTGTTTGGCCAAAGCAATGGATAAATAAGGCCCATTTGGTTTGGGCCCAGTAACCTGAACGCCCAACTTGTCAATTGGCAAGTCTTTCAGTGTCTCTCTCTCTTGAATGTCCTTATGCAACGTTTTGTGGGCTAAAGTAGCAAAAGTAGCAAAGATGCAAAAAGAAAATAACTTAAATGTCATGCTTACATTTCAGAAAACAAATCTGCCACTCGTTGTTTGTAATAGATTAAAGTCCCTTTAGATAGATACAGTTATATATGTATCTATATAGATAGATAGATTGGTAGATAGATATACACCAGGAATTGGCTCAAAGCAAGGCTTAGGCTCTGCTGCCAGCTGGCAGACACTGTCAACTCCAACTGTTTACAGTGGGGTGTACAGTGGTACTACTGTGACTACAGTGACTACCAGTGTTCAATGTCTGCCCAAATGAAATTGAAGAAAATTGCATTTGCACGAGAGACAATTTCTAAACAATTGCAAAACTGTTTGACATGCTACCTGTGATGCTGCCAAACAGTTTAGCAGGTAATGCCTTATATCGATACCGGTCTATGTCCATGACGATGCCGGCGAGGTTATGCCCAAGCCAAGATAGGGCAGGGGGTAGAGGGGGGAGAGTAGAGTCACCGGTCGTGCTTGGCAGGCAGTTGATGCAGTTAGTTGACTATTGACTGCCAGACAAACTCCCATTTCGAGTCAGAGATATAGCGTCAGTTGCAGCCAAGGCAGTCAGCATTCAGAATCGAGAGTTTTTGGCACATTTCAGCCATTTACCTACCGTTTTCCAGCCCCCAAAACTGGCAATGGGAACAGGAACGGGAATGAAAAGCGTACCAGTATGAAGTTTAGAAATTGCCATGTAGCAGCGTAGCTATAATTTTGTTAAAGACAAAATGGAACAGCATTGCCAATGGCCAATATTCGCTCAGTGTATAGTTCTCCCCACTTTTTTTTTTGGGCAGGACTATGGCCAAAATTGGTATATGTATGCACATGTTGGCCAGTACGATTTTGATGCCAATGCGGCTTAAATAGATGACAATGGTTACAGACTCTAGCTGCCTGGGGCAATTGCAAAAACGGCAAGTCAACTGCATAATTACTTAATTTGCTGCCAGTACTTGGTATTTGGTACTCAGTACTCAGTATTCGGTACCCAGTACTCACTACTCGTTACTCGCTATTTGATATTTGGTCTTGGACATGCTCATAAGTTTAGAGTCATTAGCATGCTTTGTGGCCAATAAACATACAGTGGCGTGAGGGGTACAAAGGGGGGGACAACTTTTCATTCAACTAATTTGCTTGAGTTTCTCAAGGGAAATTGCTTAAAACCAAATTGCCTGTCCTTTTCTCTGGGCCACATTTGTGTAGTCACAATTTCGAAGATTTCCCCAATCGGCTCACAAAAAGAAAACAAGTCTAAAGTGTAAATTCGTGCAAAATGCGACAGGACGAGGTCCTGACACGTAACAAATACATGCCAGTGCCAAAAACGGAACAACATCGAATACTGAAGGACTAAAGAACAGATTGGGTCCAACGATCGGAGTATTAGGTTAGCCAAAAAAGTGTCTTGCAACAACTTAAGACCAATTCACATCGAATCACAACGAGTCACACTATTTCACTGTGTGTTTCACACTGTTTCACAATTTTCTCTCTTCTTTTTTTCTGTGCTTGCCTTTTTTATGGGCTGTCAAGTTGCCGTTGTTATTAGATAAGGGACGGGCCAGTGGTCAACCTTTTGGTTTCTTGTCTTGGCTTGTTCTGCCTTGGCTTGGCTTGGCTTGTATCTTGGCCTACACACCTGTTGCCAATTGCTGCTTGAATGGGAAGTTCATGTTTATAGTTTCTTTCTGCTTGACATTTTCTTGGCTTTGGTCCTTCTTAGATGTCATAGAGTTATACTTTTATATTTCTTTTAAATAAATTTAACATGTTAGCTTTTATGCAAATCCTATGGTAATTGGCTCAAACTGTTGGCCAACAAACGTACACAGCACTGTGTAGCAGCTGCAAATTGGTAACAGAAGCAACCGAATGCTGATTCATGAGACGTGAATGCTGTGAAAAGCACACACAGCTAAAACAAAAATTACACCAGAATTTCTGTTATTTTTTTAATACTTTTTTTGGTAGGCTTGAAACTCATATAAGGTGTGGCCGAAATCAACATCTTGACTTTCTCTGCATGAGTGAGCGCATTAGCAAGTGCTCAAGAGTCATAAGTTCTAGCTAACTAGAGAGCTGCGAACTGCGAGAGATACGAGATACAAGATACAGCTACAAATACAAGTAGCTACGTGCGTGTTTGTTATGCTCGTTGATGTCTACCTACCTCACCTTGTCTAATCGATTATATCATTTGGAAATCGCGTGCCAGCTGTTAAACATTACACGAAAACAGAAAGTTCAAGTTGAACTTTAATTGCATAATGCGATTGCTTTGTTAATTTCGTTTATATTCAGTCAAGACTGTAGCACAATGTCAGCAAATTGTTAAACTTACAAATTGGTTCATCTGTTCATCAGTTCAACTGCTCAACTGTTCAACTGTTCATCTTGTTTGTTTGGTTCCCTGAACGCCTCGTTACACTTTGAGCCAAGTCTAATTGAAATTGCATCAAGTTTCCAACTCAAAGCAGAACAAAAGTATTTTTTCTTCTCTTCGCTTTTTTTAATTTTTATAAATACTCATTGTTTCGTTGGAGTGCCTGGAATGTGAAATATGGTGAAAGCCTTTCACTTCATTCCCAACTGTTTCGGGGCTTGCCAAAATTTGTAGAATGAGCGCGTAGCTTGGCACCAATAATTTCTGTACTCTTTTGTTATTGATTGATCGATTGCCTGAGCTGGCCATAATAAAAGTATTATAGTAATTGGGTAGTAAGTTCTTATTTTAATTGGCTTTAAGATAACACATGTAGTTGTATCCTTAGCGTGATGCTTCCTGCTTGTCCCGAAAAGACAATTAATTTGCATAAAGCACAAAATATGTAAATGCCAATAGACCCAAAATAAGCAAAAAATAAAGAACACTGTTGACTTGAGTGGCACAAATCATGTTTACACATCACCAGTAGCTGGACTCAGTCTCTGACTCCCACTCCCACTACCAGTACCATCCCCAGTTTGGGTCCATGTTTGAGCCCGTGTCCGGTTTGACGAGGAGTGGACTAAACCCAGAGCAATAGAGCCATTATACCAGATACTATACACCCCAAGTTGTGCTTGTGCTTATTGGCAGATAATTGACACATAAAATTAGCATAATTTTTGAACCTGACAAGTGACAAGTGAGTAGTTATGGCCGGAATACAATGAGCCGCTGATAGCCATCAGAATTCGTAATGACCAAAGTCGAGAAATCATTTCACTTTTTCTTCTTTCTGTCACATTCTGTCTCCTCCCTAATTTTGTTTTTGCAATAAAAAATATTAAATGTGCTTACAGTTTTCTTGCTACTGCTGTAGTAGTAGTTTGTTGTTGTTGTTGTTATTATTATTTTCTCTGCTGTGTGTGTGGAATTTAAATTAATAAATTAAATTCTTTTTGGCATTTTGTTGGTCGCCTCGTTACTGTTCTCACATAATTTGGATTTGGATTTGGATTTCTGGGTTATCTTCTTGATGCCTATCTATGCAAATAGCCGACCCAAAAGAAAGTAAAGAAAGTGTGGTAATCAATGCGTGCGAATTTCAAGTTTATTTATCGCCAAAAAAAAAATTATCATCTGATCTAAGCACAAGCCCATGTGTTTTTTGGCCTCTTTGGGTTCTCAGAGTCTACAGTTACTTGGGAAAAATATGAACGACTCGATGATAGATGATAGAAGAGGTAAACAAAGCTCAGACACTGGGAGAAACGCTGTATTCGATGTTTGATATATTAATTCAATTAAAATGAGTTCTATTTATTTAATAATTTTCAGTTTGAAAAGGAGATGTAAATGAAAATACTAAAACTAGTTGACCTTTTCTCTCAGTGTATAACTTAGCAGACAGAATAAGCTCAGCCACCTGTGAGAGATATCATTTCGCTTAGTTAGCTTAAAGTGCTGGTGGGAAAAATTACACACACACACAAATAGATAACTCATAATACATTTAGAATCCGTCAACACGGCACTTGACGTCAATAAGCGCCCAAGGCCGTCTCCTGCCACGCCTATGACTGATTTATGGCTAAGAGCGTGGACTACCTGAGACTTTAGACACCAAAGAGACTAGACGCCAGACACACAGCTACATTTACACACAGATACACCAGTGTAGAGCTGTAGTAAAAGATGGCTAAATCGGAGCAAATGTCAGGCGAAAAATGCCAAGAGTGTTGCCGACAGTGGCTGCTGTCAGTGCTGTCCTGTGACAAACAATTTAATTTATGAAAATCGCTGAAAACTAAAGCAGAATGCCAAACAAAATTGCCAATGTGAACAGACAACTACAGCGCCAATAAACAGAGCTAAAAACAGTAGCTAAAGACAAAGGGAAGTGGGCTAAAAAAGTTTGCAAAGTTGGTGACATTTGAATACTTCGATTTGGCAATATAAGGAAATTTAAAAAATTTAAAATATTGAAAAAATCAACCAAGAACTAAAATTAGTTTTTTAATAACAAAATACATGAAGCATTTAGTTTAATTTATATATAAATAACATTCAGGGTATATATGATTCGTTGTAAGAACCCAGTGTAACTACTCTTTCTCGATTTTCTTACATTTGACAGTTGAGTGCGCACTGTTACTACTGTTTCCACTGCCTGCGATGTTTTTGCTGTTCTTGGTACTGGTTGGTTACTGTAGCTCCTTGGGCAGTTTGCGCAACGAATCAAATTTAAATTTCTTGATTGTCTAGTCGAGTGGCAGTCCAAACTTGGTAGCTATAACATTGAGTTCTCCAGATCCCTTTGCGATTTCAGCGCATAATAATAATTTGAACGACGTGCTCTGAATTGGTGACTGAATTGGTCACTGCCAATGACGACTGTTTCGCCCAGTTTCACTGCTGCTCTTAACGTTAAAAAAAAAACACCAAAAGGAAAATCGTGGCATCGGCAAAGTGCCATCCGGGCTAAGTGACTGATGGACCGTAGGACCCATGGACTGGTCGATGACATGGGCAGACACAGCCCCTCTCCACTCACCCTACATTGCCACCCAACTCTCTAGTCGTTATCTTCTTTGGCTGTCAACGCTCAGCATCAGCAGCAGCAAGCCATGCTGTTAAACGTTAAATGTTAAATGGAGCAAAAAGTGTTGCCCGAACAATGGTGTCAATTAAACATTACATTGTTGTTTCCACTATGATGGACTAAGGGATGCAGATGGCAAAAAGCAAAGGCAAAGGCAATGGCGAAAAAGGATCTTCAATTTCAAATGCGTGCAACTTTTTTTATAGCCCAGTTTGCAGATGAAACTAAAGGCTTATGTTTTGCTGGTAATTTTAGTTTACTCAGAAGAGCACTGGGCATATTCATACGAGTCTTCAATGACTTAGAAACAATTTAATTTTTGCAACATTAATTTTGGCAACAAAATTATTTTATGTCCTTAATGTCTGTGTGGCTTAAAAGATCTCTTTCGTAGTCTTTAATCAAAAATCAGTTTTTATGTAAATGGGGCTTTTTACTGTCGAGCAATGCTGACTTATTCAACTCAGTTTTGTGCGTTGTTTTGCTGTTACCAAATTGAGTCTAAGTTGTGCGTGTCTTGGCCTGCTTAACAATAAAAGTCTATTAAAGCGCAGTAGTTTAATGCTTTTTGCTAGCTCAGTCTGACTTTTGAGGTTTCCCTTATTTTTGCCTTCAGATTTTTTACTGTATTGAGTGACGTCCCTTTTCGGTTTTTAGAGCGTTGGCGGAGTATTTTCTGTCCCCTTTTTTAATGGCGGTTACGCGTTGATGAAGGCTTTAGGGTGGACATCAAATGTTATAAATGTCTCCGGAGTGGACCTTAAAGGGCCCTACAAATTTCGTATGCTGTCTCTTTGTCTCTGTTTCTGTCTTTGTTTTTGGTTTTCATTCCACTCGACTTTGGCTACGATAAAAGCACATTAAAATCAAATGAAGATACAACACGAAAGACGTTACATAAAACTAACTCAATTGGAAACTGAACTGGCCAACACTTTGAAGTCAACAGTTAAGACATTTTAAATTTTATTTGCAGGAATTTAACTTACACTCACCGTTTAAAAAATGAAATTAAAATTATTTTTTTCCTTTAATTATTAATTTTATTGGCACTTTTTTTTTGCACAAGAAGTTCTGAAACCGTTATTCACTTAAGTTTATTATTGTGTTCTTTTGTTGGTTTTGCTTTTTGTGAAATCGATTGCAGTTTTTTGCAAGTCATGGCGTTTAAATGCGTTACACTTTCGGCAGGACCACAACCTTTATAAATTTCTATATACTACGATCCAGAGCTCCACTTGAACGGCGCACGCGTGACCGACCCGAGAGTTTGCCAAATGGTTAACAGGGCCAGGTTCTTATATACCCTCGTGTCCCGCTCGCAGCGCCAAATCAGCCGGCGTAAATTTCTTTTGGTCATAATGTTCTTGCAGCAGCGACTGGGACTGCGACGGCGACGTCGACTTTGGCAGCGGCAACAACTGCGCAGCTGCCGAGGGCTGAGAATACGCTGACGATTCTGCACTGTTCTCAGCTAGTAAATTTCGCGTCTCCAAATTCACTTTGCGCGAAAGCCCTGCGTCGCAGCAGCGGCCGCAGTCGACGTAAACGTCAACGTCGCAGCGTCAGGCATATAAATTTGTAAGCGCGCTGTTCAGCTGTTTAGGGAGATTCTTTAGACAGACGCTGACTGCGCTGCCGCTGCCTGTGTTTGTCTTTGCGTTTTGTTTGTGTAATTGTGTTTGTTATTGCGTTTGTGCTTTTGCCAAGGTTGCGCTCTCTCACACTCTTTCTGTCTTTCGCTCTCTCTCCGTTTCGTTCTGTTTCTGGTTGCTGCCGGCTGCCCATTTGCAGCGTTGTCTCTTCTTGGTCAGCGGAGATGTCTTTTTTTTGGCGCTGTCTTTGCGATTTTGATTGGTCGGTCGCTTGAACCCCCACCACAGTCAGTTTCCCCGCTGTTACCATCACTTGGTGTTGCTGGGGTTGCCCTCAGCTGTTTGTTTTGCTTGTCTTTGGTTTATTCTACAGTTACTCACTTCGGTTTTTGGCTTTTGTTTTGTTTTGATCTCCGTTTGCGTGATTTATTGTGGAAAATTATTGTTTCTGTTATTGTTTGGCGTAACTCAGCGTTTGTTTTAACTCACAGCATCGTCTCTGGCGGGGATTCAACAAGTGAATCATGTGTTTTAATTAAATGAACATTAACTTCAGTATATAAAGTAGCCTAATTTTGGACATAGTTCATTGACCCCATACTCTATATATTGCTAGAATTGTTTCGGGGAATTGGGGAATTTACTTATTTTTGATTTTATTCTGTTTTTTTTTCTTCCTGTTTAATGCGAAATCGTCTAATCCCTGCTGTAAGCCAATTTTACCATATCACCGATGAACGTGCAGCGATTTGAGTTTGAGTACTTCAGTATTTCAGTATGCCAAATTGAAATCCTCCGACGACGCCTTTCTCATAAACATAAAGATAAAAATAATCTGTGCCAAATTAATTCCAACTGTGGCGGAGTGAAAGCTTTGACAGCCACATTTATTTTGTCCCTCATCGAAGATGGGGCCCCAAGACCTAGAGCGCCTATCAAATTTAAATTCTCTTTTATCTCTGCAAAGGGCCACACACAGATTTCATTCTTTTTTTTCACTTGATTTTTCTTTTCAAGGCTTTCCACTCATAATACGCCCATTCCAAAGCTGGGAAAATTTCAATATGATTCCCAGTTGTAGGTGGTGACATGGCGCCACACTTACTTGTCTAACTGTGCATCGATGTATCTATGTATCTGTATCTGTATCTCAAGCCTAAACACCTGGCACAGGTGCCTTCAATGGCCAATGTAACCCCTGTTCATGTTGTTTGTTGTTGTTGGCGCTACTGTGTTGGCTCTTAACGCGTAAACGTGATTTGCATTTCTAAATGGCTAGAACAGAGCGAAGATACGTCTGTATGTGTTGGGCTGAGTGGGTTTATGTATGTGTGTAGTGTGTGTGTTGCGAATACACAAATGTTAAAATAATAAATTGTTTCAAATTATTGTCACTTTGGCACTGATCAAATTGATTGGTAATAACAATAATAATGCGACAACAACATGGAATACACTTCAGCTACATCCCTCTGTCTCTCCTCGATGTGCTTTGGGCCCTTGAGATTCTTTAGTCCACGTCCATTGCCCAAACAAATGTGCAGCCCATAAAAATATTCTTATGATTTTCAATAATCACACACATTAAATTAACATAATGCGAACATTTTCAATATTGCCACGAATTTTCCAGTTTCCCGACGATTAAATGTATCTCAGAGCGTGCAGCATTTAGGCAGATATTACCATTTTGATTTTAATGTTGATTTAAATTTAAATAGTAATTTGTTAAAATATTAATATTTTACAATTTTAAATTACAATTGTTTAGAATCATTTTAATTATATCTTTGTGATTAATTGCCATATATATATATCTGTTTAATGATCTTGAACCCCTTTAAAAATCGTGAATAAGCAGTCTTAATTTTGATTTGTGATTCTGGTGACTTAAGTCGTATCTTATCACAACGGCAAACTTAAAAATAAAACCCAGAAACCAAAAATCAACAAGAAAAAAACCCAAAACGACAAACATTGATTATTCAATCGCAGCAGACAAGACAAAAAAATAAGAATAATTACAAATGCGAGATAAATTTCGTAGAAGACAACACTTCATACTTTCCAAGTGTTACAGCTTCTGTGAGTCATGACTTTCGGCTTTCTCAATCCAAGAAATGACAGATCAAAAGGCATTTTGGTTTCCAGGCAAATCTCACAGAACATAAAATTACGAAATTTATTCTAAAAACAGTTAAGTAAATTTCAATGTTCGACAAGTTCACTTGAAGGCCCGAAAAGAAATATGTTTATAAAAATCAAGAAACAAACACAAAAATTGCCCCAAAACACTTAATGGTCGGTAAAAGCAAAAACCCCAAGAAAAAAGAGCCAAAAAAACTAAAGAGCACTTGAAGAGCGCGAAATTGTGCATAAAGTAAGCAGAGTTACGAGGCCTTGGCCAGATTCTTAGGAGAACTGAACTGAGCTGAGCGGAAATATCGGAGGCGGCAATAAAGTCTCAGAACTTTCACCGCTCGGACTGTCTCTATAAACCGATGCATGCTGATGAGGACGATGACAACGATGACGGCAGCTAATAGAAAGTTCTCCCAAATTAATTATTTTCAAGAAATTACCGAAAAAACAACAGCAAAGCAAACAACTCCCAAATCAAACGAAACGAAGCTCTACAAAACAAAACAGAAAAATAAAAGACAACAGACATTTGTGTACATTCGAGCATATATGGATAATATGCTAAAGATACAGACCATTAAAACTAAAACCAGTGCAAAAACTCGATCCAAAACGAGACGATCACTGAATATTTTATGAACTTGTCGCGTCCGTCTCAGACGTGTCACACACAGACATTTCTGTTGGTGTTGTAATTCTTCTTGTTCATTTTCTGTTTACTTATATTTATTTTGATGTTTTTATTTTTATTTTCATTACAGTTTTGTTTTATTTTTATGCTTTCGCACACCCTACCCAAAATTTGTGCCACTGACCGACAATTTTGGCCGGCAACGGATCGCAAACGCCAACACCTATGAAATACCCGCTCAATTGAATATTCGGTAGCATTTTTAGCCCAGTTGAGGTTGGCATAAATGAGCTTATATGTGTGTGTAAAATACTGTAGCTGATCTAATTTTTAGCAGCATAGAGCGGCTTGTGCTAGTAATTCCACTTTATCTTAAAGTGATTCATATTTTTCAACCTTTTCTAGTCAACAAAATTTGGTTGGAATTGCTTTGAGCCGCAAATTTCTTTAAGATATTAAAGTAAACAGAATTATTAATCGCTTCAGATATGTCTGCGACGTCTTCTCCATAATTTAAGCTGGGCTTTTTAACGCTGATCACTTCCAGTGTAGCCTGTTAAGTTGTTGTTTACTCCCCTGAGTCTTGAACTTGAGCAGCATCAACAGTAAAAACCGGTTGGAGAAAACAATCGGTCATGTAATTAAAACTAAACTGATTTGATTGCCCAGTGTTTTTTTTAGGGTATTGGCCAAATAAGGTATGGTTTATTTTGGCAAACAAGATTGACATGACATAGAAAAAGAGATCATGCGTTTCTTAAAATATATTTACACCACACATTTAAATGGAGAGAGCGAATTAGTTTAAGAATTAATTAAAAGTTTTCCAGCACTTAACTCCGACTAACTAGTATGCATTTAAATAACCAAGTTGAGTGTTTAGATGTGTGCTAATTTAACTAGCTGTGAATAAGAGTTTTAGTCACGATTTGACAAAGTCGTGGTAAGCAGATATTTATCTCTTTAAAACTCCCTGACAGCGACACTCTGTGAGGAGATAGAACAGCATTGAGATAGAAGTTGAGATAAAATATTTGTAGTAGGAAAACCGCTAAGAACGAAGTGTAACTGTCTAAAGGGAACAAGTGGGTTGATTTATAATTTGCATTCATTTTTCATTCTACCTTAAAAGCCCATGAAAATTGGAAAATTATTTCATTTAATATTGGCTCCTTTTTATGACCTAATTAATATGCATAAAACTTATTAGGCATTTATGCAAATTAGTAAATTGTAAATTGGTAAACCAGGTGATTTCTTCATTTAACTGGGCCACTACTTGTTTTCACCATTAAGTTATCCATAATAAAATTAGCATTTAAAGCACTGTGATTCTCGCAGATGTTGCTGCTGTTCTGCTTACTTTTACTTTTCGATGAATTATGTAAAACATTAACAATTTAAATTTATACACATATTTTTTATGGCCTGCATACAGCCATAAATATGCTGTAAAAAGAGTGCTTCAGTTGTGCTTAACAAATAGGCAAGGAACTTATTGGTTTACCTAAACATTAATTAGCCCAAGAACACAGAGTGAGAGTGTCTACTTAAAGCAAATTACTGTAATTTGAGTAACATAATCAGGCGTTTGGTCATGTTCGCATCTAAATATAGACACAAAGGACGCTAAAATACCAATTATAATTGTTGTTATCTTCTGTTCTGTTGTGTTCTGTGCTCTTGTGTTCCTAGTAAAACTTGCAGATCTCCCAAGCGCATTAGCTGCAGCAGCAGAGCAGCATCAGCCTGTGATGACGATGATGAGACGAGAAGGAATGCCAAAGGACAATTAGCGATGACTAGATTGTTGATGGCCAGTCGGATACACAAACAGGACGGACTTGCAGGACAGACTAGACGGACGTTCTGGCTGTGGGACAGCCAAGTAGCTAGTTGGGTTTGGGTTAAGATCAAAGACCAATGGCTATAAAAGGCGCGGTAGGAGCAACAGTTGTAGCTAAATTTAGACAAGACAAGTCACTAAAGGAACTTCCTTCGGTAGTAGACACAAAACGACAGAACTGAAAGACAGTCAGACTGTCCCACTGAAGTGTCGACGATTGTAAAAGTGTTTGTGGCATTTCCGCACTGCAGGCTAACTGAATTAGCCAAGTTGCAACTCGGCTATAATTAGATGAAATCATTATGTTTTCATTTGATGGCATTTTTGATTTCATTATATTGTATTTTACGACCCACTACGACCCTTTTCCTGGCAGCAGCACTTTAAATCGACTTAAGGCCACAATTCTTTTTATTGGCCTTATCTTCATTGGTATTTACAGCTTAAACACGAACTAAATGTCATTGGGGAAACTTAAACATGTTGTTAAATTTAAGCTGGTATTAAACTCTCTGCTCAATTTAAGATAACTAGCTACGTCTGGGTTCTGTGCATAATAATTATTGATACTTTGCATTTATTGTTGTCTTATTTTCAATCAATCTTGATTAACGTGGCTTTAAACAAATTTTAATGGCGTTTTATGCTACATAAAGCCACAACAACTGCCATCAAAAATGTTAAATTGCGTGAAATTTTTATATATATTTAAGCGAATAATCGAATTTGAATATAAAGTTTCTGACGTAATTAAGTTTGTTTTTGCTTTGGCAATTTAATAAGTCAATTCCTTTGTATGTCTATGCTGGTAGAAGAGTAATTATCTAAGGACATTACCATTACCATTATCATTACCGTTACCTTTACTCCAACTGGTGTTATGTGATACTTGCACAATGAAATGACCTAGCCCAAAAAACCACAGAAACTCATATTCATTTTTCTTTGATTATTTTTGTGGTCATGTATGTGGCACGCAACCCTTTTTCTTTTTATTTTAAATTAAACAAAAAAATCGCGTGAACTGGGTAATTTTTGCATTAGGCAAATTATTACTTAATTAGCTTTCCATATATTTTTACATACATAAAAATGCTCATTTTTTGTAGCCTTGTTTAAACCTGGTTTTCGTAGAGCATTACTGAGTTGCGTGTTGAGCCTGTTCTTCATTTATTTTTTCAAATGCTCACCGAGGAGCTGTTGTAATTTATTAAATTAAATCATAATAAATGCGACGTGCCCATAATGCCAGACCATAAATAGAAATTATGACACATTTCGTGTGGACACGGAAACCATCCAAAGTTTAGTTTAGTTTACGGGGCTGGCTTATTAATTAAAGCAAATGCGTGCGGTTGCAGATTGTGGTCGCATTCACATAGGAGCACCCCTAACCCAGTTACAGCGTAACTTCCCACCCACCCCCTACGCACTCTACGCCCCTGCTCACTGCATTCAACCTTTATACACTTACGCGTCACGTGCTCGCTAATGAGCGGTCGTTCTTTTCAAATATTTGTAATATTTATTTTGTTGTATCTCATTGGAATAGTCATCGTCATCGGCATTGGCATTGGCATCGTCATCGGTATCGTCACGCATACGCCGTGTTGTCGTTCCGTTATAGCACTTCAATTAAATTTTATTCACTGCTTCTGGCCAAATTCCACATCAATATTATTCGCTTTTAGCAGGAATCATTGCATCTGTTTGTAGCTGTTGCAGTTGCTGTTGCTATTGTTGCTGCAGCTGCTTTATCTCTGGCTGCTTTTTGCCTTATTTTCCAGCAGCTTTTTTATGTACTCATTAGCTGCACTTAGCTGATTTTACTTATTTGCTATGCTCTTTGAACTACGCGAAATTCATTCGTTCTCTTGCTTTTAAAACCCTGTACTTAAAAAAGTCAAAGGGGCTTAACTAATTTAGTCTGAAAAACTTACATTAATAATAGGCAGAAGGAAGAAGAATATGAAATAAAGTGACTAAAATGGCTTATAAGTTTGTGATTAACTTTCAAGAGAATTTTCAAAGGGACTCTCTACAGGGTCATTAACAGTCGCTTCTATCATTATTTCTCTATCCCAGCTTATGGCAACTATTTTCTCCTTTTAATATGTATCCAGTTAAATTCTGTTAATAATTATTGAATTAAAATTGCGCACTGCCATCAAAAAGGTTCGAAGAAAAATGCAAAAATTTTGAAATAAATTTTGTTATTCAATTTTATGTTAAATTATTGTATAAAAACATTTAATAACATTTTAATGACGTCATACCCACAGTGTATTTTGTAAAGAGCTTTATTATTGTGCTGGCATCATTTGTTATTTTTTATTATCCTGAATTCGGGCAATTGTTATTCCTTTGAAATTGTTATTACACTTTTTCTGGTCATTTAAAGTTTTATGCTCCATACATATGGACGTATACTTAATTATATTATGTTGCCCAAGTCCAGGAAAGTTTTGTCATTCTGTAAATAAAATTAATTAAAGAGACAAACGCATTATGAGTGCTATTATCATTAGTTATGACCAGACGCATGTTGTTGTACTGGGGGTGGGACATGGACACGCCCAAATAGACATTACGGTGGAGTGAAAGCTGAAAACCTGCACTGGGAATGTCATAATATTTACATGTGTGTGCTGCTTAAGAACTAAACGAAAATTAAAAGGTCCGTCGAGAATACTCGATAAGTGAATTCTCTTTGGCTTTTAGCTCGTACCGTAAAGTCGATTAACATCTTGATGTCCGACACGAGTTGTGATCGCATAAACTGATCAAATGAATTACAGTTTCAATAGAAAGCCGACACTAACAGTGTGAGAGTTAAATTTATTGTACAGAATTTGCATATTTATTCAGTTGCGTTAATTGTTTTTGGTTATTATTTAGCTTAATTATGATGCGATTGTGGCTTTAAATATGTCACGATGATCCTCAAATCGCCGTTGACCCACACACAAAGGACCATAAACAATTGTGCATTATGTGAACTGAACTGATTTCTGTTGTCCAGTGTTGCATTGTGTTGTGATGTGCTCTGCTGGAGCTAAAGCAAAAGCTGAGTGCATTCGTGAGATATGAGCTCCTTTTTGTAATATATGTATATTTGTTTGAATTCGCACTAATTTATCAAGCGGCAAAGTTGTTAAGCAGCATTTTAAATTATGTATTTTTTAACTGTTTTGAGTATAAGCAAAATATTTGTCAGGGTGTTGTGCCAAATACGAAAAAAAAAAGGTTGTCAGGCAAAAAAGAGGAATACAAAAGGGCTGGCACATGTGCAGAGTAAATACTTACACTACAGGAGCACAACAGCAGTGAGTATATCTTTTTTTGCATTTGGGTTTTGTCTGGGTTCGTTGCTCGTTGTTTAAGTGCAAAAATGAGTCCCAGTTTCGGTGCCAGTTGCGCTCTTCGCCGCTTAAAAGTTGTTTTCTTTGCCTTTTGATGCTTTTGCTGTTCTTTTTGTTGTGATGAATGACGCTGCATTTGGTTGAGTCCCTTGGTCTTTTTTTTTTTGTGCAAGTCTGAACGGAATAATTTACACGACACAACAAAACATTAGCAGCAAAAAACGGGAGACAACAACAGAAACAAGCAGCAAACAGTTACATAAAGTGACTTTAATGGATTTTGTCAGGCAGCGGCAGGAATTAGACGATAGAAATTGCGCTGGATATGCAGCATAGCATTGTAGACTCGTTACAGCGTGTAACCTTTGACCTGTGGCTCATTAATTCAAATCAAATCAAAGAAGGGACAACGAACATAACTCACTGCCACGAACAGAATGAATGAGACAGAGAGAAGGCGAAAGGGAGTGTGGAAGGGAGATAGATAGGCAGGGAGTGGGGGAAGAGGGAATCAGATAAATGTTGACCATTTAAATGAGCTATTGTCAGTTTAAAGTCACATCTATCGCACACACATCTGTACTGAATTTATGTGTAGCACTTTACCCAAGATATTTAACACCTGCAGCCCAGGTGCACGCCCCCCATTTTGGGCTATCTTCAGCGTCCAATCAGATTTTTCAGCAACAACAGCAGCAGTACTAGTAGCAGTAGCAGTAGCATCAACTACTAAAACGATCATCAAAATAATTTATGATGCACATCAGCAGGCATCTAGAGCCAGCAGGGATGAGCTTCGTTTTTGTTCAGGCATAAACTGGTAGCAACACCTAAACAGTACACACACGCACACACACACACACTCAGACACATACTTAGCAGCAGAGACCTGCATGCTGATGGTGTCCAGCAACGTTGTCCATTTTTGTGGCCATAATGCTCGACCATAAGTTTTTCTCGCTGCAAAACATAAACAAGCTAAATCAAGTCAAATGCGCTAATAAATCTTGGCAGCGTCGACGTTGACGTCGTCAACTTGTGAGTGTTTGCTGTTGTTGTTGTTGTCATGCAAATGACAGGAATACTCGCATTGGTTTGTAGTAGTACTTGCTGTCTCGTTACACACTGCGTATACTTAACACCGAAAGCACCAACAATTTAAGTTGATTTATGCAGCTAATACAAAAAGTCAAAATAAAAGAGATAAAGAATTTGACTAACAATTGAGTTAAACTGTATGAACTTTGCAAACATTGCGAGTCAATTAAATGGCAGCATTTTAATTGAAATATGCACGCATAATTAAATCTCGACCAGCAAAACAACAAAATCTAATTGCTGTTTGAGTCACGCTGTTGGCAATTGAAATCAATTTTGACTGGCAACTCTTATAGTAGCAAAAGAGGACATTGTTACATTCCCAGCAACAGTTGCTGCTGCTACTGGCAGCAGTCGTCGGCGTCATCATCATCCTCGTCGTCTTCGTCCTTTGTTATTCTTGGCGCAAGCAGCTCGTTAGCGACAGCAGCAGCAGTGGCAGCAGCAACAACAGCAGCTTAAGTCATATTGACAATTCCAAAGTTGTGTAATCCTTCGCATCGCCAGTCAGAGCCAGATATAGATACAGCTGTTAAGACTCTGACTCTATGACTTCGACTTCGACTTGGACTTGGACTTGGAAGACAATCCGATTTGCATGGCAAACTTAAACGCTACTTGGCAGTTTAGTTCAGCTGCGGGCAGCATTTGCATTTAGTCGTCTTATGTCTTTAAGTACGCAGCCAAGTCACAACATATCATTAGTCCAAGTGACCCATTTACGAGCACTGTTGCTGCACTTAACCCATATTTGCGATAAGTCGTTGAATGTCAAAAATTTTTGTTTGTTTTTCGTTGCACAGCGCTTCCGGCACCCAATTCTTTTTTTTTTGTCTTCTTTGGTATCCAAGTGAAATGCTTGTGTTTGCCTGATAACTGTGCTATATTTACATAATTTTGCAGTTAACACTTCAGTGACGAACGAAGCACAGAATCAAGGCAAATATCTAAATGATGCAAGCATTGTTTTTTTTGTGCTTTTTTTGTTGAACAAAAAATATGTAAAAATCAGTCAGAGACATTCCCAGTTTTGATAGACTTGAAACCAGTTGTGAATTGCTTTAGAAATTCTCGCACGTTTGACGTGAGACGAGCGCTGAAATAAATTCATCATTTTATTTAAAGTTTCACATACGATGACAATTTTATGGCCTACGAATTGTGTGAACGATTCTTTTGTTCCGTTAACAGCTGGAACACCCGGACTACTGTCCACTACGGACTACCGACTACAGACTACGGACTAAAGACTACGTAGTACCACTACTAACCAAGTGCCTTGAATGTTCATTGTTTTAATATTTACACAGTTGCTTTTGCTCTGTTAGCGTACAATGTTTGAAATGCCATATTCGCCCTGTCACCGGGTGGGTGAGAGTTTTTCAGCAATCTTTGCAATCACCAGCTGCATTCTGATGCCCACAGCATGGCCTAAAAAGTGAAAAAAAAAAACAGGGTCAACTCGATACGGAATCGGATACAGAGCCAGAAACAAAAAAAATCGGTAACAGAAACCGAAACTGAAACTGAAACCAATGAAAAGGAGAACAGGTCGTTGTAGTAGTGTCACACCTGTCGGCATATGATTCTTTTGGCTGTGTTGTGTCCACATGGGATGCTTGTCATTCCATTTAAAACTTTATTATAAATGTTATAAATGCTCACAATAAAATTGTAATTTACACGTTTCTGGAAAGAGAAAGTCCTGTATCGTGAACGAGACGTGATTTCATTTATATTTAAGTAGTTTTACATTTGGATTTCTTCAGTTGGCAGTTCCGCGTCTGCTGGGTGCCTCAATTCCATACAATTTATTTGTGAGAATTTTGAATGAATGTTGTGTGTGTGTTCCTCTTATTTTTTAGTATTTGTATTTGTTTTTTTCTTTTGGATTGATGTTATAGTAGAATCATAAGCAATAACAGCTTCAGCCTGATGACCAGAGACCAATGCAGCAGCCTGGAGCCAGTAGCTTACTTCTTCTTGTACTTGTTTGGCAAATGACACGGGCAATAACATCAGTTTTATGTGCCATTTTCGTTTGGGTTATGCTAATTTGTCAAACGTGTGTTACATTTTTAGTTGACTTTGATTATATCTCTGAGGCTTGGCACGGTTCCTAAGTACATACTACAATGTGCTATTAGGGCTAGGCAAACATAACTGTAGATTCTTTATTTTTTTGAGATATTTTAAAAAGATTTTTAAATGCAACTTCTCTTTTTTTGACTGTCAAATTTCTTTAGTTAAACTGTGAAATAATAAAAATGTTTTTGGAATACCATAAACCCAGTTGATGAACAAAGAAACTTAAGATTTATTTAAGATTTTTACAACTTGTTGAGCATTTGATGAAGTTCACTCACCTTACAAACGGAATTTCAACTAAAATAAAATATGTAAATTAGTTAACTTTTACGTCTATCTGTTAATTACTAAAGGATGCATAAAAAGTTTGTTGTTCATGTCATTACAGCCGCAATTGGTCACCGGGGGAATACGAGATTTGATGACACTTGTCATTGATTAACTGTCGCTACGAAATTTAATATAATAAATCAATTTTTTGTACGCTTTAACATTAGTTTTGATTGCTTTATAATTTAAGCTCATCACCGCATTGATTTATGAAATCGTTGCCAAGGTTGAAAGCGATTCGTATCTACTACTGTGTATTCCACCGTAAATAATTTAATATATGCAGCAAAACTGTTGAACATTTTATTGTTCATGGTATTTTTTTTTAGACATTTTGTTTACATTTGGAACTGCGTTAATTTATGCGTGGCGACCACAGATAAGCTGATAAGACTTGGCTACTAAAGCCGATTGACATTTAAAATGCACCACTGTCCAATGTATCCACTGTATCCACTGACCAGTGGCTGTTTACAACACTTGACATTAAAATATGACAGCAGGAACAGCAAAAAACTAGCGCCGATTTAAAACTGAATCAAAAACGAGAAGGAAAATGGAAAAAGTCTGAAACGTGTGTTGGGTTCTAATTGGGTTATCAAAATGCGCTGCAGAGCGAGCTGGAGGTAGAGTCGGGGTAGGGGAAGGAGTAGGAGTGGGAGTGGGAGTATTATAGCCAAATCCCGACTGGGCCAAGACCCACACTCACACGAAGCGTTGGCTAGCAGGCATTTTACATGACCACTAAAGTTATGGCACGCGTTGGGGCATGGGGGCAAGGAAGTGGCTTGGGGGGAAAGGCAGGGAAGCGCATTTCTAACTGGCAAATGGGCAAAACTGACGTACGCTTAATGCCGGTTTCTGCGACTGGCAAACGTTTTAATTTGCCGCCATGTAACGGTTTGCTGCCAAGTAGCCAAGTTATCAACTTGTTAGCTGTCTCTACTGCATTTGACGGCTGTTTGTGGTGTGTGTGGGTTGTTTGTGTCTCACTACAGATGAATTAATAAATAGTAAATGAATCCATCTACACCACTGACGTGAGCAGTCGTGAGAGTTGCTTACCTTAAATCAACTCAACTCAAACCAAGTCTTAAACTTTAAATATTTAATTTAATTTTAAGCCAGTCAGTAAAGAGCATTAAAACGTCGTTATGTGTTGCCTGCTTTCTTTTTTTGCTGGCCTTTATTTAAATGAGGGATTTTAAACAATCGCAACCAGAGCAACACTTGTCGCTACCCAGAGAAGGTCCGAACATGAATATATAAGTATAAATACAAGTTGAAGTCTGACTATAAGTATGAGAATATTAATATTAAACTGTTAAGGTTTCTCCAACCGCTGTGACCTAATTGAAATGCAGCCAGCATTCTTACCAACTTATTATTGGTTATATGTATGTGTGTGTATATGGCTTGGAGTTGTAGGCCTTTAACTTGGCCATTAAGCTGATCGGGGCAGTAATCAATTTCAGACATGACTTCTTATTTACTGCTATTAAATGTGCATAAACTTTAAGTACTTAATTAACTAGACCTTTAATATATATGATATTACTTTGTATTTGTAATTATTGCTTTAACTGCTGTTGACAACTTCGTTGCAACCTAAGCTTCACTGTCCACTGTCCACTTTCCACAATCCACTTTCCACTATCTGCTATCATCTGACTGCTGTCGAGAGTCAACTGAGTCCACTGTTTGATGTCTACTGTCTGATGTCCTTTGTCCACTGTCCATTGTCCTTAGTCTCGACCTATGTCACTAATTACAAGCTGCTGTTTAGTTGCCATCGTAGACGCCGAGGCGCCAATGACAAAGTCGACTGCCAGCTGCGGTTCTCGCTAATCCATTACCAGCGTCATTAATCTAATGAGCTGCTTCTGATGTTATAGTTACTACACTGCACAAAATTAATGAACTTACATACTGTGCTTTGGTGTGCTAAACTAAAAAGCTAGCTACAACAAAAGTGACTAGCTTTTAATGCTGTTCAAATGTTATTGAAATCAAAGTAAATTGAGAAAAGATCAAAGAATAGATTCGATAATATATTAAAGAAAATCCTAATAAGTCTTAAGTAAACAGTAGTTTCTTTCAGTGCACTGTTGTTCTGTTTGCAGTAGTTGTTGTGATTGCTGTGGTTGTTATTGCTGTTGTCGTTGTTTTCTCTAATGTTCTTTCTGGTGCCAATGGCGAAATGTGTCGAGTTGCCAGTGCAATGGCGTTGCCGTCATTCCCATCCATTTGCCATCCATTTCGCAGCCATTTGTTCATCACTTTGCTTACACATGTCAGCGGCATTGGCCAGCGTTCATCACCATCACCTGATCCCCATGTGCCAATATAACATCACATCAATGCATCAATACACACGTGTGCGAGTCTACGTGTATACGTGTGTGTGTAGGTACGTGTGTGTGTGTGCTTGTGTGTATTATTTGCCACCCAGTCAGTTGCATGCCAGAGGCAATTAAGTGCGGAAAGCTAAACTGTTCGCTTCACATTGATTGTTTTGTGGATTGCGTATACGACACGTGAGCTATAATTTGAGAAGTTCTGTTATACAGCGAGTAAAACAAGTTCTCAGGCTTCCTGGCTGCGCAAAATTCCCGAGCATTTACTTTAAATTAATAAAGTTTCTCCCTGACGAATTGAACTTTGTGGCAAAACTCTTGGCCAACTGTCTGCGTGTGTGTGTAAGTGTGTGTGTGTGGTAACAAATTGCATTTCTTGCTTCGACAAACATGCTAATGTTGATTGCGAACATTTTCAAAACACACACACACACGCACAACAATTTCAACAAACAAAACATTTAAGCTTTAGCAGCCTTTTTTTGTTATTTGTTTTTTGTTTTGTGCTATTTGCCATTGCTATTTTTGGACCACTTTCGTAGGTCGTTGAAGTTTTTTGGCTAAGTTTTGTCGACCAAATATTTTGTCGCCAAAAGCATTCCTTTAATTTAGTTTTGATTCAAGATTTACTTGTTTAAATTTATTTGTATACATCAGACATAACTAAGTATATAGTTGTATCTGTTTTATATACACCAACTCTATCCCCTCTGTGCTTGTTGTTATTGCTCACTGGTTGGTTGTGTTGTGTTTTGTTTTGTTGTGTTTTGTTTCGTTTGGTTTCGTTCGGTTTGGTTTAGTTTGGTTTTTGGCCAAAACTTTTACGTTGAAAACTTGTGGCAAGGCAGCAAAACAAAGGCGCAAATTACAGTTGCAATTTCTGGTGTTTTCTGCAGTACGAAAATATGTATAACAAATGCATATACATATATACATTTCTATATACAATTGGGTATATAAGTGTATATATTTGAATGCTGTTTTGTTCTTATTGCTGGCGGCAGACATTTCCGCAGTGGGCAACGCTAAAATGAAGCATTTCCGGTGTGTTTACAAGAAAACACTATGAAATTTCTGCTTCGTTTCTTTTACAACTTTGTTGTCGGTTGTTGTCGTTATTATTATGATGTTGTTGCTGTTGTTGCTGTTGTTGTTGTTGTTGCTGCCATTGTTGCATTTCGCGCAAAAGTTTGTGCGCCTGGTTCAAGACTCAAGGCTGAAGTCTCGATTTCTTTTGATGATGGACAAAAAGCCGTTCGCTGTGGCTAAAGGCGCCTTGGCCACTGGCAGGACATTTCCTGCTGGGCTAAGCAAACTCCTTAGTGGGTAACTAAAAAGCAGCGACAACAACTCCAGCCACCACCAGTAACAACAACCACCAGCACAATAACAACAACATGAAAACAATTACAGTAACTACTAAAGGAACATTTAAAAAGCAAAAGTTTGTTTCATAACTGTGGGGCTTTGCGGAGTGTATATCGGTCGTTGTTGCTGAGGAACAGCTCTCAAATGGGGATTTTAAGCGGTAGAGGGGTAGTAGAGGGATAAAAGGGGAAGTCGGTGGGGCTGCTCTTTGCTGGGGTTGCTGCCCTGCCTGCCCTGAGTTTTCGATCTCGTACTCTCGCTGGATGTACATGAATAAGCAATTACAAAGTTGTTATTAAAACGATTATGCAAAATGTTTATATTCCTCTTTTTTTTACTGTTCTGTTCTGCGCTTATTTTTCATTTTGGACGCCAAATTGAATAAAAGTGCAGTGTTGTGTAGTGCCAGCTTTTAGCTTTCAGCTAGTGCTCATAATTGTAACTATGCCTTAATCAATGCCCTGGGATAACCAATAAATAACGTAGCTAGAAAAGTATTTGAGACATGCCTCACTGATCAAAACAAGAAGCTAAAAGTTCAGCTATTCCCCGTTATTGCTACTGTGCCTGGAATTACTTAAAGACAATACAACTAGGAAGCGTATTTTATGCCAAACACTCCTCACTGACCAATACTAAAAACTAGTAATGCAATCAACACACAAATAGCCGCTGGTCAAGTAAAAGTCGCTGCCTGCTGCTAGTTACGTCTCTGCTTGACCTTAGTCGGTCTGTCCGTCATGTCCGTCCGCTTGTCCGCCTGTTGTGAACACTCGAAACCGCCGTAACCGCTGCTCAATTTTAATTTGGTTTGCCGTAGGCAGATTGCACGCAACCTTGTGCCATTTTCACATACAGCTCACGGCTGATTTTCCTGTCTAGCTGTTGACGATGCCAGGAACTGACGAGCTGACGAGTTGAGGAGATGAGAAGGACGAAAAACTGAGGAGCAGGTTGAGCGTTGCCACTTGGTTTATTTTAATTAGTGGAAAAAAAATATAGAGTCGGCATACGGTACACGGTACACGGCGTACGCAGTGAAGTGCTCCAGTTTGCTCGTTGGGGCCACATAGCCGCAGGTCGCTTGCTTGACTAACTGCTAACTGACAAGGCTGCTTTGTCAACCCCAAAAAAGGGGGATGGGGGGTTATACATTGTTGCAACAAAGATGTGCAGGCGAGCATGAAAGAAGGCAAATGCATGACTCTATAGTTTCCATTGGCCTCTAATGGTCCGACTGGGCAACTGACTCAGAGACTTGGCCAGTACGAAGTGCCTGTCCCCAGTCTCCAGTCTACAATCCCCTGTTTCCCTGTCTCAGCCCCAGTGCATTGTCGTAATGAGCACACCGCAATTTGTGTTGTGTGCTGTTGTCGCTGCGGGCCGTTTGCCATTCATTTGGCAAAAACAACAATTAAATGTTTTTGTAATGGCCATCATCATCATCATTATTATCATGGCTGCCAACGCTGTCTTCCTGGCCAACAATTTACTCTTGTTTTTGGCCATGATGTTGTTGTTATCTTCACTGTTGTTGTTGTTGTGATACGGTAAGGCACGTTACGTCGCTGCAGCTATGAAAATAATTGCTCTGCAAATATGTAGCTAAATAACAACATTTTGTATTTATTTTAGCTAGCCGGTTCCAGCTGTTTAGCTGTTTACTGCCAAACGAAACCAAAGACAATTTGATAATAGAATTATGCATTTCGAATATACATATATATATATTTTAAATATTCAGTTTAAAGAAATGAAGCTTAACCACAACGTGTTGTGGCTGCATTTGAGTTGCCTTTGCAGCGGTTGCACTTGTATCAATAAACACCAACGGGTACTTCAATATTCCCTACATTCCCTTTAACCCTCTCAAACACCCCTGGCACACACCCTGCTGAACATGTGCAACGCTCCCGAGATCTAGACTAGCGCAATTTGGTTTATTTCCGGGGCAAAAATAAACTTTCAAGGATAAACAAACTTTTGGCTGCTGCATCCTTAAGCAAATTTCATGAAATAATATTTTAGTTGTGCCCTGGGCAATATGTGAAGTCATGGTGCACACATCCGCCGACAACCACGCCCTTCTCGCCCGCCCTACACCACACCCACTTAATTCTCAGTGCTGCTCCCTTCAGAAAAAGTGTAAAACAGTCGCAAAATATTTATGTGAGACTTTGGTTATCCATGCACCTTTACTTCAGCCCAGCTCAAATTTGAAATAAATGCAGTTTTTTTCTTAGTTTTTAGTTTTTAAGTATTCCCGTTCTGGGATTATACAGCTGGCAATATTTTTGAAGCGCTCACAAAATATTTGTAAATCCTCTGAGCATCTATAGAGATTAAATGCCAACAATATGAGTATCATAATAATAATATTTGTGTTTTGTTTTGAGTACTTATTTTCCACTTATTCCATATGCAGTTTTATGCAATTCACATATTTAATTCATAAATACAAAGATGATAGCATTTAATTTGTTATACAGTATTTATGTATTTTCCATCTGTTTAAATCACCAAATTGTAATAGAAAATAATAAATTGATGCTTTTAATTGGTGCATTTTAAATTTGTTTGCTACAAAATATGAAATCGGTTTTAATTTGGGAACGATTTTAGCTCATTCAGCTAGCAAAGTCTTTTGTCAAGTAACAAGTAAAATAAAACACATTTAGCTTTTCACATTCTTAGCAAATTCAATTTGACTTTGCTCTATTACACAATTTTGTGCTCTACCACAATTGCCTTTGGCCAGATAGACTATAATTGAATTGAAATGCGTAAATAAAATTGTGGAAATAAACTTAGTACGAAACGAGCGCAATCCAAGGAAAACAATGCAATAAAAAGTGCTCAAAATTCTTAAATATTTTTATTTTCCTTTTTTTTTCGTTAACTTACATTGTTAAGACTGAAATGATTGAAATTTAATCCCATAAATATATTTATATATATAAAACATTTATTTAAGATAATTACAAAGCCAACAATTTCAAGACAATGCCATGTATTTATACATTCTCAACAAATGTAGCAGGTGTATTAGTAGCACAACAAAAGAAACGGAAATTAAGTCTATTTTTTCTGTGTTCTGTGTTGTGTTCTGGTTGCCTATTGTTTTGTTGTCACTGTTTCTAGACCGAGATTTAGAGCCAAGCAGTGAGTACTGTCTTGTCTGTGTTTCTATTCCTTTGGTTACATCGCAGGTTTTCCTTTGGAAACCGGAAAAGCGCGCAAATGAAATAACATTGACAATTGGAAATTTTATTTACAATTCAATTGACTTAGGCCTGCCTTGAAATATATTGTTACAGTCCTTGTTTTTCAGCTGATTCGTGTCCACGATAAGTTGTTGTTGAAACCAGAGAAGCTCTAACGACTGCAGCTAGCTAGCGACTAGCTACGAGTCGTGTAACAAACATGGACAGGTCATGACGTGCATGGTGTGCAAAGTGTGGCCGAATTGAACGTGAAAATCCTTGAAATGTGCCGCGTTGCACAGCAGCTCTTGTTACTTTTGTGGAATGCTTAATTCAGCTGTTCAAATGCGGTTTAAACGTTAATAATGTAGCTGCATGTGTGTGTGTGTGTGCTCTACTGCCGTTGGCAGTGGCGCTGTCATCAGGCTTTGCGTTGCTATTGTCGTTGGCAGTATTTGCTTCGCCGTCACACGGCGTATGCGTAATGAGCTTTTGTTCAGCCGTGTATGTTTTTGGGGGGCGTTTGTTCTACAATTAGGTATTCCATCTATGGAACTCACGTTGTCTGACAAGTCGAGATGAGTCGAGCCTACGTGATTGCAACTCATGAAGCCAACAACAAAAATTCAACAAAAGCAAACAGTTATTGAAACTTTAAGGACCCTTCATATATCAATTGAAATGGAAATATCTTGATTATTATGTCAAAGTTTTTTTCTTTGATTTGAAACCCCTCAAATCAAAATAATTTATTAATTTATGAAACTACAAAAAAAAAAGAATCAGTGTCATCAAAATATTGCATTGAAACTGGGAATTTTAACGTCGAGCTCTTGGCACTGAAGCACTACTTCTGTTTTTTCGTTGCAACATTTGTATATTAAATTCAATTTTATTACATTTTAATGAAATGACTAATTTGCTTTTGTATATATTTATTACAATATTTGTATATATTGGAAATTTGCATAAAATTAAATTAAATGCAAATTACAAGGGCAAATAAATGTGCAAAACTAAATTCAAAAATTGGTATTATTTTTTGGCCTCTTTTTAATTTAGCTGTGCATTTGATAACTATACTTTTATAAAGTATATTACAAATTCATATACACATCCGAGGGAGAATGAGAGATAACAAAGTGGCTATAGTTAAGCATCGTTATAAAAGCCAAATTAAATTCTGTTAGATAATTAGCTCTTTACCCTTTGTTGGCACCAAATTTATTTGTGTTTAGTTGTTGATAAAATTAAAAATTTGCGTATTATAAATGTGTTTGTTTAATTAAATTTTTGCATAACGAAATTGAATACCCAAAAATGCACGTATGCTTAGTCAAGTAAATTAAACGAACCAAATGAATATATATGAATGTATATTTAATAAATTTTGATTGCAATTTGGTTTGGTTGATGCATTAACGAAGTTCCATTGTTACCAAAAAACTCATGGATTCAGTAACCCGGACATAAAATGTTCTATTTCTGCTACTAATGAATGATTTGTGATTTGTGCTTTGTGATTTATCAGCAGGTGGAATGAACTCACGAGTGGAGAGATGAGAGAGTGGTGCAACGAGTACATATGTAAATTCGCTGCTAACATTTTATTTGCCAAGTTCAGCAAATGCTATTATATAAAAATATATGTATATATGAAATGAGGGGAGCAAAAGTTAAAGGTTTGATTCCATCAAATATTCAAAGCATGCAATATCAATTGTTCGCGCATATTTTGCTGCCAGAGCTAAGTGTGTTTTAAACGCTAACGAAGCAATTGTCCGCCATCGCATAGAGCTGAAAGCATTCGCATCCAGAATCAGGAATTCCATTTGCACAAATGAGACCACAAGCAGCTGGAACACCAAATGGGTTCGTTCGGTTTTTTATTCATTTTCGATTTTACTTTTTTTTTTTGTGAAATGCAGGAACAATTTTTTATTCAATTTTCTATAATTCGGTTGTGACATCAATTTGTTATTCAGCCCTGGATTTATTAGGGATCGAGTATGTGGTAAATCATGTGGTAGTTTTTATTCAATTTTTATTGCATAATTTTAGGCTGTGATTTTAATTGGTTGAAAGCAAAATTTTGCGGTGATGGGAGATTTTAAATTTATAACTTTGTTGTTATACTCTGTCAGACTAGAAATAGCTCGTAATGACTAAAAATTAATTAAATTTTGATATATTAAAATACCAAAGATTTTAAAATTTTTAAATAGTCATACCTGTGTCCATTGGTGTCATATCGGAAAAACTGTACCTTTTTGGACTCTTGACAACTAGTACTATTCATCCGAAGTTTCATTTAAATTAAACTTTATAAAATGTGCTCATTTTTCAATAATAATACGACGTTACCCCTTTAAATCAATCAAACAATGACCCAACGGCTACGTCCTAAAATATTCCAAATCAAAGTTGATGAATATTGGGTCTAAAAAGATCTCCATATATTTCATATTACAATATTATTATAAAATGCCAAACAAAGCAATACTAATTTTCAAAATACAATAAATTTTTAAAATCGCTGTGAAATAGCTAAAATGAACCATTCATGCTATGCCTTTGTTTTCAGTGTTTAATTAAAATTGCTAAAACTTTTAAATGGAACTGCCAATATAATACTTTAATAAACTCTATTGAGCGCAGTGTGAAGATGTTCGATAGCAAATGACATAAAATATATGTGTTCTTTGCGAACTAAGTCGATCTCTACTGCGCTGTGCTGTATATAGTTATATTTGCTGCACATATATGAGGCGGCAGCATTTAGAAATAGTCATTAAAAGATAAAATCACAAAATCAATTAGCCAGAAACTTAAGCCGATGCAGAAGCAAAAGCAGTAGCCGAAGCCAGAAGCTTGACTGAGAATGGGCGCCTGCAAGCCGGCTCATAAATTGCAACACTTTTATCGTTGTTCCTGGCTCGCCTGCAGTTGTCCTTTTGGTCCTTTCGGGTCTGTCGGTCCATACGTCCGGGTGCCGCCTATTTCTGTTGCTGCTGTTCTACTTTGGACGATTGCGCGCACAGTTGCAGCATCCGATTTCCGTTTCCGCTTTGTGGTGCCGCCTTGGAGCTGCCTGTTTGGTTTTTATTTGCCGCGTTCTTGCCTTCTTGCATAAGTGGGCAGAAGTCGGATGCTTCTTCTCCTTTTTTTTGTGTTGCTTTTTTTTTGTCTTGCCTTGGTCACATCGTTGTAGTGGATATATGCTATTTGGCAACGCATTTTTTTCATTACTTTCAACTGGCCGAGGGCCAAGTTGTGGCCCTGGCAAATGCATTTCCCTGTAAGTGTGTAGAAGTGTGTGTGTGTGTTGTGTGTTTACGGCTGCTTTCTTCCTTCTAGCCTGTTTCAATTCAAACCAAATTTTTGTTCATTTTCTTGTGCTTCTCGTAGCCATTGGCCACGCCCCTGAAGCAAATGTACTAGCACTTGTACGCGCCACAATTTGAAATATGTTCATGCAATTGAAACGCAAAAAATGATTTATGCGCGCCATTATATCGCAAATTTGTACCCCCTAAAAAG
Source organism: Drosophila acutilabella (assembly GCA_035046005.1). Classification (NCBI taxonomy): domain Eukaryota; kingdom Metazoa; phylum Arthropoda; class Insecta; order Diptera; family Drosophilidae; genus Drosophila; species Drosophila acutilabella. The sequence continues at coordinate 93,607 of JAWNOK010000038.1, forward strand.
GAAATGTGCTTGATATATGGTCACACGATGTATCTAAGATCAAATAAAATGTATCAAAATGTATTCGCAGCAGTTACACAGTATATATTTAAATGCTAATAAATTTTATTAAAAACACTTTGTTTCAGTGGGAAAATTATGCAGTAGATTGGAACAAAGAAAATGTTTACCAAGAATTCTTTTCGCTGATACTTAATTGCAGGACTTTATAGTGTGGTAGGTAAGTATGTGCCCACTTTACGTACCTTAAAGAAAAATGCACTTGGAAATACGTTTCGGATATTTTATGCTGGTTTATTTCGAATACATTTTCTTAGTTTAACAATTTTTTAATTGTGTTTGTGTGTGTGTTTGTGTTGGTTTCATGTGTGTGTATGTGTTTTTGTGTTGATGTTTGTATTGGTTTGTCATTAATTTAATTACTTATTTTTAAAGTTGATATTTAAAGTGTTATTGCAGCTTGTTATACTTTTTTATGGAGTAAAATGCAATGGAAATAATAATTTATGCGATATTTAATGCATCATTAAATAATCCATTAATTAACAATTATCCGTATATGTCTGACTGTCTGTCTGTCGCGTGTCTCGCCTCCATTTCTCCGTGTATCTCCGTGTATCCATGTGGGTGTATTTTCACTCTAACGTACGTGCGATGGCTTACATAATAAATAGAACAAATATTTACAAAATCGTTTAATTTTATGTTAATGCGTACAACATGAAATGCGTTATTTATATAGTTAATTTTTAGATGAGATACATTTTTCTACGAGTATCTGCAGTTTTTGGTATTTTGATTTCATTTCTTTTGGGCAGGGATTTCATGGGTAGGGTAGGGGTAGGGTAGGCTTAGTGGACGCTTAGTTAAAATGCATGTTGCTACATTATCTAAGCCGTTATCTATGCTATAAATGCTATACACATTTCATGTCCAAGCTGTACTATATGCAATAGTGGCTAGAATGTATTCAATTTGTTGTTTAGCTTCCGATTCGTGTTAGACAAAGCAAGGAGGTGAGACAGCTAATGAAAAAGCTGCCAATAACATTTATCCTGCCAGCTGCTGAACTGATGAAATAGGTTTCGAAGAAATTCCTTAGTCCAGAGTCCGATGAGAGTGTAACTGCAAATGTGGATTTTAATGCGTTTGTAAATGAATTTGTGAATGGTATTTCAGTTTGTTGTGGTTTTGCAATGTTTGTTGTGGTTGGTGGCTTACCTCTGGCGGGCACCGGATCCTTTTGCGGACTGCCCAATTCGATTTCCTTATACTCCTGATATAAATCACCAATTTGAGCCGTGCAACGTAGCATGAGGCCACCTCTGACATTGCCCAATGCATTTGTCATCTGCACATTAGTCCCTCTTCCACTCACATTGTTGGTATTGGTGTTGATGTTGCTGTTGCTGTTGCTGTTGCTGTTACTGCTGGTGTGCCCAGTTGTGCTGCTGGCCGCAAAATGCACTGCCTGTAATTGCAGTTTGAGGCTCAGCCTGGATGCTATGATGTTGTCAACGGTGCGAATGTATTGTGTTTCCTCGCTTCCCACCTGTCGGAAGTAGATTTATGCTTTTAGTACGTACTGTATACAGTGCTCTTAATTAAATGCAAACACCTAGACAACAGTAACAAAAAAATAAACTGTATGTTTGTTTTGTTATAAACAAATACGCACTCAAGACATTCTCTGTCTGCGTTATGCATATAAAATGAGTGCGCCTAAAAGTATACTTTATATTATTCATAACCCGAATGTCTGCTAGAGTTCTATGCATGTGTGTGAAACAGATTTTGCTTTTCGTTTCCTATGGAAACTAACAATATATTTTTACTGAAAGCGACAAAGTCCCCCGAAAATACGACTGTCCGTTTCGCATAGTGTATAGAACCAACCATGAATGGCCAATTTGTCGTCTGAGAGGGTTACTACAAAGCCCAGCCCTAGCCCCAGGGCTGACTGTCTGAGAAGCAGAGTCTTTGGCCTTTGCCAACGGCATAAGCTGCATTGCTGGGTAGCGGATACAGAGAACGAACGAACGAACGGACAAACGGACATGGTATGTCATATTTTGTTTTGGTTTTTCATTTTTAATTTCGTTTTTAGACCCGTATTTAAAAAGGGTGTGGTATTGTGGGGGGGGGGGGTTGTGTTTTTTTTTTTTTTTTTTTTTTTTTATTTTTTTTTTTTTTTTTGTGTTTTTTTGTGCTTTTTATGTTGGCTTTTAAAAACAGTTTTCAGTGCTTCAGTTGGCAGTTTGCAGTTTTCTGTTTCAAGCGTTACAGTGTAAACAGTAGCAATAGCAAGAGCAACACTCATACGCCCTGTTGGCTCTTTCTCTTTTCGCCTTTGCAGCTGTCGGACACATTGTTTGAGTGTCTGTTGTTCAAGGTTGTTTGTTTGATATTGTTGTTGGCATTGTTGCTTCGCGTTGTTGCATGTTGGTTGGTTAGTTTCAGATTTTGTTGTGCACACTGTTTAAGCAAGCCTTTTAAAGACTGTGCGCTGTGAGCAGAGGCAGCAGCTGGCACTTTCTGCCTCAGTCAGAGTGTCTTCCGCCTCTCTCTCTCTCTACGCCTTTCTTGCTATCCAAACTGCTGCTGCGTGCATTTAAAAATTTCATTTCCGTTCTGACAGCAACATGAATGCCGACTCTTAACAAAAACGCACCTAAGTCTTGTCCAAAGCACTCTGCAGAGCCGCTGGTCTAGCTCAAGTCAACATCATGCACATATGAATATTCGTATTCATATTCATATTCATATACATTTTAGCCTTTTTTACACTGCTTTCTGCTTCATTTACTGGAGATTCCGTCTAGTGGTGCACATAATTTCCGTTTGTCGCATCTTTTTGCCAAGGAGCGAGAGTTTTATTCACAAATGGTTTGTATGCTTCGTATGGTTGGTATAGTTGCAATGGTCTTTTGCTCGTTTTGTTGTAGTGTTGGCCATTGTTGTCGACAAAGGAAGTGCAGGCATCATTTTGCAAATGATTGTGACGTCATTTCCTTTTGCTGCATGCCCTGCTGCTAGTTACTGCTGTGCTATTCCTGCTGTACTGCCACTGTTTCTAATGACAACCCAAATGCTTTACCTCCAACTCCTCCAGCTACTCCACCCCTTTGTAAACCGCTGGCAATTTAAATACAATAAATACGCATTTCATTTCCACTTACAAACGTTTGAGCACCATTTACTTATACATGTATTTTACTCTGTTTAGTGCCCTAAAAAGGTGTAAGAAATGGCAGAATGAAGCCAAGGTGCTCCGCTTAAATTTGGGTCAACGTCGGTAAGCAAACTACCTGACACTGTCTTCGACTACAAAATACCCTGTGCTCCGACTTAATTGCTGTCTTGCGACAGTAAAGCACTTCACATTGAAATCTGCTACACAGCATTACCTTTGTGTGCGGTAGCTTTTGCTGAGCGGTATCCACAAAAGGAGCTGAATAACGCTGTTGGTTTTTTGGGCGGAGCCAATTCTCAAGCATTTCACACACCCACAACATTAAAAAGCAAAATCGCTTTATTGTTGTGCGTCTAGTTGTTGTTGTTGCTCTTGTTTTGTGCTCTGCTGTGCGCCTTTAACCCTTTTTAGCATCCCACACATACACAAGCAAACTTTCAGCAGCACACCCACACACACTCACACACACAGCAAAAAGGCATTTTATTTTTCTCCTTGTACGTTCTTTGGCTTAACTTTATATTTGAATTTTATTTTTATTTTCATGCTGGCAAAGGCACAGCGACATAAAAAGCCATTTTAGTTAACTCGTTTTCTCACACTCTCTGCCTCTGTCTCTCTGTCGCTTTTTTGTCTCCTTCTTTCTCGCTGAGTTCTTTTTATGTTTGCTGTTGTCTTTCGGGAATTTAATACCACGTAATTTACGAGAAACTCTTAAGACGCCAAGCGCTTTAATTAACCATGTGGCTGAAACAGCGACCCAAAAGTGTAAATACCCTCATATTTCTTGTGATTTACCTTTACAGCTTTGAAAGTCCTCCGAGTACCCATACCCATCCCAATACCCTGACACTCCCCCCAGTGTGTTGCCCTTGCTCTGAACCAATGTTGGGTCATTAAATGAATGTTTGGCATTTGCTTGCGTAAACAGTTTGCAGGCTAATTGTTTTCTAGCATTATAAACATTACTCGAATAGGCAAAAACATTGTTGATTTTATACCGTTCTGTTTGTTTTTGGCCAGGTTAAGTTTACTTGCCCAGCCCTTGGCGACAAAACATTTAAGTTAGTTTTCCAAATGGGTTATGACTATTTTGAGAAAATAGTTTTTAATAAATACACAAACGAGTAGGGCTAAATGCTTTAAATAGCAGTTTTCCTTACACAGTTCATTGATTTTCTTCGTCTAATGGATATTGAGCTTATTTCTTTAATATAGTTTATTATCGATTTGCTGTTCAACTTTTCTTTTCATTTCTTTCATCACATCTGCTGGGGATTCATTAATCACAGCCACTTAAAGCTGCCGCTCAGCTTTATTCGCTGTAGTTTTGGGTACATTTCTAGCTATATCCTGCTAATGCCGTATAAATAATTTATCATAAAATCGATGCTTAATGGCCACTTGTTTCACCCAGCACACAGCACCCAGCATTGTGGACAGCTCTAATCCCAACTAATTCCCATGATTCACCAAAAAATTTCATTTTCAGTTACTTCTTCATTAATATGACAAAAACTTTTCAACAAATTATGTTAGTCGCCTCGTTGAGAGCCAACATGTGGTATTATATTATTTTTGCCTCATTTCTAGCTCATTTTGCCTCATTTGTGGGTGCGAATACTATGCGAATTAAATAAGTTTGCTTTCTTGATAAATTGTTTAGTACATTACGTTTTGCTTTTATCAAACAAAGTGCAAAACTGTGCAGAAATTAAATAAAAAACTTTTGGCACATTTAATGGAAATGTACTTATGTAATTGATTTGTAACAAATTCAATAAGATATTTAAATAACTTATCTAGACGTACTGAACATATTGTTCTAAGATATGGGTACATATAGTTTATCTTCTACTCTAGCTTACTCGTAAGTCAAGTCAACACATAGCAGAATATTTGAAGCTGGCATTATTTATTTATGACTCGATTGCAGAGGCAGTCAGAAGCCAAAGTCGCTTGAGGTTTCGCCTTTTCGGGGCCATTTAAAGAGCGAACAGGCAGCCAGATCATAATTCAATATCAAGAAAGCATTTACTCTACTATAGCCATATGAAACTAAATTGCAATGCCACCAACAACAGCAAATACAGTCAACGGAATGGATGAAAATCGTGTTGTTGCTGCTGTCTGCGCCAACATAAACACAACAGACATAAAATTTTATATGGAACGCCGAGACAAACGGATAGACGGACGGACGGACGGACAGTTAAACCCAGCTCCCTATAACAGTGCCCCCTACCCCCTTTACTCATTTATACACACACGTACACACATGAACACACACCCACGAGCAGCACACTTTTGTCTCGGTTTTTGTCATTAGTTGGTTGACTGGAAGTAGAAGGAAGCGGCAAGCGGCAAGTGGCATCAAGATAAAATGTTCAACGGCCTGCATGTGCTGATGTGTGTGTGTGGGTGTTTGTGTGGTATCCATATATGCATGTATGTGCCCCGAAAAGTAGACAACAGCTAGCGACAGATACAAAATGACTGGATAAGACGCACAAATGGCAAGACGCAAGCTGGAGGATGCAAGACGTAGGATGTAGAATGGAGTAAGGAGTAAGTAGGAAGAAGGAAGATGAAAGATGAGGGACGGCGGATGAAAGATTCGAGGAGACACCGCCGTACCATTGCCATTGCCAGTGCACGTTATGTCTGATGATGTGGGTAGACATAATATAAAAATTTATGAAGCGTTTAATAAGTTTTCTTTTGCTTGGCATTCGACGGCATTGGACAGACTTCACACTCCACACTCTGCACTCCACAAAGCTCACAGTCGACAGTCGACAGTCGACAGTTGGAAGTTGAAAGTCTTCTGTCTTCCATCTTATGTCTTCAGCCGGCAGTCGAATGCTCTTTACTATTCGGGTGGGCGTGTCAACTGAAAAGTGTTGTCTCGTAAATTCATTTGGAAGACATCGTCCAAGTCAGGCAATTTAGTTGCAGAACTTTAACGTAATTTATTTTATGTCGTGGCTATGATTAATAACAGCAATGCGACAAAGAAAAAGGTTTTCTTGCCCTGCGGTCAAAATGGGATACAAAAATGGAAACCATTTTGTTTCCTCTTTTCATTTTTTGTACTTTTGTTGTAATTTTATTTTTAAAACGCTGACCCCGTCCACTGGCTAAGGGCAACGTTAGCATTTCATAGTTGATTTATGCAACTGATTAGCAACAGTCGCAAACATTGATGCAAACATGAATATGCCGCCAAAATGACTAATGATTTGGTTTGCTACGTTTGCATATGACTGTGACTACGACTGTGACTGTGACTGTGACGGGGAAGGGGTCTAGGACTACGACTGTGACCCAAGTGACTTGTTTGCTTCCTTTTTCTATATCATTTTGCCTTTTTGCATAATGATAAATGACAGAGGCAAATCGCACAATCAAATCAAAGGCGAAACCCTTTCTGCGTTTATTGACTCAATTCTGGCAAAACGGGTAGCAAGACAGGTTTGAGGCTTCAGACCCAAATTTTAATTAAGTACAAGTCGCTCTGTCTTTCTCTGCGTGTGTGTGGTGTCTGTGGTGTGTGGTACCCACCCATTATCTCATTTCAGTAACATCATATTCATAAATAAATGACAAATTTCATGGCGCACGTTGCTTTAAATTAGACGAAGCCTGCCTGTGTCTATCACAATCACAATCACATGTGTGTGAAATGAGCTCAAGTCTCAGCAAATGGCTGTTGTAATTACAAAGGATTTACGATCCAATTTACAAAGCCCTAGTAATTTAACTAGGCGCCAGCAACCCAATTGACAATGTCTTACCCTATCCCACTCACAAAAAGGGTCAAAAATTATCTACACAATAGAAAACGCTAAGCCAATTGCTCTGTTCTAATCCAAATATGAAGTACCAAGTGAATCTCTACACTTACCGGTATATTGTTGATGGTGAAGCGCAGCTCGGCTCTTGGTCTTGACGGTGGCGTACTGCAGTTGGCCCGTAAGACATCTCCCGGCTCATAGCGATTGTGTTCCGTAAAGAGCTGCGGGCGTTTCTCTGGGAATTCTGTAATAATTGTAGGAAATAACAACTCTGTAGTAGGCAGAATCAAATATTTTTATAGTATAATAAACTATTTTCCGACGTCTATACGCTTGTGCAAGTATGGAACAAATAATTGCTTTAGGTAATGAAATTATTAGCTTATGTTTTTGAATATTTTGAAAGTAACAAATCTAAAAAATTCGCGTGTTTTCGTAGCTATAGAAACTAAAATTTACTTTAAGATATGTTTTTACTTACCCACAACTTGCATTTGCGCGTAGGCGGTGGCAGTGGAGTACAACGGCGCATCGGCGGTGACTTCACAGCTGAAATTACCGGATAGTCCAAAGCTCACGTTGCGTATGAGCACCAAGGTGGCATTCGAGCTGCTTTCCTGTTAAAGTTCAATTGGAAGAGGATTAACTAAAAGATTAGAGACCAGATCGTATGCGACTTACGTCCACCTTGATGCCGGGATATTGAAAGACCTTTGTGTGCGGATACTCGCCGGGTGTGAAGCGATAAAACTCCAACTGTCCGCGATAGAACTTAATCGAATAGAGCGGTGCTCCATCCAGCTGATATTCACAGCGCAGCACCACCGACTGACCACGTCGCACCGCCGGTGGCTCAACCAGCAGGTTGACATTGCGCAGCGTCGCCTGGGTGGCATCTGTAAGTGGTTGGAGTAAAGAGGCGACATCAGATTTATTCAAATTGATACAGCGTGCATGAGTATCCCATAAAAAAGGTATGGCTAGGGACGGTAGGTGGGGGGTGTCTGAGGGGATGAAGGAAAACGTTTCACAATTTGCCAGCAGGTGCCAGCTATCCAATGCATGTGTCTTCTGCCGCTGCTTCTGTACCTGCGTCAGCTACTGTTTCACATGCTACCACTCTTACTCCCCCTCCTGCTCCCACTCCTCCTCCTCCCCCTTCTTCTGTTCATGTTCAATCGCACTGTTATCGTCCTGTAGAAGAGGCAGAAGCTGTTGCCTGACTACGTGGTCACATTTGCATTTTCGGCACGGGATCGTAAAACAATATTGATACGGCGTATGTCCGTTCGAATACCGAGTACGATGTACCATGTACCGTGTACGGAACTGGAGTCCGGTGTCCTATCATCCGTGCTAGCAATAACATCGTCATCGCTCTGCTTTTCATAGGCACTGGCCCACATTAAATGCAGGGATTAAAATCTGCTACGATGCACCCATGAATTTTTGTGCATCGTTGCAGCTTGTGCCTTGTGGCTAAAATATTTGGGTGTTGTCCTTAAAGCGTAGCCAGACCTTGGCTTTAATAGTGTTCTGCTATTTGGCTCTTTTGCTTTTCCCTTCCTGATCACTTACCACTTACAACTAATAGCAGCTGCAGCAACAGTCAATGATGGAGTTGACATGCATGCATGGCCAATTGGACTGACTACATCAAAAAGCAATTTTCCATTTGTCTTACCATTTCTCGCACACCCACACATACACCCAAAACACACACACAGACAAATCGCGTGCATGCTGGATTTGATTCTGTGCAAAGTGTGTTTGGCTTTTTATAAACTCGCAAATCGTTTAAGCCATCTTACGAGAAGTTGTAAACCTCTTTGCCTGTTTTTCTGTTGTTCTTTCACTCTTCATCTCCTTTTCGATTGTTTCACCCTTTTGTTAGCCAGCTGGCATTATAGACAAGTTCTATACCCTCACTCAAAGACTCTTAGAAAAGAGTGATTGATTGCCAACAGGGTTCCAAAGGAAATTTGTGACACCTATTTTAATTACTCTCAGTTTATCTATGTCTTTTATTCGTAGTGTATTTAAAAACATCTCGAACTAGAGTATTTAAACTTCGACATGGACTATACTTGAATTCATGTTTTGCGGCTCTACTTTTGATTCCAAACTGAAATCTAGATAGCAACGCAATATCTCCAGCCTAAGTGACTGCTTCAATTTCGCCACAGTCAATCCCCCGTTACTCTTTCTGTCATTCTCCCTTTCGGTCTGTGCCCCCTATGGGTTTCCTACTGGGATGTGCGCAATAACTGTTAGACTGCGTCCATGTTGCTGACTGTTGTGCCGCATCTTTGTGGACAATATTCTCGTGACTGACAATGTTTTGCTTTTTGCATCGCATGGCTTTGGAAATTAGGCCAGGCTTAGCTCTATGACCATTCAGTTTTGTAACATACTGTGGAAGGAAATTCGTAGATTTCTATTCAACATGCTCCTATTGGCAAGTCAACAGCAAAGAGAGAAAGAGAGATGCAGAAGTAAAAGTAGAAGCTGGAGAGTGATTTGTTTTGTGTGTGGCAACGCTGTATATCACAGCAGATTTAGCAAGAACTGATACGTATACGTAATAAGTGTAAAGCACAAACATACTTTAACAAGCAGCGTATAACTTTGCTACTTGATACTTTTGCTATCATAGTTTTTCGAGCTGCACAAAGCTAGACAAAGCTCTGAAGCTCTGAGTATACATAGGTATCTGTGGGTGACTGTGATCATAAACCGTTTATTGACTGCACAATTCAATATATCATGCATTCAATATTACCCACATGCCAATGGCTCAACAGGCAGTCCACATACTCTACACAAACACACACATGAACAAACATAAACTGTAACGAATCCAGCTTACATATGAGTGGGTGGCAGTAGGGGGGCGTGGCAACTATGTTGGCCAAATGGTAAAGCAGCTGCTGTGAGAACTTTTGCAATGGAGTATGCAATGGAGTAAGCCATGTGATGAACTCACTTGTGATAATTTATGGGTAATATTTTTACTGTCAAGCAGTTACAGTAGTCAGAGCAGCACAGAAACAATAACAGTGGCTAGAAAGAGAGGCAGTGTGTGTGTGTGTGTGTGAGTGAGACAGCTTAGACTCACTAGACGCTGTGTCGCAACCAAACTAATTTAACTTATTGTCTGCTCTGCCTCAAGGCAATCTGTCTGCTCCTGCTAGTAGTAGACGCCTCCCCCATGAGCTGTCTCAGATTAAATCCTCCTGCTGATTACTGCATTTTTTTCCCATCAGGACAGCTTATTTCATTGCGGTTATTAGTTCGCTATTTTAGAAATTCTTTTGCTTTACTTTAAGTGCTGCAATTTGTATATCTTTTGAAATTGTTTTAGAATTTTTAGTTTGTTTTACTTTTGCTGCTGTTCAATTTGTTTAGTAGCCAATAAATATTTTCGCTTGAAACTTTAGCAATTTTCGTGCCAACAATAACAAATTTTTACACATGAATTCTTCATGTAATTACGCGTTGCCCAAAAGTAAACAAGACGCACTGAATTAAATTTTGCTGAGTTTTACACACGCTCCAACATTTTGCTAACTGTGCCCAATGGCAATAATAAATTTGGACAGCAGTCTGTGATAATTAACGCAATATTTTTGTCTAACACAAATTGCCAAAGAGACTAAAAAGTTTTGAAACTGGCACGTCCCTGGTTTCTGGTCCTCAGACACCCTACTCTGACTCCCTTTGTTCAATTATTTAGCATAATGCATAAACATTGCAAATAATATATTTGCATATACACGTTACTCGTAAACAGTGCCTGCAAAATGTTTGCATAATTTGTGAACAGCAAAATTTGAGTTCAAATCTCATTTTAAATCGCATGATATTAGTCAAGGGATGGACAACGATTTCCCCCGACAAATTGGCGCTGTTACAGTTTTCAAAAGTTACACTCACATTTCCACAGAGGAAAAGTGTGCAGAGATAGCAGTAGAATTAGAGACAGACACACAACTATCGAGATATATAATTATGTGTTGAATTATGAAATGAAATGTGGAAAAGTTTTTTATAGTTTTCATTCGTTTCGAAAAGTTTTGGTCTTCAGCTATCATTGTTGGTCAGTAGACTACTGCCAATTCCATTTTTGGTGGACTGTCATGTGTCTGCGGATGAAGTTTGTTCAACGCTTTTGAAATAGTTTTTACGTTATTTTAATATACATAAATTTGTTTTACTAAAATGATTGCCATTGTGGACATTTTATGGCTTCAAAATGACTGCATTTCAAATGAATGACTGTAACAGTGTCAACGATAAACATAATTGCAACAACCAGCACTTTTTCGAAAGGGCAAAATATTAATTACTCTACGCTTTTTGTTTAACTATTTATGTTATGAGTGTGAGTTTGATAATTCTATAATTTAAAGCTTAATGCTTGAGACTGTGTCAGTTTTAATTGTGTTTCTATTGGGGCTCAGCTATTAAATTGAGGAGACAGTAAAACTGGCTGTTAAGATTTTTAGTTTTCATGTATTTAAATTGAACTACCTTTGACAATTTTTTGTCAACAATATATTTTATTTGCTTAGTGATAAATGCACACAATGCTAAGAACATAAAGTTTTATTGGTAGCAACACAAAAGCCGAATCCAATAACGCTTATATTGTTGTCAATTTACTCTTGTCAGTTCTCTGTTTGAACTGATTTTAATAAAAGGCAAGTAAAATGCAGCATATTTGTTCCAGGCACATACAATATTAAAATTAATGCAAGAGAGTGCTATAAGTTTGTCACAGAGCTTGTTACAAGTTCAAAACAATTGAAGTAAGGAAATAAATTGGTAGAAAATAAATCATACAATTTTAAAAAATAGTTTGAAACCTTAACATAATATATGTTGAGCTTAAAATGGTAATACATGTTTTTGAAGTGTATTTTAAATTCGTTGCTTCTCCTTTTAAATGATATTTTTCTGCATTTGTCATAAAGTCAAGGCAATGCTGGTCAAAAGGCTATGGACCATGGTAACAGCTGTCACAGTGGCATTCCTCACTTCAAATCGTCAATAAATATCAAAATTTATTTCAACTGCGTGGTTTGCTCTCTTTTTTTTTTTTGGTTTTTTGTTGCCTACGAGGATTGTCAGGATTGATTTGTTCATATGCTCCAAGTAGACGTTTGAAATGAATATAATATTTCACGCTTGGTAAACAAAGTAATACAACGGGCTTTGCAGCGTGAGAAAACAATATTGTTTATTAAATTTATTGCATTTCAGTTATTATTTAAGCTGATGTATTGCAGGAGCTGGTGGCTGTTTGAAAGCGTTTAAAAATAACATTTGATTTGACCCTACGAAAGTAATAGAGAACTAAACCTAATTGTAATGACTGCCAATGGGCATTTTTGGTTTAGTTGTTTTTGGCTAAACAAATTTGTTGGGGATTCCATGAAAATTGGCTGATAAATGCAAAATAAACCACCAAAAATAACTGTTATAATTAAATGTTGAGAGCATTTTGCACACTCGCCACGCCCACTTCAACGCCCACTCTCACGCCCCGTCCACACCAATTCACATCGCGTGCTCTATATTTAATTATTTTTTTGATTGTGCTCTTAAATAAATTTCAGCATAATGTACGTAATTAATGCGCCAAACCGAGCCACCAGCGTTTTATATAAATCAGCTTGAGTTTGGGGTTGGGGAAGAAATTGGTTTTGGTGGGAGTTGGGATTGGGATTGGTTTTGGTGTGTACACATGTGGTGGTGTGAGTGTGTGAACCTGAATGTGTATACATTTATCTGTATACACGTGTATCTGTGCACATTTGCGGTCAGCCTCATGTTGCACGCACAATCAGTCGCCTCTCGTTGCTTATCGACTGGCGCCATTGATTGCAGTTCATTAAGCACGCTCAGCCCCAGCTTCAGCCCCAGTTCCACCCCCTATCCCTCCTCCATTAGCCTTCATTTCTGCCTTAGCCCCAGGCTGAGATACCTGGATTCATTGGATAGCAGGATTCATTAGCTGCCCATAGTCCATCTTTGGGTCGTTTAACGGGTCGCTTGACCTTCTCTGTGCTCGTGTCCTGTGTACTTAAACGGCTGGTGAGCTTTCACCTTTGACGTTGACATACACAGTAAAAAATGTGCTTAATATTTTATTATTTAAATAAAGGGTTGACTGGTAAAATATGGTATTTGAATAGTATCAAAATTTGGTTCTAACTACAGTAAAGAAGGAATATTTTCTCAGCCATTCCAAATTAATCTTAACTACAAATTACTTTACTGTTTTCTTTCGGTGTAACTGTGCGATACTTGAGCCTTCCCTTGTACACTTTGTCGAGTCTCTACTGTCAGCCAATTGCTGTGGCGCTGGTCATTACTGTTGATTGCTTATTCATGCGATCATTAATTTATTCATATGCCTTCAACTTTTGTCTGTCGTGCTGTGTTAAGCGGAGAGAGTGTTGAGTGTTGAGAGTTATCAAAATGAAAGCGATGGCAAACTCAGCACTTAACGTTTGGAGACGTTGCGTATACGTAATCCTTAAACAAAGGGCTTGACATGGCTGGTTGATTGTACGTCTCTGCTTTGTGAAAATTAATTGCAACCGCGTTGCGTTTCATGTTTATATTTTAAATTAATTATAAATATTTATTTATCCTGATTAGTTGAGTGGATTGGGTAGGGTTGGGTTGTTGCCTTTGGTGGTTCAGTGGTTCAGTGGCTGAGTGCTTTGCCTGCTTCAGCTTAACTAAATTGATTTCAGTTTATTTTAGCATAGTACCGCGTTTGCACTTCAATGCCCGGCTAAATCGATAACAAAACTTGGCTTTAAAACCAAATAGAGCCGCAAGCGAACAACTTCATTTGCTCTCTGGTCATTACTCTTGTGTCCGTGGTTTCTCATCGCTAAGCGAATTCGATTCTTTGCTGCTTTACGTACTCGTCTTTGTTAGATTTTCATTTTATTCTGTAATAAATTGCAGTATCAATTTCAATACGAAGTATTGTACACCACACCCCTTCACACCCCCTCCCCGCCCTTCAGCCCACACCCACCCACCACACACGACTTGTCTGATTTGGCAGCTTCGTTTTTGTTGCACACTTTCGTGCGCTGGAGTTAATTTCATTCTTAAGTGGTAACAAGAGCAGCTGCGAAAAAGCCACAAACTTCAACTACAATATCAAGCCAAATTATTGAAACTGTAAAGCATAAAAAAAACACCAAAAATAAAGAAAATAAAAGTCAATTTGTCGTCCCTGCTCCTTGCCCTGTTTCGCGAGCAATTGTCCTGCCCTTAATCTTTTTTTTTTGCAGCTCCCTTCTTCTTGACGTTACCTTTTTGCTACTCAGGCATTGCCCATTTCCGCTACCCTTGATGTAACACATTTCCTGCTATTTTCCTTTCCGCTGACGCTGTAATCAAAAGCCGAAACGTCGTTTGTCTATGTTTGTTTTGTAGACAGGTTGACTAGGGTATTTGGCTGTCGAGTATTTCTAAAAAGCATTGAACGTAGCGTTTTAGACTTGGCATGAAAACCACACACACACAGACAGTGGCTGTGGCATGTGGCAAGTGAAAAGTGGCATGCGGGGACGACAGAACCAAGCGCGTTCTTTTCATTTATATCGTCCTGTCTGTGTCTAGCACACACACACACACACACACACGTGTGTTTATCTTTTTTTGCAAAAGATACACAAAAATGCACAGAAATTCATCTTGATTTGCGCTGCGATTTTTTAACTTTCTTTTTTTGCAAGCCACCGCAGATTTAATGCCGCTTCACTTCGCTTTTTTTTGGGGCGAACGTTTTCTTTGCCATTTCTAAATCACTTGACGCTGTTGGCTTTTTTTTCGTGGTCCAATAGTCAGAGACATTTAAGCGCATTTTGCTAAAAGTCATTCATGTGTTAATGCCAAGCTCATTGGCTGTTTTGTGAGCTCTGCCTGTGCTGCAGCTCTGAAGCTTTGCAGCTTTGTAGCTTTGCAGATTTGTAGCTTTTGTAGTTGTATATGTTGTACTTACCGCACAAAATGCACAGCATTAAAAGATAGTGCAGGATGCTACTGCCAAACTGTCTGGGCCTGAAACTCTGTCCACAACTTTGACGTTGACGTCGACTGCGGCAGCAACTGCAACTGCAACTGCGACTCCCACGCGAGGTGTCTACACCTCTTGTTGTTGGCATTGCCATTGTTGTTGGAATTGTGCTTGTTTCGGTGACTGCGGAATTTGATGACAACACTTTGGACGTGCTGTCGTTGTTGCTCCCAATCTTACTCCTACTCCGACTGCCACTCCCACTCCCACTTCTTCTGCTACTACTCCTGCGTTGACTTTGCACTTCCGTGTTGTTGATACTAATGCTGGAACGCTGCTCGGACCAGATGCAGTGTCTGAGCTCACACTTGTGACCAGACACATGGGCCAGCAGCGTGGAGAGTAGCGAGTGTGATGAGGACGCGGTTGATGGTGTCTGCCACATTGTCAGCTTGTCGCACTTTTTGGACACTTTGTAAGCGTTTGTCTTCCGTGCTCTACACTTGCCCGCTGACATTAATTAAGTTTGAAATTAATTGGGCTGCACGTTTCGCTGCTGTTGCTGCTGCTGCCGGGGAAAGCAGATTAATTTGCCTCACTGCTGTTTGCCAGATTTTGCTAGATTTGCGAATTTTGTTGCGACTTAAGAGCTAATGCGAGTGCAATCAGTTTTATTTTATATATTAATCACTAGTTTAATTCATTTTTTGGTTTATTTTTTAAACACTTAAGCTCTTGTCTCAAATTTGTATTTTATTTATTTTTATTTCCTTGGCACCATCACAAACTGTTGCTTTCTTATGCTGTATTTTGCTTCAACTCAGAGACTACGTCATACGGACGAGCGATAACGCACGCGACACGTATCCCACAGATACAGATACGCAGCCGACAGATACACGAACACGACTAAACATGCCCGAAGTCAGTGTGGGTTGTTGTCTTTGGCTTGGCAATAATTTTCGAAATGTTGCTGCTGTCATTGTTTAGCAACATGTTGCGGGAAAGTGTCTTGCTGCTTGCGAGTCATTTTATTTTGCTGCTGCTGCTGCTCGTTAGATTTTCCGTAGTGCCAGTTTTCCGCGAAAATGTTTGTCACTTAACATTTTGTAAGCGATTTTTAGTGCCGCGCCTAATTGCTTCAAGTTCTAGTCACACATGACTTTAAAATTACACACACACATTCCTGTCCTAATGAGTGTCATTGCAATCAGCTGGAAAGAGAGAGAAGAAAGAAGAGAAGGAAAATGTTTAAATTAGTTGTTGACAAAGCTGTTAGGGCCAGAAAGTAAGTGCTTACAGCTGTGTTTTTACTTAAAAGTAAAAACTTCTGCAAAAATAATTTATGTCTGCACACAAAAATCATTAAAAAATTCAACACAATTCACCTTTGCCTACTGATGTGTGTGGGGGTGTGGGTGTGGGATGTGTTTTGCGATAAGCATTTTCCATTGACCTTTCAATTGGCTCGTGCCTGACAGTTATGTTTATATGTGTCTATATTTGTCCATGTCTATTTATGTATAGCTTTGTGCATATACAAATGTATCTCTGACTAATTAGTCAGTTGTATGCCAATCGCTTTGGCTTAAGCCCAATAGCAGAATTTCTAATTATTTCTGTCAATAGATTTCAGTGCCGAACAGTAACATTATTTATGGCATCCCATTTCTGTTTAATTATGCGCTACAAATCGGGGAAACGCACAATTTCGAAATCCTTTAAGCCTTGTCCGACTTCGTCTCTAACTCCTTTTCTTTTATGGTTGCACTGTAGTTAGTGAATATTTGCATAATGTCCAAGGCACACATAACAAATCAAAGCGTTCGAATGTGAGCAGAAAGAACTTATTTAATGGAAAAATATATATCGGGAGTAGCAGTCTCTATTTAAGCTATCCCTAAAACTAATACAGTTTTTTACCACTTATTTAACTCGCAACTGTTTTTTGGTGTGTATCTTAATTTGCCCAGCAAAGTATCTGAATCAGCATAGTAAATTTGGATAATGAATGCAGACTAGTTAGCCAACCAGAGTGCAGCCAAATGCATTCTTTTGGCTATATAGCATAACGCATCGTGCACTAAACCCAATAATCACTTCCGGCAACTGGCGGGATGGTAAGGGAAGGGAAGGGAAGGGAAGGGGTTGTTAAAGGACGGGCAGATCCCAGATCGGCAGAACTTCACACATCATTTCCTATGCTCAACATTTGTTATGCCTTTTGTGCGACCAAATTGCCACAATTACTCGACAATACTAATGGGGGAGAGTGGATTGTAGGAGTAGTGGAGTAGTGGAGTGGGGGATAGTGACTGAGCGGGGTAAAGGGGATCTAAATTTAGCAGTGTGCTGCCACCCCCACCACTTATTGTTGTCATTGTTGTCGCATTGTTGTCATGGGCTGTTGTCTCTGCTGCAGCTTCTATCACATTTATCACATTTAGCCCATTGTTTGTGGGTTACCAAACTCAAAATGTTTTCCACGTTATTGTCTTGTTGCATTTTTATTAATTTGTTTCACGTTTGTTTATTGATTAAAATATGCACAGAGCGAATCTCAAACTACAGCAAAATATTGTCAGCTGGCCGCAGCTGTTGCTACTGTTTGTTGTTCTTGTTGTTGCTGTTATTCTGTTGCTGCTACGCGGTCGCTTCGCGGCAGCTGTAAACATGTGTTGGCAGCAACATTATGATTGCTGCTGTCTACCCGCCCTTTAGCGTCTCCTCCCTTTCTCCCTACTTCTGTTCTACTCCCTCTCCACTACAAATATTATTTTTACTGTCTGCCCCGTACCATAGTTTCTTACAGTCTGCAGCTCTGCTCGCTGCGCTGGCATTTTTAATAAAACATTGTTTTTATAATTGTTGTCACTCTCTCCATTACTTCTGATTTATCTGCACCTTTGTTCAACTAGGCAAGCGGCTGTTTTGGGCTTTTGTTTCCCCCTTCTTACCTCCTACTTCGCACTTCCTTCTTCCGTGTTTCGTATTCCGTGTTGGTTTGTACAAATTATTATGGGAGATCATTTTGTTGCTTGCATTTTTCATTCATTATTTTATTCTACTTTTTTCACTGTCATACTGTTTTGTCTTTTATGAATTTTATAATTAATTATGTTTGTCACTTTTAACACGAACCTAGTTTTTTATTTGGTATGTATTCGTTTTATAGCTTGATTGATTTCCCATAATGTTTTGCCATTTATCATTTTATTCATGCGCTTGTTTGTGGTCAGCTTTAAAGCATAACAATTATTTATACATAAATATTTATTAAACATAATTGTGGTGTAAAGTTTAATGGCATTCCATAGGAATTTAGGTATATTAAGTAATCTGCATGCCTTTGGGATTTATTAGACAGTTTTCTCACAAAGTCAATCAGTGCTAGACATGAGTTTGTTAATTGGCATCACAGTCAAATGTCGTGTAGCTCAGTTATGTAGATACAAATACAACTCGTGCAGATACTTTGTCACATATAAAATAAAAATGGTACAAGTGAAAGGCAGCAGTCAACAGGGATCGCAATTAATTGGGTCAGGTTGACTTGACTTGACTTGAGTTCAGTTCAGTTGAGTTCAGTTCAGTTGAGCCGTAGACGGAGTAGTCCAGGAGGAGTAAGAAAAAAGCTGATTAAAGCATCGCTTGATGCTTTTAATTAAAAGCAGATTAGCATTGCGCGTGCAATGTATTTAAGCAAGGCGTGGCAGCGCAGGCAGGGGCGGAGGTGGAGGCGTAGACGAAGACGAAGACGAAGGAGCCTCCAAACACCACGAACAGGTCCATAAACAAATTATTGCCAAGCTTTGTCATGGAGACATTGACAGAGTCAGCCACAGTCGCTGTAACTCAGTAAGTGGTTGCTCACTGGATGCATGAATGGGTGGGATTGGGTGGGAAGGTCTTTGGCTGTATGGCTGAGAGGTTGGGTGGCTGCCTGACTGGAGTTAACTGACTCAGACAATTGCTGCTATAAAGCCAACGCCATTTTAAGTGACTCCCTTTGCCAAAGTAATGGTTGCTTAGTCTACACTGCTGTTGTTTCCAGTCTTAACTCATGTGTTTCAGCCTACAATGGATGTTTAATCTGCGTGTGTGTGTGTGCTTGGATGTGTTGTTTGTTGGTGTTTGCTTCAGAGTTGCCACATCAGTCACCGTTCACTTGACACATTTAGTTTGCCATGCAATTGGCACGAAGATGTTCTTGTCACATGGTAATAAAGTCGAGGTGACAACCAGCGAGTAGTTCGAGTTGGAGTAGCCAACGGCGACAGAGGCAGCGGCAGCGACAGCAGCGACACCTAAAAATAACTGCAAGTTTTTCACACCAGAAGCAGCGACGACAACAAATTGAAATGTTTATTTCAAAGTGTTTGGCTCGCTTTTACGACCAGACACAGCAGTTGTCAGGTGAGAAAAAGAAGTAGGGATAGAGAGAGAGAGTGAGCGAGAAAGAGGGGAGCGTGCGAGCTCAAGAGGGGCACAAATTCATCTTGGACTTCAGTTTCAGTTTCCCCTACTGTCCCCCTGATCAGATCCATTAGCCTCGAGGACTTATCAGACTTGCTTAGTACGATTGCCATAAATCTGTTGCGCTAGAGCGCACCCAGAATTGTGAATTGGGTGCTGTATATTGGGCATTGGGCACTGGGTTTTCGGGCATTGAGTGTATCGGTGTTTGGGGTTAAGCTGTAGGTAGAACAATGTTCTGTTTTATGGCCGGCTGTTGTCAGTGTTCGCACCACATCAAATATTTTCACATCGGCTTAATTACTTCACGTGGCTGTCCCGCTGTCTCCCTCTGTGAGAAGCCCACCGACTTTTACAGAAAACTTAGGAGAGGTGGAAACACGGCGGGTTTAAATGTGTTCAGCTTTGTCTCTATAAAATGCTCGACATTTACTGCTTAACTCTACTTAATTGCCACTAAATGCGCATAAATGCATTTTTATTAAATTCGCTTTAAAATTGATTTTGTCCGTCCTGCTGCTAGCAGCATGTGGTTATCCAAACGAGCCACAGCCACCGCAATCACACACACACCCGCACACATACACTCAGTCGTATATACACTAAAGTGCCACACTTGCGGTTGAGTTGGTCGCCTTTTTCATGAATGGATTTTATTCATCAAACTTTACCCTTTTTTTGCATTTTTTTGCATTTTTATTGTAAATTATTGCATTGACTTGCAACTATTGCGTTCTTGCTGCCCTGCTGCTAAGAATTAATTAAAAACATTGCAGTACAGTCAATAGAATGGTCTGTATTGTTGCAAGAGACACGCCCAATTGACTCTGCGTACGCCCCTTTGGCTTTTAATATATCAAAATACCCAGCAAAAGAAAATAATATATCATAACTCCAGTAAGTCGTTGTCTCAGTCTTTGGCCTCTATGGCTGTCATTGTCTCTGGTGTGAAACAAAAATCAAATGCGTAGAGGAAAGCGGAAAATAAAGTTTAGCTTCCATTAGCCGTGGCGGTATTCTGGCTAATTGGTTTTACTTGAGTTTTATGCGTATTGCAGCCAAAAACTCTCCCAATCCCAATATCCAATTACGCAAAGAGCCGCAGTGAGTTAGTGTAGTTAGGGTCAAAGTTGAGTCTCCATGGTCCATGGTCCATGGCCCGTGGCCGTAGCGTGAGCTGTACTTGAAATCC
Source organism: Drosophila acutilabella (assembly GCA_035046005.1). Classification (NCBI taxonomy): domain Eukaryota; kingdom Metazoa; phylum Arthropoda; class Insecta; order Diptera; family Drosophilidae; genus Drosophila; species Drosophila acutilabella. The sequence continues at coordinate 114,315 of JAWNOK010000038.1, forward strand.
AATTTTGATAATAAGTGCGAAAAAAGCAAAATACCCAAAAAGCGGGTGCCCATTTAATAAAAATGAAATTTGCGCACAATTATCTCAACAAATTAAGCTTTAGCCACATTTTGTTCATTTTGTTAGCAACTTCCGAGCCGTAGCGTCCAAACGGTTCGAGAGCCGTACATGAGTGTCCCCTCTCTCTGCCACCTCCCCTCTGACTCTTCACTCAATGCATGTAATTAAATTGAAATTTCAATATTGCCCATGGCGTGGAGCCTTCGTGGTATTCGATGGGACCACTATGGGGACCCAAAACCAGCAGCTGTCGTCGTTCCATTGCGGCACTCGCTCATTTTTTGTCCATACTTTTATTTTTCTGTGTAAGTGTGTGTGTGTGTGTTTTTTTGTTGCTTTGTGTTTGCAGCTCCTTTCCAGCACATGCCGTTGATTTATAAGCCGTGGCCAAAAAATGTTGCAAAATTAAAGTGTAATTTATGTGCCGCATTTGCCGCCGCGCATCCGGTGAATTCGAGTCCTGCTTATCCGCTTCATGTCTTACTTGGCCAAGTGAGTGCGTAATGCGGGGCGACCTTGTGGCCCCAGTGACCCGAGCATGAAAAACTCACTGGGTTTAATGTGGCCTGGCCAACTTTGACCCCGCGCTCTCTGCACCTGCGCCTCGGCGCCAGCTCCTCCGCGCAAAGTGTTAATGTGTTTATGTGAATGGCGCTGACTCGACATGTCTCACCCACTGCTCCCCCTACTCCTCTTACTCCTCCTCTCTCCCTACCTACCTATCCTGCTGACTCTCGTATGTCAGCGTCTGTGTCGAGAGTGTCCTTGCCCTGTGCTGTTTGCCACTTGAGTTATTTAAATTGTGTAGCTGCGATAGGTGATGCCGGGGTAAGGAAAAAAGATTGATAAAATATGTTAATTGCGTCCCTTTAACCTACCTACCACCCACCCCTCTTTGACCCCCTACCCAGTCAACTTAAAAGTCAGATCTTGCATGAAATTGTCGCCTACAATGCGGAAAAGTTAATTTTCTTGGCACTTGAGCGTTGAGTCAAAACATTTTAATTATTTTTATAGCTCACTTCAGGGTCTTTTCTTTTGATATATTGAATTGTCATAAAGATTTAAACTTGCTATTTATACGTACTTCATATTTATATTTATATAAAATTTAAAAATATTTTTAGCGCATTCGCTTGAGGAATTCCTACAGCTTTGCACAATAAGCGGCTTTGCTACATTTTTAATTAGTAATAATACATATTTAATGCAAATTAGAGAAGGAGCAGCAAAGGCGGCGGGTGGAGAGGGGTTCGGGGTTAAGTCAAACAGGAAAATGAAAAGTTTTGTTAAACAAACTTAGAGCACTCAAACCCTGCCGAAAATTACAACGGTTGTCATGGTACTAAAGTTTTCCGTTCACCTGCTGTCTAATTTGCGAAATAATCAAAAATCTTTTAGTTGGTTGCCTGCCTTGTTAGTTATGGGTATATCTCATTACATATTTTATTGGCAGACTTGGGTTTCCTTACACTAATTATCTACTAATGAGTTTACTTAACATTTCAAAACGATGTGGACTGAGTTACAAATCTTTGCTGCTGCTTCCGACTTAATACTTTTATTTAATAAAGAGTAAACAGTTTTTAATTACCTTTGTTTAAACGGAAATTGGGCACACTAAAGTCTTACTGGCTGGCCATTACTCATACGCCAAGTGTTCCTCAAACAAACTCTATTATAAGTATAGTTAAAGTGTCCTTTTACTAAAGGCGAGGCCTCTGAGAGATGCACTCTGTCTTTAGTTATTTTAATGCCAATTTCATGAATCGAATACACAACTTTATGTCCTTGCATTGTGCTGCTGACTGTGTCTGCTAAGCCCTGTAGTCTACAAGCTAAAGGCGTGTCACAGAGTATGGGGAATGAAAGAAATAACGAAACTTGATACACAATTATAACCTAATCCTTCGATATAACCAAATGCCATAACCTTGCCCCTCTGTGAACCCCTGTGAACTTGTGTGAACTTGCTGGTGCTGGTGTTGCTGCTGCTGTGGCAACAGCGTCATGTATGTGCGTCACATTTCTTTTGATTATATCGCATAAATGTTTTTTAACAACAGCAAATCAAAGGCTATCGGTGGAAGTGAAAGGCGAAATTGTTCCGAAAATTAACGAAGAACGAAAATCATAGCCATTTGTGGGATTCTAGCCAGAAGGACGAGATGAAGGAGTAAAACGATTGAGACGGGCATCCTGATCGGGGCACATAAACAACAGTAAATACGGTTGTGCCGGCCATTGAGCATATTATTGGAAAAGCATACTGAGTTTCTGATTTGGCATGCATAGAACGTCATGTGTTTATTTTTTTACTTCTCTGCTCCGTTCTTTTCTTGCCTGTTGTTATTTTCAATCCTTTGTGTCAATAAATTTTTATGGTGGCTTATTGGAACCCTTTTTTGGATTTGTCGCCGCTATCAAGCCCAATGTGGTCTAATAGAGTTTGGGGGTTTTTCTTTCACTTTGATTTAAAAATATGTTTTACACATTTTCGAAGCTGTCCATTTCCCCCCATGTCTGAGAAATACAAAACAAATACATTCGAACGCTTTATAGTCCCAAAACTCATTCCTTTTCGATTTGCTATCATTTCCCGTTCATTTTCTATATTAATTTCCCCTGTTTTATGAGTATTAAAGCGACGTTTCTATATGTGAATTAAGATGATTGTTAAATACGCAAAGATCCATTTGTGTTTTAATATTCGTTGTTTGCTGTTTGTATCAATGCGATTACCGCTGATTGTGTACATTATTAATTTAATGTGCTTCGCAGTTAATGTGGCTGCCTTAAAATTTATGGCTGTATTATATATAATGTACTGAGTAATTTACATATATTCGAATTCATACGAATTGCCAGCGTTGTGACAAAGCAAAGTTTGTTGAATGAAAAATTAATGTTTCATTTATCGCTCGGTCTTTTAGCTGGTACAATTGTTTATTTGTCTGATTGAAGTCATAATTAATTAATGGAATATAAACAAAAGTACATTGATGCCGCGGCTGATTAAGTACTTTTAAATAACAATAATATACAAGTAAATATGTAAATATATAATGCTTCTTTGGTCTGTTCTAAACTCTGTTGATGGTTAGTTAGGGATTAAAGTATATGACAAAAACACATAAACAAGTCTAATAAATTGCTGTGGATTGAATTGTTTTTCAACTTTTATAATTGAACTCTTTTTTATTAAAGTTGAAAATATTTTTATATGCAAAGTTTTGGGGTATAAACTGACGCGCTACATTAAACAGCTGAACTATTGTGCAAAAAGCAAAAAAAAAGGCAAATGAAATGAAATCAAATTTGCATCAAATGAAGGCAACTAAATAACAATATAATCAACAATAACACAATATCAGAGTCAATGAATGAATTGTTATCTGCAACATCGAAATGGGTCTATAAAAAATAATAAAAAAAACTGAGAGAAACAAAAAATATGATGAGGCCGAGTCGTGGACAGACTCAGAAAATTCAGAACTTTCAGGCTTACAATTTCACCTACGACTTCTCGCTACACTTCTCACTACACTTCTCTCTACACTTCTCCCTACTCACTTCTCATTCCCGAATTTCATCAGCGTCATCAATGTTATTGTTATGCGTTTACACATCACAAATACACACGCACACATACACACACACAACACGCACACCCAGAGATATAAAGCAATGTATATACCTTCAGTGTACATGTGTGTGAGTGTATATATATATATATATAGAGCATATTTGTTACATATGTATACCCCATAAATTTACATTTTTATCGAAAAAGTTTCAGAGCATTGGCTGTTCTGATGATGATGTTCCTGCTAATGTTGTTGTTGTTGTCGCTGCTGTTGCTGTTGTTGTTGGCGCATTAAAACGGAAATATCAAAAATAAATCTCTTTGCTTGTTTCCGTTGTTAGAATGGCAAATTCCGAGTCTAACGCTTGTAATTGGCACACACACACACACGCACATACAGACACTTACACCCATATACACTCTCACTTTCCCTCTGACAATCATAATACATGTTTGAAACAAAAAGATCCATTTGCGACTTTTAATGCCATCATCATTGACTCAATCAGTTGTGGAACTTTCATTTGCCACATTGAAATCCCGTAAAATATGCGAGTAGCAACTGTTTTATATTTTTTACGATGTTTATCTTATAATTCCGTGTACGTCACGTCATCGAATTGCTTTTCGGGGACACCAAGAAAATCCAAAGCAAATGATTCGCATGAAACCAATTTGAGTGACTGTCATATAAACAGTATACAGTGGTTAATAGACATGATATATTTTTAATTATCAAGCACATTATTCTGAGCTTGAATACTTTCGAGCAGCATAAAGTTTTCTTCTTCCTTCTCCTTTGCTGGACTGACAGTCATTTGGAAGCGATAAACTATACTCTAGTGCACCTCCCTAATGCCAATGTCAAATTGAATGATTTGTTGCTGTAGTAACTTTTGCCATTCTACCGTTTCCTGTTCCCATCGATATATATCTACATATACGATATCTAAAGTTCAGTAGCAAATACTTTACGACTCCCCAATGTCCTTAGTTCCTAGTCCTTATAGGACTAAGTCAGCTTACTTCTTTTCATCCTATTGTCGCAGGCTCTGCGGTGTTGTCACGACACGTCCTTGCTTCATTAGATGCCTTCTTTGTTACAGTGCTCAATGGCAGTATATTTCACTGTTGTGCTATGTACTGTGTGTGCCGCATGTTCTTTAGCCTTGTTTAACAATTGTTTTTGTTTTTAGCAGTTTATTGCTGTTTGTTACAGTGTTCAGGTGTCTGGGTGTTGTACCTGCTGTTGTTATCGTGTATTGACATGTGACGCACCACCTTGCGTGGAGATAACTACTCAATGTGTTCTCATTAGTTACCAAAACGCGCACTCCCTCAATACCCCAAAGTCTTCAGTTTCGTGTTGCATGTCATTTGGGTTTTTTCTGTCACCGGTCAGCGAGCCATCCATCCATTTATTTAGCTAGTCAGCTATTTTTTTGTCCTTATGCCACAGGTACGCAGACTGCAGACAAACATAGTGACAGTTGGAAAAGTTCTGACTTCAGTTTTACTGTACTCTAATTTATTTACTTGATGGCTTTAAGCTTAAGCCAATAATTAAAGCAAATTCCTTAGCCTAAAGATTAAGTTATAATATTTAAACTTGCGTCTAAATAAAAACCTTTAATCTTGGCAGCATTTTATGGCCCACTTGATATATGCTTTTAGTTCTTTAGCTAGTTTTTGTTGGCTTTTGGGTTTTATCATGTTTTTTTGTTATTGTCACTTTTAGTGCAGGATGCGAGAAATTTAAATTAAAAGTTCGGCACTTTGCATTTTATCCTTGACTTTATGACTTGGGTTAACATGGCAATGAAATTGCTACACTCCTCTGACTCCATTGTGCTGTAACGCGTGAGAAACTTTGTTTCGACATTTTGCGATTGTAAAGTGTCAAACGCTTAAAACTTAAATCGGTTTTTTTTTTCATTCTTTTTTTTGTTTTTTGGAGAAACTTATTTTTTTTTGAAGCAATCGCTGGGAGCAACACGAATGAAACGTTTTTGCCATTATCGTTTAAGTTTTGAGACTGGAGCTTATTTGAAAATCCAAAACCACACAAGCCAGTTACTCCTCAAAGACTCCCTAATTTTTATACAAATTGCCAGCGAAAGTTGTGTATTTTGTGTGTTCAAAATATAACCAAAACTTCTTGTGCATTGCTGATTTCAAAATGGTTTGTTAAGCTTGATTACAAACTGATAATGAAAGCAGCAGAAATTTATTATTAGCCGTGAAAAATATCTAAGCTCTCTTGAGTAGTAAACTTGTACTTGTTGAATATATTTCACTTCCCTTTTTTGGCTCAGAAAAATGTATATTTCAAGCTGAATATTGTATAAGAGCTTATCGGGGAAACGCTTTTTGAACTTATTATACATTTGCCATTCACGCGATATTTTATAAAATATTTTTCTACACTTTTCTGTAGCAACTTTGGTGTTAAGGCGAATTGCGTGGAGACTCTGTGGGTGTATGTCTGTGTGTTGCTGTCCGTCTGTCTGTCGCCTTGGCTGAAGGGCACTAACATTATGCCTTGGTCCTAGACCTGCTGCTTCCTCTTGCAATTGCATGCCTTGGCCTTTAGCACCCATCTGCCACAAAATTTGCATATGAGTAAGTATGCGTGTGTGTGTGCTGGTGTGTCTGTGTGCAAGTGTGTGAATTCCAGCGAGTTGGTATTCATTTTGTGTTGAAATTTATGCAATAGCTTAAATAAGTGCAAAAATGGCATTTTTCCGTTGGAGAAGAAGTGACAAAAATTTCGTGCGTTTACTGAAAATAATTATACAACACGAAAATGTTCGTATGAATTTTGTAGACGGTGCACAGTGGGCGAAACGGCTGATTTAGCTCCGATTAATTCAAAATTAATGTAAATCTTGGCGCCAAAATCGTATTTGCCATCGATTACTAATATATTCGATAAGCCAAAAACATTATTCGCTTTCATTTTCTATCAACATTCGCACAGCTGTAAAGCTTTGAAGACAATATATGTTTCATCAGCTGTTGCCACCAGCTTTCCCGCCAATTTTAATTGCTTGTGAACAAATTGTTTAATAATTGGTGTTATTGTTTTCAATTGAACTTTTTGCTGTTAATTGAAGAAAAAGGTATGTAGTTACTAACAAAATAAATGTTTGTGACCTGTGATTGTGTTTCGTCCCAAAAAGTAATATTTTCTTTAGTACTTATATGTGTCTTAACACTTACTAATAAACCGAACTTTAGTAGAGAATAACTTTAAAGGTTCGACTGGGTTCGGTATCAATGTTTTTTTAAAAAATTAGTCAATGTATTACGAAGTGAAATCGTCCACAATGAGCTGCATATACCCGCATATTATGTTAGAAATAGTTTTTTTAGAAACAATGTCAGTGTCAAAACGAGTACTTTTTACAGTATGTCGTATGCCGCCTGATGCTTCAAAGCAAACTTTTGCGTTACAGACATAAATCTACACTATAGCGGAACATGCGCGCATTCGTAGAGAAGATTAAATTTCCGAAAAATTTTTCTTAATGATTAGTTGTCCAATTTATTTGAATTTTTTTTTCAGATGTGTATATATATTCTAAAGTAATAGTAAAAACAATAATTAACGAAAAAATTTAAATAAATTCCTTAAAATTGCGCGAAAATGACCAGACATCGTCGAGGACACGTTTACACTATTTAAAACAAATAATAAAAAAAGTATTTTCACGAAATAAAAAAAAACTTTCTTCATTAATATTGATTTGTAACAAATTCATTACAAAAAAAATATCCGATCAAAAATATCTTAATTTTTTTAGAAGTTATTAATTAATCGCCGCTAAATCAGACGTTTCGCCCACTGTGAGGTGGAAGCTTTAAGTTGTGCAAATGGGGAATTTGGGAATAATTTTGAAGCAAAACTTTGCTTACCACACAGTGCTTTTATATACTTTTTTTTTGCTATTGGTCTTTGGCTCTGCATGAAATTCAGTTTGGAAAATATTTTTAGAGAACTGCTAATATCTTATAGTCTCTTGCTACCAATAACGCATGTTGGCCATAAATGTTTGTGGCAAGTGTCTGTTGTGTGCATAAGACACCTTATAGCATACTTTAAACCATAAGCAAAGCAAACAACAACAACAACAGGAACACAAGAAATGTTTTATTTGAGTTTCATATTTTGCATTCTAACCTCAGTGTGTTTTTCAATAAAATCTTTGCATTTTTTTGTGAACATGTCAAAGTGGTTTACACCTAGCAACAGAATGATGTGTGCTCGGTAAAAGAAAAGAAAACAGGTGTTGGTTAGAAGAGCTGAACTAAGAGATACCCTTTAAAATAACATAAAACAGTCTCCAAAGTTTAGTTGTTTTTGTACAGCTTTGCTGATAACTTAACTAAGCCACCCTTGTCAACAATTTTTACATGGCATTGTGTTGAAGCCTTAAGGGCATAAATAAAAACCAGAACGTATCTCAGCGAAAATCAATTTCCTGAAACACCGAATGAAAAGTGAGAAACTTTTGTATTAGTTTGGCAAAGTAAGAATCAAGCTTGGACAACAACTTGAAAGGTGCTACCAACTTTCACCTGGCACTGTTGATGCTAACGTTGCTGCTGCTCCTGCTCCCTGCCACTGCTGCTGTGGCAATAAAAAAGGATCACAGTCAAAGTGAAATCCTGTGCCGCAATCACCCAAACAATCAATAGTTTGATTAGCTTTGAGCGCCACGTGTTGACTGTTAGACAACAACAACATGGACTACAAAAACAACAAAAATCAGCTCTAAGTTTGACAGTAGGAAAATTTTAACTGTTGCTTATCTGTGGGCGCTTAAACTTTTACCAGAGGAGGAGCAACAACAGCAGCAGCAGCAGCACTTGCCCGAAGGACTAACTTGTATTTATTTGACTACATATGCTTGTACTATATGCATATATATGTATTTATATATAGAAATGTATATTTATTTCTATGCAGAACACAAGTTAAGGTCAAGTATGGACAAAATATGCACATAAATTTGACTGTTTCGGCAAACAGATGGAAACTACAGAGCAAAATAAGTTGCAAATGTGCAGAGAGATAAGCGCATATTCGAGCAAAACAACAGCAAGTACAATGTGATAATAAGCATAACCATCGTCGTCATCATCATTATCATAATCATCATTATTATTAGCCTGAAAGTCCTGAAAGATATCATGAATTAAGCAGAGTCTCACCTTGCGGCCAAGACAGAGTCGGATTCTGAGCCAGAGCCAGAAACAGAATCAGATTCAAGTCTTGAAAAGTCACTTTGAGTTATTGTCGAGTGGGATTCGGAGAGAGAGAGGCAACTTTTTGCCGACTGCCACGCCTTCTGCTTGCCATATACAAATGAGTTGTCTGGGCGCAAAACAAATGACAATTCATGTAAATTGCTTAATTTATTAGACTTTTTTCTTACTCTTACCAAAAGCTGCTGCCTCATTCACGCCCCTCCTCAGTACCCCCACCCGGCTCAATCCAAATGGGCGCCTCACATTTCCGGTAGAGCCACGCGGCTTCCTGACTTTGACAACGTCGCGACTTTCTCTTAAGTATTTCAATTCGTACTAGTCTTGTTGTTATGAATTTTCCTTCTGCTGTTTGTTGTTTTTCTTGTTGCTACTGCCTACCCGCCTTTTCCTGCCCCACCTTCCCTGGGGCCCGTGGCTGCCTGACTTTTCTATTTGTGCGCTGTGACAATTTCTGTGCTCGGGCTTTTGTTTTATTTGCCGGTACAAAAGTTTTGCAGCATTTTCTTGCCGCTGTTTTTCTTATATGTGTTTTTTTTTTGTATTTTATTTTATTTTATTTTTTTGGCCGTTATTCTTTACGTTGTTATGCGAATTTGTTATCTTAATTCTTGTCATTTAAAAAATCTGCCGCCATTTGTTTTTAAATAAAACTTAAGGCAATTGAATTCGTTAGCGCAAAGTTTTTTTCACTCTCTCTACCCCTCAAAGTTTTATTGTATCATTTTTCTGGCCTTAAGTTGGAAATACAAACACACATACACTTAAATGAAATGTATAAAAAAACAAGTAAGAATGCTTGGAACAAGTGTTCTTGGATTTGAAGCACACCAACACATGTATGTATATGTGGGTGTGTGTGTATAAAAGTGTGTACACAGTTGACTGAACAATTCTACATGTTGCAAACTGCAGTTGCAGCTGCCTGCTTGCTCTGACACGCCTCCTGTACCACTGTACTCCCTTCCGCCTCCACCACATTGCTATATATTATTAGCTATCCGATCGTTGTTGTTCTTATTTTTCAAATAAGTGAAAAATATATAAGTGAAACTTAAAGCAACACACGAGTTGAAACGTATTTATTCTCAACCCCCTTCTCTCTACCACTCCGACCATCTCTCTCTCTCTCTCTCTCTCACTTTGTCCCCACCATTCCTAGCCCACTCCCGCCCACACTCTCTGCTCCACTCTTAGCAATGAAAGCCGGCACATAATGAAGAAAACTGTGAGGTAAAAGCAGCATGTTTTTGAAACTGCACACCGTCACTGCTGACGTCAGCTTAATGGCAGCATTCATTGAAATCAGTTGTGCCTGGCTGCTATTGCACTTTTCAGTGCAGTGCAGTTTTCAGCTGTAGTGGCATGAATAATATGTACACGTAAAATACCATAAAATGCATAACAGGAGCCAGAAAGCAGCTCGAGAAAAGCGTAAGAAATGCGCGCCAAGTCATTCACACACACACACGCACACCCAAACACACACCAACACAGCGACAGAGTGTTGTGTGACACGAGTTGCCAAAACTAGGTTACAACATGAAACTTGAAGCTTAAAACTGAAATTCAAGCGTTACTTTTGCTAGTGACTAAAGCGACTGATGCTGCAGTTACTGTGGCTGCCGATTCAACAAACCTGGAGCGCAAAATTAAACAAATTTTGAACATACCCGAAAGTTAGCTGGTCCATTTGTTTACACTGTGCTGCAAACTGCATGCGGTCGTGTTACACTCGCCTCAAAACACTTTTATTAGCATGCGGCATGCCACAATTTGCTATCACTGGTTATCAGTGGCCGTAGCAGTCGTTACGCGGCACTCGACACACGACAGACGCCAGAGTAGACTCAGAGTCGAACTTGGTTTGCTGAGCCGGCTAATGGCTAACGCTTGACGGCTGCTAACTGCTGCACGCCAGAGTTTTGGCTCGAACTGCTTCACTTTGTTGCCTGCTGGCAACTGGCTGCTCGCTACTCGCTGCGTTGCCGATGCGGCGAAAAGGCGCCGAAAGAGCCGATTGACTCTTCCGACGCTCGTTAGCGGGTTTTGTGAAAAACGAGCGGAAAACGACGATGCTGCCGCTTTGGAAACTATGAAGAGAGATCACGCATACGCCGTGTGTACCCTCTTGAATGGTATAACAGTTTTCAACTCGCTCTGTTTTGAGTGTTTGTGTGAGTGTGTGTGTGCTTAGGTGTAAGTGTGCGAATGTGTGTGTAAAATTGTGTCATTAGGTGCATTTGTTTTCATTGTGCTATCTCAACTGCTGGACCTGTCGCATTTGCCGCCACTCGTGTTGTGTTTTTTCTACCATTTTCTACCTTTTTCTCTATTTTTTTTTTGTTAACGCTTGCTCACTCCCCATAAGTATTACCCATGTAGTTGAGTTCTCGTATTGGCAAGTGACTGGGCATAAAAAATTAATTTCTGTGTACACGTGTCGGAAGGTATGTCACGGCTCAGTCTCAAACTAAAAGCCAACAATTATGTTTCGGAGTCTCATTAGTTGCAACAGTTTCTGACAGTGTAATGGTTAGGTGTAGGTGTAGCTGTAGGTGTAGTTTAGTGTTGGGGAGGCTAAGAGAAGACGCTCTGTGTAAATGATGCCGTTAATGATGTAAATGAAAGCGAGTCAAGCGTCCCGTTTTGAGGTCGAGTTCGTGTGAGACAGTCTCATAGGTTTGTTAATTGGTATTAACTGCTGTCATGGCTTACAATTTAAGCATATGCACATAGTGTACTTTATTTTATTTGCACTGCCCTCGTATTCGCTCTAATCCCAAACAGATATCGCAGTGCTGATAAACACAACGAAGGCTAAAAACAACTGGGACAACTAATCAGGCTGACGTTGACACAAAATCATCAAAGGCAACAAAAGCCAACAACCATACCGAAAAAAAAGTCTAAAAAAAAACACAGAGGGAACAATATCAAAAGCAGCCACAACAGACAGGCATAAACATGACTCGGAGAGCAAAGATCGCATGCATGAACGTGTTTAATGAATGCCCAGTGTGGAAACCAGACCAACACTGTTTGATAGTCCCCATGACCTACCTGATGACGCCTCCCCCATCTCTGTGGCAACTAATTTAAGTAACGCCCGTTATAATTACAGCAGTTTCAGCCAAAAGGTAACAAAAGTGCTGGAAAATGATGCGCACGTGACATCCGGCTCGCTCTACAGGGCTACTGCTGCTGCTTTTACTGTTCCTGGTAGTACGAGACAGAGTGCAGTACGAGCACGAGTGCGAGTTTAGGGCAAAATGTTTAAAAAATCAGTCAGCAAGTTGCCGGAGTCAGAAGAGTCCGAGACAGGCACACAACAGTGCCTGCCAAAAATCAAGACCACATAAATGCGCAATAAAAACAAGAGAAAGCACTTTAAACTCAAGTGACCGACTCCCTTTGAAAGCAATTTTAGACCAGTTTAGAAACGCTTTAACTTTATCAAACTGTATTGCATTTCAAACTGATAGCTTTTTATGTATCAGCAATATTTTAAAATCATTTATTGAGTACTTTAGCTTAAATTCTGATGGTAATTTATTTTTAAGTTTAGTAAATTATAAGCCAAAAGCAAATTTGCAGCGGAAGGAAGTGAAAGGAACGCGGAAAATGCATGCGCTCAAGAAAATTAGACGCGCTCTTTGCGCTTTTGTCGGAAAATAATTAAACTGAAGTGTAAATCTAGTTCCGCTGCGAAAATATGGGCGATGTGTGGACAGCTCCCGTAGCCAGCCGGAGAGTGGGCGTGCCCCAAAGCGTTGAGGTGGACGCTGCAACTTTTTCTAATTAAGCGTACGTGCGACTGTCAGCGACATCAGCAGCACTGAAGGTACTGAAAAAGGCACAGCGCAGGGGAGTAACAGGGCTGTAAAAGGTATGGAGCAGGACAGCTGTGGTGTCAGGGGCAGTTTGCTGCTTGTGTAAATTATTGTCGTTGACAATTGCTTTAATTGAAAAGAGCCAGCTTCGCTCTATACTGTATATACATAAATATATAGCTATATATATTTCGAAGTAAAGTTGTGTGCAGGTAGAAAATCTTGATGAGATTCTCAAGCAAAGTTTAAGGCGACTCCTGAGCAATAACAATAACAATAACAATTCAATCAACCCCATAGTTCGGCTAACAAATGCTGACTCGTTTATTTAGCTAGACCAAGAGATGGCAGCTGGCTGATGGCAGACAAGAGAGCGAACACCCAGCAAATACTTGAGACAACCTTTGCCAACATTTGTAAGCATTTGTCTTGCCCCGCGGCATCGCACGGTGCTCTTTACAGTGCCTTCCACTTGACTTTGTGCGCTCTTCTGCACTTCTAGTCACTACTACTATTCAGCTCTACAGCTCTTCGGCTCTTGGCTGACCAGCTCGAACTTAACAACTGCATAGTTCGCCCGAGAGCAACTTGAAGCCTTAATTGAAGTTGTAGTTGCATTTGCCATAGTGGTTGTACTAGTAGCCGTTGTAGTACTGATTGTAGTCACTGTGTGCGGGTGCTAACGGCCTTTGCTTTGGCTTTCCTGCTAACGCTTTGGCCGCATAACTCAAGATGTGCCTCGGAATCCATTTCCCGTCACGCCGTTGCACATTTATCATCAAGCACTGTACACAGTGCCTCATAAATAAGCCTACACACTGTACAAACAGTTTGCTCAGTTCCGCTTTACAACAGTTTTCTTAGCCCACGTTTAGTGTTAGGTTTCTCACAGTGTAAGATCTTGTCACCTTGCTGTTGTCAAAAATCGCTTTATTTCCCTCTACACTGCAAAAAGTTTATCCTTTGCTTGTAAGCAGCTGGCTGAATGTGTGGTTTCACCTTGATTGTCAAGTGCCGAGCACGTTACGCGGATATCAGCTAAAAGTTTTTCCAGAGATTTTCATAGCTTTCCCTTTCGTTACTGTTGATTTTCCCGTTTACAATCGATTTGCTCTACTTGCTAATTATAAGCCGATACTTTTCATGTTTGCGGATTAAGATTTTAATAGCTATAACATCCGATTCCAGTTATAGACTTGGTAGCTGAGCGCATGTATTTGCACATTTGGCAACTGTCGCGATTTCTTTGAATTTTGTGCGACGAAAGTTTTGAGTTAGTTTTGTTTGTAGGCAAAAGTTTTACCAACTTCTCATTTCTTTTTTTTATTTTTTGATTGCATTGCAATTGTGAAAAGATTGCGTATTTGATTTGTGCTGATTTCTGTTTGCCTTGGCAACACTTTGCTCGGCAGCTTATGTTGAACTGAATATGAATATATATGAAAGCATTATATATATAAAACCAGCTGGCAGCTGGCTGTATTTGCTTTAGCACAAAGCAGAAGACTCAGTTGCTAGTTAAAATAACTTCACTTCCTGCTTTGAGCTACTCTTCAGCTGATACTAATTAGAAAAGTTATCACATGCCGGCAAAACACGAGTCAGCGAACATTTCCCGCTACCAATTTCAACTTCGAACGCCTATTAACACAAAATTGGTTTTCACTAGACTCTCTAAGGTTTATGTAAACTTTAGCCAATAAATTTGCAAGTTTAAAATGTTTAAAAGAAATGTCAAAAAAGAGCAGAGAAAAGAAGAATGCACAAAAAGGATTCAAAGTCAATGCGGCCCAGTTAATTTGCATTTAATTACAAAGTTGTACAAAGTGTAGGGGCGACAGGACTAGGAATAAAGCTACAAACGGAAGATTCTAATAATAATACGAGTGTAGCCGAAAAAATAAGGAAACTAAAGAAAATTTAGGGAAATTTTGGTTTGAATAGGAGAAATAACAAATAAGTTTTAAACTAGAAACTGTTCACCAGAGAGCAGATTATTTTATTGAATTTAATTTACCATAGAAATAGATTCTAAGACCCACAAAAATAATAAAAACTTCTGAAGAAAAAAATCTCCTAAATCTTTTTTAATTGACATAAATTTATAAATGTCTTGCACTTATAAATAATTAGGCCTAATTAAACTGACTGCTACTAAGTCCCATTTATCCAGAATAAATTAATAAAAGAGGCGAAATTATTTGCATGTCCTAAATTATGTTTTGCTGCCGGTTTGTTTCAACAATTTGTTAATGAAATATGTGTTAGAACGTCAACACCAGTGAAATTAATAAAAACCACATATTTCTCAAATTAGCCTTAGTAGCCATTCCTAGTCAGGTCCCATTCCCATACCACTTCCACCTCCCTATCCCCATGCCCAATGTACTCCTCTTTTCTCCCCCTAGACCCGCATTTGCTGTCCGCATATTTGCGCATTTCATGCACGTCCTGTCGTCGAGGTCCTGTGTACCGAATCCCGAGTTCCGTGTCCGCGAGATTTTGTGAATTGCTTTTGCAAATGAAAGCTATTAAATGGCAGCTACAGAAACATTCCATTCATACCCCTGCACACCCCCTCTTAGTCCACACAGCGGCCATAGTCGCCATTACCCGAGTTTGTGCAGCGCTGGAAAATAAATATTTTTATGCTGCAACTTACGCAAAGTTCCCATTGAAGTTTTGATTGATAAATGTATTTTTATCGCGCTCGCTTTTGGCTTTTTTATGACGTGCCTGGGACGTGAGCAGCGTCAAAGCGATGTCTTGTATTAACTTACTTTTCAAATTATCTGGCCAGCCTGAGTGCTTTTTAATTACAAATACCATGAAGCTACGTTCTCCCTACTCTACAACTAGGGAGGAGTCTAGCAAAACAGGATAACAAGCTCTTCATATTTTTTTTATTTCATTTTATTTCTTTACCCTAATATGCGTGCTTGTCGCCCCGTCGCCTTGTCGCCTTGAGTGAATGATTAAATAAATTGGCATAAATTAAAAGAACATGTCACCATGCCAACAATTAAATCAAAATTTCCATTTTCAAAGGCAGTTCTGCTCCTTCAAAAGATCCTATTTGTTTTGCTTCCTTATTTACTCGGTTTGTTTCTAACCAAAACTGTTGGTTAACAACCCTGTTGAGTTAAATAGTTAAATCACATGACTTTTAATTAAAAAACAAAGAGATAAATGACAAATTCAGGGACTATTTTCTAGCGTACAAATAAATTACATGGTAACAGACAGACAATATACCCACTACACACAGCACATAAGGTATAAACATCATAATTAGGCTCATAAGTGAGGAAGCCAATGTCTGCAATGTATCTTTGAAGTATTCACGCTCGAGTGTCTGCTCAGTGCCAGCGACGACGAATACAAAGATACATTCTCTCAAGTATGTTAGATACATTTGTGTAATCTTAATTTAAGCTACAATTAGCTCATAGACAAAGTTGTGTAGCATAAATAAAATGTTTGCAGTTATATATACCGAGAAACAAGAACATATTTCCCAACTGTATATGAATTTTCTAGCCACTTAAATTTCTGCAAACTCATCATACATAAATAATCGAAGAGCCAACGATGTGTGGCCAAAATCGATTTCGAAAATGCAATAAACGCGAAAGTCTACACTTGGACTCTACTCCAAATGCAGTTGGGTAAAAAAGTTTTATTTTATTTTTTATACGTTTGTTTTTTTTAATTGGCATCGCTGAAATTGAAGCCAAGTTAAGAGTGAAACAGCCAACAACTTTTGCAACTACACCACATTTGGTTCATTTATATGTGGGTAAACCAAACAAAAATCAGTGCAGTTTTTCACGGTACTACCCACAGACCATTTTGTTAAGCAATTGTGCAAAGAATGTTATTCAATTTGCCGGAAGACAAATACAATTCGTAATGAACTAAAAGCCGAGCAAATAAAATGCTAAAAGTGTACCAAAAACACAACCCAAACGTTTCAAAAAAAAAACATTAGAAGAGAATGCAAAACGTTTATTTGATTCGAGAGTGGAAAACATGTTGAATTTTTGTGTTAGTGGGGAAAAAAAGGATTTACGTTTGCCGCAGCGGAACGAGGAACATGTCAAATTGGTTAATGTACTTGGCTGTGTCCTCATTCACAGAGCTTATAATTAAATGAAGATTAATTAGCTTGCCACAGGCATCAAGACATTGTGTCTGCCACTCCTTCTCCTTCCTCCATTATAATTACTGGAAATTTTTAAACATATGTGGCGGGGAAACAGATCTCATATGTGTTAGCTAATTAAACAGTCTGCGTGATTTGCATATCAATGTGTGTGTGTGTCTCGTGTAGTTAACAAATTTGTTGTGACACGCGAAATTACTGCATTTAATTTGAAGGGTATACAAAATAGTTTGGCATATGATTTATAATACCCAATCAGCTAGAAGTTCCATATGGCTAAAAAGAAGTTGCATAAGCAGGCAAGTTCATTGTAATGCCGCTGGCGTCTGCTAGCCGTGATCATGCTGACAAATTATCCAGTTTTATGCGATTTTCGTCACTTGCGAACACACACACACACGTATACACATTTACACCTACGCACTTGCTACTGTTGGGACAACATCAAGATAAACGCACGCATGAGAGACAGACTGAAAGACAGACAGACGAAGTGATGGACAAACAGACAGACACAAGACATCGCTTTGAGACGCAGTCAAAGTCGACCTGAAGTGCTTGTTTTTGTGGCCTGTTCTGGCCTGGCCTGGCTAGGCAGCCATTGCCTTACCAATTCCTGTTGCCATTTCCCTAGAGCATTATCTGTATGGAGACTGGTGAAAATATTAAATGCGCCTGCCAAAGTGCCTGCCACAAGGATCATCAGGAGACGGACTCCGCAGCATGGAGCACGGAGCGGAAAGTCATGAAACATGTGAAACAAGACATGCCGCATCGTAGCAACTGTTAATATTTCAGTTGCGGCAGTGACAAAGTCAACGGTGCTCATCCCATTCCACTGCCACTCCCCATACACCCACCTACCGCCCACTGGCAAGAAGAAGAAAAGACAACGCTGACGTGTAAACAAATTGACAGCTTATAAAAACCCGAACGTCATGTGCACACAAGAGAAGCGTTTTATTATGCAATTCAAGTTATTTGCGACACGTTTCCACCTCACAGAACTGTGAACTCGGCGAAAATTAATAATTAACAATGGAAACGTGTCTATCATTTTTAATAAAAACAGCCCCCGCTAGAATATGGTAATATTTATGCTCAAAGCAGATTTAATAATCCATTTTATACCTCATTTACAGCATTGAATATTTAAATGTTTTTGTGTGGATATCGCAAGTCAAACAAACTTCAAACTGCAAACGGTTATAAACGCTAAACAGCTAATTAAATAATTTAGTGAATATGATATCTCTACATACACTATATGCCACTACTAACTGTCGGTTGTGTCTGACTATCTGTGTAGCAATATTCACATATTTAAATTATGCATTTCTAATGAGCGTTATCAAATTTTGGTGGAGGTTTTTGGCTGAAGGAGTATGCCTAACGGTAAATGGCCTACGCTCCCAGGGAAATTAAATAGTTTTGGGCTCGCTTTGATCTTGGGCAACTATTGACTAATGCTGATTCTGGCCTAAACAAATAAGCAGCCGACGCTAGCGCTGAGAAAGTCAAACAAACTCAACCCAGCAGCGAATCCGTGGAAATGTAAATACTATAAATGAGCTCTCAGTTATGTATGATATGCATATATACATGAATATACATATATATGTGTGTAGTATACATAGCCGACTATGCGTAGAAGAGGACAACGATTATATCCTTGATTGCGTGTGGCGTTTAATATTTATATTTTGGCAACACTTAGCGCCAGTTTGCTGTTGATTTTGTTGTTGGGTAAATAAGCCAACTGTAATGTTTATTGTGCAATTTAATACGTTCAGCTAATAGCTTTTGATGGCAAACATTTGACAGTTGGTCGGACGCTTGCTTTGGGCCAACTCACGTGGCTCATATTGCGCTAATGAAAAATTGCGTTTAATTTTTGCATTAAACATTAATTGTTTATGCTAATTGCTGACCTGAACTCTCCGGTGTAATGCTTTAAAATTAAATTAGAGTTTTCAAACAAGTGAGTGGCATATTTGGTACACATTCTCTTACATCATTGATACTGGTTACTGCTTCGCTTGTTATCCATCTTCGGGCAGGTTCAACATGTTCTTGGCTAAGTATGCGTCTGGCCAATTTGTTAGCTGCCAACCGCTGACTCTGTACATGTGCTTTTCTCAATAGAACCGTCCAGTTTCTCATTTGTTTGTGATACATGAGGTTTTTCTTTTCTTTACTTTACTTTTCTTCTCTTTTTTTTTGGCCACGAAGCAAGTTCGTCGGCGAAGAAAACGAAATTTATGCTCGTCCATTTATTAAAAAGGCTTGCAAATGTGTATTTATTTGCTTGATTGCCCCCCAAACCCCCACAAGCTTCTCCAACTCATCCTCTTTTCGTGCTATTTACTTATCAGTCGTTTCTCTTTGATTTGTTGTGCCCAGAAGTGAATTGGCCGCAATGAACTGAAGCAGGCCCCAAGTCGATTTTGGCTTTCCTTCGCAAGCTGTTAACCCAAATAATTATGGCTTCATTAACTTGATTGTGTGTGTAAGTGGTTTTTTGATAAAGCCTCTGAGTTATTGTAGCCAATGCTGTGACCCAACCTCATTGCGATGGACCATAAAGAAAAACACAAATAAACAAACCAAAAAAGAAAAAAACTTTGCCGCAAATGACACAAATTAAGCAGAGATTAAAGTGCTAATTTCTGTGGTGCAACAGAATGCTGCCAAAGGGTTCCTTAAAATTAAATACTATACGCATTCACACAGTACACACTGCCACACAAATACCAACATCTAGGTACACACAGCTACACACATTTTGTGCCTGAGGTGTAGTCAAATCCGTATGCTTCCCAATTACAAGCCGCTTGTCAAACTCGTCCAAAACGACGACAAGAAAAAACACGTCTACACGTGTGTGTCTCTAAACTTAGTAGCAAATGTTTATGTAAAATTATAAAAATTGCAATACACGACTATGAAAGGATATTCAACTTGTACTGGGTATTTAAATACACTATAAATCTCTTCTGACTCTAAGAAAAATAAAAAATAACTGAGTTAAAAAAAGCTTTTACTAAAAAATCTGAGTTTGTCAAACTACTGACAGCTTTTCGAACTGTTTAAGCTCAGAGTCCCGCAATTTTTAATGTGTTACCGCTACATACACGATTCAAATTTCTAGTTACCCTTTTTAGACCCCGTACTCTTTAAAAAAGAGTAAAGGGGGTCTATTAAGTTTGTCAGAAGCGAGATGTGCGTAAAGGAGAAGGAGGCGTGGCCGACCCATAAAGTATATATATTCTTGATCAGCATCAACAGCCGAGTCGATATCGCCATGTCCGTCTGTCCGTCTGTCCGTCCGTCCGTCTGTCCGTCTGTCCGTCCGTATGAACACTTGATCTTTTAAACTACAAGAGCTAGAGACACCAAATTTGGAATGTAAGTCCGTTATTTTGTAGAGCAGATCAAGTTTATTTAAATTGTTGCACGCCCCTTACCGCCCCCGCAATGAGCAAATAACAGACACACTCGAAAAAATTTGTGTTTTAGGTGAATATCTCAGTAATATAGCACTTAGGAGCACAAATTTTGGTATACAGGTTCTTAGAGACAGCCTTAGTATAATGTCATTAAAAATTTTGAGCTGCCACGCCCCCTTTGCTCATCAGAAATAAAAGACTTCAGCTTCAATGCCTTGTTTCAGGCATTAAATAAATAGTAAGTGTTGTAATTTAACATACGTTAGAGATTACTATTTTAACTTTCCTGAAAGTGGATCAAAATCCTATGTCAAACAACAGAGAAATTACGGTTCAAAGTCGAAGTTATTTTAAAGCAAAATCACTGATGCGCGAACACATACAAAAAATCAGAAACATACAAAATATGTTCGAACGTTTTTTACCTGCTGGGGCAGGCTGCCGACAATGTATAATAAACAGAGACCTGCAACGAGTATAAAAATTTCGAGTATATCGAACGCTACTCGTGATCGTTTTTGTTCGAACAAATTTGATACTCGATCGTTTGTGTGCGTGCCGCGGGCTGCTTATACTGTTTTACTCGAGTATATACTGAGTATAATGCCGTTATATGGAACATGTTGCAAGCAAGCAAATAGAAATTTAGAATGTTGCATGAATATTCTCAGCGGTGGTACTACACAAAATGATTTGACGGCGTTAAAGAATGTTTTTAAATAAATTGACATTTAATAATAAATGCAATTTTGTTTTAATACTCTGTTATTATAAGATTTTTACATAATTAAAATGTGCTGAGCCTTTTCTAGCGCTCAACACTTAAACGTAGATGGGCTGACCTTTTGGAAATTCCTTGTTTGACCAGACTATGACTCTTCAGTTTTGTAAAGGGGATTTTGATTTAGCGCAACATGTGCAGCAGGTAGATACTCTTCATTTGGGTTTTTCTGTCTTAAAAAATATAAGCGAAATGCGTGGTATGTCAAACATAACAATACTTGCTCGCACAAATAACACAAAACAAAAACAACCTCAGTTTGTTGCGCGTGCCATCAGTGTTGCTTCAAATTGTTTCGCTTGATCTGCTTTACTTATGTGTACATGGGAAAATCAATGCACATATATTAAGATATTTATTTTTTATATTACCCATTATGGTTTATAAAATTTTTATAATAAAAGAAGAATAAAAATATATACTTATACAATTTTCTTATTATTTTTTATTGCAATCTAGCCTTTTCGCTAGAACTAGCATATTTTCTCCAATAAATGGCAACACTGCAAACGTCACGCAACGCAAGCGAACGTCTCGCAACTCAAGCGAACCAACGAATTGCTTGATACTCGAACGTTTGTTGTATTTGTACTGAAATTACGGGCAGGCAGGTTGCGTTTGATACTCGTTCGATATGTTCGTCCAATCGAACGATCAGCAAACGATCTATGGGGCTGATCGTTGTGCTCGCAACCAAATTGTTTGATATCAAACGATCATTTTCGAGTCAAGCAGAAAACGGGCAATGATCGTTGTGATTCGAACATTTTTCGGACAGCCGTTGGTATACTCGTTACTCGATCGTTTGATGAAAGTTCGAATACTGAGTATACTCGTTGCAGGTCTCTGATAAAATATGTATGTGTGACATACTTATATGGAATAATCGGAATAATGATAGAGAGGGGTGTGGTGCAACTGATAGAGTTGCGGCGCCATGTGGACCTTCGCATGGATCGCGGGTTCGAGTGCTGACGATGACAGTTGTTATTTATTTATTTTTTATTTTATTCAAATGTAATATTTAATTTTAATTTTTTAATTTATTTGAAATTTTATTTAATAAAATGCAATACTATGGGAGTACGGGGTCTTTTACAGTCGGCTCGATCGACTGTAGCCTTTCTTACTTGTTTTTTATTTCTTTTCCTTTTATTGGCATAGAGTATAAAAAATCAACAATAACAACAACCACACTATTATTTTTAAGGGCCAAACATTACAAGCCGCTGGGACAACAACGTAAAACAGAGAAAGAGATAGAGCGATTGTGTGAGTGAGTGAGTGAGAGGAGGCTGGTAACATAAAAATAAACAACAACAAATTGGCAGGCAAATGTTTAGTTTGCGGCACGCTGCCATGTTTGTTACCCCTATTCCTGTACAGCCCCTGCAGCAATGGCGGAAACGGAAGCAGCTTTAAATTCGAATAACTCTCTCTCTCTCTCACTCACACTCACAAGTAGACGCGACCCTCTCTCCTGCACTTTGTTCTTCCCTGGACAGCTTTTGAGTTGCCTTTGAGCTATTTTATAATTAGTCCCAGGCATGACAAAAACTTTTTGGCAGAACAACTAAAGCGCCAGGCGCTCTTTCGGGTCCGTTTTAGGAAAGCAACCGCACGCGGAGCACAGCAACAACAACAACAGGAACACGGCAAGTACACTACGAAGATGGGAACAACAATGGCACACACACACATTGAGGGGCCAGCAGAGGTAAGGAATGTCCTGCGTAGGTGCGCCAGCTGCCTGATGTTAAATTTTATGGCAAATAATGGGCAACATATGGGAAAAACTTTGCCACATGCTTTACTGCACAGAAATTAGTTTTGGGGTGCAGCCAAGTCAGCAATCAACCGAGGCCTAACTTGGTAATACCGCCCACTGCCACACCCCCAACCACTCCCACTGGCGATGGAAAAATTTTAAACTGCTAATTGGCCACTGAGGCCAACGCCGAAAGGGGCCTGTAACCTGGCTAAGTTCAGGTTTTGCTTTTGGCCATCTCGCCTCTGCTAATTGGCAGCAGCTCAAGCTTAGCCATAAACATACAAAAAATTCCCTGTTTACCCTATAATTTAAATAAGTAAATGTTTTGTTTTGGCCTTAAAAGAACTGTCGCTTGTGGGTAGCGCTCTGTATAATTTCAATCAAATCATTTAAGAAATGCATTAGTGAAAACTCGTTGCTCGCTGTACATTTTGTGGAGTAAAAGGTGAAAATGTGAAAATATTCTGTGTCAAATAGGTAAAGGGTGTAGGGGGCAAAAGGATAAGGGGTTAACAGGGTGTGGCAGAATGAAAGGTGTCACTTAAGTGTATAAAATTCATCAGGTGTGTCAGAATTGCACTAAAAGCGAAGCTCAGAAAGCTTACAGCAAAGCATAACTGAAATAATGTACAAATGGCAAATGTGCAGATCTCAAGCAACAAGGATAATGCATACACTCACACACACACTTTCACACACACCCACTCTCACACCCCCTCTTTAGGTTCGTAAATGAAAGAAGTTCACCTTTTTGGTGCTGTTGCCTTATAAATTGTAACATTCTATCAAGTGTCGGTGATTACAGAGACATTTAGCTGGCATGAGGTTTTTGCGGGTGGGAGTTTTCCATCAGCTTTTCCAGCAAAATTACGTGTCTTGTAAAATTGAAATGTTTTTACCGTGCAAAAGAGCATTGAATTAAAATTTTTCCATTACTCCGCATTTACCAACTTTGCCAGCATTTCTAATTTGTATTTGAAAGCGAGGACACGGCAGGAAACGATAATAAAAGAGAGAGTGAAAGAGAGAGAGAGAGAGAGAGAGAGAGAGAGAATGTGAGAGAGCAGTGTTCTATATGCAAGCAATAAGTTATGCTTAAAGCCAGACTTGAGCTTTCTTTGATAATATATTCATTTCATTAAGGAAATTTTCAATTTTCTTGTCAATTAGGCAGCTGAAAACTTTTGACTATTTATCTTCGTTATCTCTGCGTTCGTTGTTGGTAGTTCACACACATATATATATTCATCAATGCATATATGAGCGGATTTTCCAAACACACACACACACCCACCCCGCACGCACACACACACACACACACATACATACAAAAACACACTCGTTTACACTTTCGTAAACAATTGATAAAAACTGTTTTGAAGTTTTTGGAATTTTGTTCGTGTTGCAGCCAAGCGAAAATAAGCAAAGTGAGTTTACTGAATTTCCAAAGCGGGAAATTACTTTGTCTGGCAAACTTTTTGGCATCTTGGATGCTGCATATATTTCACATAATTACTAATTTACAAAGTATGTAGTATTGCAAAGTCATTTGGATTCTCTCAATGCGAGTTTTCCCCCAAACGATACATGTGTGTGTGTGTGTGTGTGTGTGTGCGTGTTTAGTGAGAAAAATCCGCTTTGGAAAAAAGCTGAAAAGCTTCTACTACTTGTACTACTTGTAACTTTGTCGATGCATGTGTTTCTTTTACCCAAGATTTTCTGTTTTTTCTATTTTTTCTATTTGTAGTATTTTTGTATTTCTGTACTTTTTTTTGGCAATTGCTTTTGCATTCTTCCGGCTCGAGTGTTGTAGGTTTTTGCATATTTTCAGCTGCTCTGGAGTTTTTGCTTAGCCACTTTTTCAAAATAAAATTGCAATATCCTTTAAACCATTTCCGCTTGTTGCTCAATGCTGCTTTTGTATAATGCGGAAATAACAATGCGCCTTGGGGATTTACTTAGAAGTGCAACGAGTTACACACCGACACACACACACTAGTACATGTGCACATGGAAAATCCAAGGCATTTCCATAAGAATTCTGCTGTCCCAAATATTTAAGCAGAGCAATGTTTCTCCCATGGATGCTCATGATATTTGTGAAATCTACTTTAGACTGTCTTGAAATATTTTGCCGTCTTTCATGTTGTACTTTTATCGTACTTTTACTTTTCACCAGCTTTGCTGCCAAGGACATCAGTTCAAAATTATTACAGCAATAAGTGTCCACAAAGAAGTCGCTGTACAAACAAAACACATTAATATTGCAGTTCAGCACCTTGAAACTTTTATTTTCCTCTTTTGGTTTTCGTTTTCATTCCCATTTAATAAGGGCACCCAAATATCGCATTTAAAACTTCATGCTTTCTTTCCTTCTTGTAGCCAATTTGGATTCATCTCTGGGCCAAGTCGGTAACCGTTTATTTGGCGATACGCCTAAGTGACTCGGTGCAAGTCTGTCTCTGTCTGCTGTAGGCGCCAGTGAATCATTTTACTAATTGTCTGCATTTATCTAGCACAAAATATTTCTACAACGAAGCTTACAATTTATTCTATACACACAAAATAATTTTATTTATGGCCATTGTTTTACAATTATTAATAAAAATAAAGCAACTGAGCAGCAAAAATCCTTTCACTGCACTCTTAGCCTAGCTCACAAAGGAAAGTGAAGGCTTATGAAGTTGTGCTAATTTAAGGAGAACTGGAATCCATATATTCAAACGTTTAAATGCTTTAATCTACACAAGACTTGCCTAACTTAAGAACTTTTCACTTCTACACCTCGATTGATTTCAAAGCTGGGCCACTAAACGTCGATCACGTCCATTGTAGCTTTTTTACTTGCTTAACAGTGCACTACAAATATTTAGATTTTCACACGCGGCGCCACTTTTATTGAATACTCTGGAAATTGGAGCAGCGTCTGGCGCTAACTGACTACAGTAAGTATTTAGCCAATTGGCAATACGAGTGTTATATAACTTTTACACTACTACAGACGACTTGATTTATACAACAATTGCTTTTTCATGTCCTACAACTTGGCACACACATGGCATAAGAGTTTGTTGGAGTGTGTGTTATATTGCACTAATTTGTAGTTAGTTTAACGAATGTTTCGCAGCAAAAAAAACTTGTCGTTACGAGTCACAAAACTTTTAATTTCTTATTTGGCAAGCGTCGTGAAGTTATAAATTCAAAACACTTGACTCGAACGAATCTAAATGTGTCCAGAATGGAAAAAAGAAGCTTTCTAAACTGGATTCAAAGTGTGTAAATTACACAAATCTCGTTTCAAGTAGTTTTTTCATGCTAATTATTACAAAACAGCCAAGGCAACAGTTGTGCTTCGATAATACAGGACACGTTTCGTGTTAAGATAACACTGCTTGGCTGCTGTTTTCTACACAGCACCAATAAAAATGCAAAGCAACGGTTAAGACGCCATCAAAAACAAAGGCGAAAAAATATGAGCTTAAAAGTATGCAACAAAAAAGGCAACGGAAACGGATACAATAAATTGCACTGTGTACATTAATGGCATCGTGTGGACCAAAGAGTTGCAAGACGATAATAATTACAATACAACTGAATGTTCAATGCAGTAAGCTGACTGTAGTTGGTCCTTAAAGTCGGAAAGTTGAGTTCGAAGAGTTTTGCAGCAATTTTAAAAGAATTATAGTAGTCGGAGCAATCTAAAGACTTACTTAAATTTAATTGGAGTTATTTCTCTACTTTTAAATAGGAAATAATCAACAGATTACTCAATTCTTTTCTGAGAAACCGAGTAATTTGCTTTGAATTTGTAGTTAGGATTGAATTAGATGTCTGTTTGTGTCTGTATGATAAAAGTAACTCTTCTTCTCTGGGCGTGTAGAAATTGAAATCAGCCGTCCGTCTGGCAGTCGAGCAATTAAGCCACTGGCTCCAAAGGACACTAAAGTTTATATCTGATTATCCTCGGAAGAGCACCAAAGCGTTGACAGACAAACAATCAAACCGGCTAACAGTGAAAGCTCCAGACAAACAAATGCAAAATAGTCAAAACACAAAAAACCTGGCAAAGAACTAAAGACAATGTGCGAAAATAATCAAAGGTAGAGAAGCCAAAAGCCAAGACCAAAAGCTGAAAACTAAAAGCTAAGGCTAAAAGCCGAGCAACCGTTGCAGCCGTTGAGCGAACAATGCGGCGGTACCAGCTGGACACCTTTGTGGACTTTGGTAGCCAGGTGACAGTATTACCTGTGAAACAAATGCCAAGCGGAAGGCCAAGAAGTAAAGCGTATTATGTGCCCGTCTAGTTGTTGTTTTTTTTGTTTTTCTTGAATTTTTTTCAGCTTTCCTTCTGCTTGCTTTCTCGGTCGCTTTCTCTCGGCGGATCTCTTCTGTGTAATTTTTCTCTCGTTGTCGCTTTGTTATTTCGATTTTATTTTTCAAACGATGCTCGTCCTTTGATTGCACACCTTTTTATGCCCTGAATCAAGTTGGTTGGCTGAAGGGACTATCAGCTTAAACTAAACTTAGAGAATCTTTCCACAAACTCAATTTGGTGTCGTCTCGCTTAGTTTATATATGTTTTATGGCGCTTTACAGGGCATCTGGTAGTCACATACTTTTTTTAACCACTTGGTACTAGCCGCTGCTGTCCCATTGGATGGGGTTATAAATATGAGCAAGCATTTCACGAGATATCCTTAATTAAAGTCATTTCCTCCTGCCTGGTTGAGATGGGATGAGATGGGATTGGACCGGCATGGGATGGTATTGTATGGGATGGATTTCGCGCTTGGAGCGAGTGCACAAGTTGAAATTAAATTTGCAAAGGACAGCTAAAGGAAATAAGCTCCTCACATAAAGGTACCACCAAAATATGGCAGCAGAATGACCCAGTTATTCACACATACTGTTCTGGCCGGCACTTACACACACACATGATTATGTGTGTGTTTATGATTGTGTGTGTGTGTGTGGCAGGACCCTTGGCAAAAGGTTAAGAGCAAAGCTTCGTGTGGCCATTAACATGAAATTTTTAACAACAGCCACGCAAGGAGTTCTTTGGTCCACGTGTCCGAAATTCTTGTTAGTATGCGCTGTTGCTGCTGTTGTTGTTGTTGCTGCTGCTGCTGCTGTGATTGCGGTGGGTGAACTCTAACGACATAAGCAGTGCGGTGGTGCTACAAGAGCAGCTTTTGTCTTTGCCTTCACTGCATCATTCTTCTGCTCTCTTTCCTTCTTTTCCTTCTATTCCTATTCCCTTATCTTCCCTTTTGCCCTTGGCTTTTGTTGTTTTCCAACTGCGTCGCTTTGTTTTTAAGCTCTGCACTACGTACGCTATCTCGCTCACACTCTCTTTATCTATGCCTGTCTCTGTCTCTCGTTTTATTTTATTTTTCCGCTCTCTTCTGTACTTATTCTTTTCTGAGTCGAGCTGAACTCTTTAAGCCGAAGCGTGTGTCCTTGCGTCACATCCTTTGCATTGTTTACGCTGTAAACACTCAAAGCTGTAGGTACTTCGTACATACGGCAACAACGAATATACCAACAAGCATTTTATCTGCAATGAGACGGCTGCTGCTTGCAACCACCACACCACCCACCCAAGCAACCCACTCAACACCCTATACTCCAAAGGACTCTTTATCCTTGACGCCTTAGCACAGGATGCGTCGCTTATTTATCGCATTTTTATGTGAAATAAACGGTTCGGAATTGGCTAGGTAAAACATTAATTTTATTGTGGGTGAAATTGAGACGGCAAAACGAAACAACAGCAAAACAACAACATTAAATGGCAAATAACTAAGCCAAAAGTGTTGCATTCCCAGTTCGATAGGAAGTTGGAACCAACTGGATTCGATTTGCAGCAGCGTCTCTAACACCAACTACAATCAATTGGTTACACACTGCAGAAACATGTCTACTTTGTGGCCAAGAGAACTGCAGTAGTTAAGAACAACTCGTAAGAAATAGTAAAATGATTAATAAATTTTGGTCTCTGTCTGTTGGTGATGCTATGCATCAATGGCTTGGGCACTGCCTTACCGAGCCCAGAAGAGACTGCTAAACCAGCGGTTCAGGTCCCAGCAGAGCCTTCTAAACCAGCAGCTCAGACCCCTAAAGGGACTATTATACCAACAGATCGGAAAGCGAGATCCAAATGCAAACCCAATGAAGTAATGACCCAATCAATGAATTGCGTTGATCGTGAGGAGTATTTGAAGTCACATTTAATCGCTGCCATGAATAATGAGACTTCGGATGCCGTCAAAATGTCAGCAGAGTCTGAACTGAAATACGACTGCCAAGAAGGTGAAATACTCACAGCTTTTGGCTGTGAACCAAAGAAGCGACAACTACGAACCAATGAAGCCGAACGTCCAGCGCTTCTGCCCAGTCATCTGATTGGCAACAAAGTGTACAAGAGCAGCGATGGCATACCCAACTTGGACAAGAGCAAGGAGGCAGGAGATAAAATTCTGCATACATCCCTATCCAACTATCAGAAGAATAGTTTAGTGCCACCTTCGCCTAGTGACATGAGACAACTGACCAAATCTATCAACTTTAACGAGTTAAAAGGTGAACGTATTTTGGGTCATAATCGTCCAAGATCCTATGTGTTCCTGCCTGGTCGAAGGTTGCAAACCCATCGCAAGTGTCGACCCTACGAGGTGTTAGCCAGAAATAATCGCTGCGTACGCAAACTTGGAAAAAATGGCGTCTACGAGCATAAGGATCATGTGTATGGCATACAGCAGCGACATCGTCACGAAGCCTTTGGAAGTGAAGATAAGGAATGCGAAGATAAATAGAATTTTTGCTATACAAAACAATAAACTTGTTAACTTGTTGTTACTGCTTTGGGTTAAGGCCTTGGGTTGTTTACTTTTCCGCTTAGGTAATTTAATCAAAGTGAAGGACAACAATGAGTATTTTTAATGACATTTGCTGCAAATTGGTTATTCGCCTTAAGCCATTAAATGTGAACAAATTAAAATAGATACGTGTTGGGCTTCCTGGGGCTTTAAGAAATTGCCTCGTTTATTTGCAAATATGTGTAAAGCTTATGAATGTTTCGACTAAGGGCATAATTAAACAAGATTTCAAGTTGTAGTTGGATTTGGTTTTGATCTTATGCCCAGTGGGGCACCCCAAAACAAAGCAAAGGGGCTTGAGAAATTGTACCTTGAAAGAGGTTACATAATAGCTGGGCTGCTACAAAATGGATGGCTTTGACATGCTAATTAGTTAACCTCTATCGTTTCATAGTTTCCCAGCTGCCAAATAACCGACTCTTGTGTACGACTAAATGCCTTCAATGTGCCTTTGAGTACCTTTATTCATACGCCATCCATACGCCGTGTTAAACAGTGCTTAAGCGAAGCGTTTAAGTGCCAGCTGCCTGACACCAAAACATGATGAATAGTTCTACAATAATTACATTACTTGGCACTTTAATGCCTGTCTGCCAGTCTCTCAGTCTACGAGTCTCTCTCTCTCTCTCTGCCGATGGAAGGAAGTCACACGCGGTTGCCCTTAAGGGTCCCAGTCCCAAACTCAACCCCAAACCCCAACACGGTCCCAACTCATATATGGAAGCGATTTGGGTAAATGCTTTTTGCTTTGTAAATAACCAGCCATCAATGTGAGCAACGACTTGCGCGAATTTCGGGCATTGGCAACATTAATCATGTCCTGGGTTAATTAACAATTAATTACATTTTCAAAATTTGAAATTTGTCGCCAGCCGCTGGACATTAGTTAGCTAAAAGCAAATTCTGTCGGCATCATAAATTATTGTCATATTTATAGAACCAACTCATCATAAGGCAACACAGACAAAGTTGATGATCCAGTGCACTAAATTACTTAAAAATATCTAAACAAATACTTGCAGTTTCTTGAAGCACTAAGTGTAAAAATAATTGCCGATGATTTACTAATTGACAGTAATGATTACAAATAAGCGTTGGTAAAGAAACTCTATTAACTACTTAGTTTCTAGCTTATATTCTACCTAGAAATATATTTTCTAGTTTATGTGGAACATTTATTCATTATCCTACTATCACATAACTGGCTTAATGCTTTAATGCTTTAATAAATTCAAATTTAACTCAACTTGAACTCTGTTGATTTGTGTTATCTCATGTAAAATTCATGTATGCACATTGGTGATAGAGGCTGAGTTATCAGCACGATCTAATACATTTTATAGACAATATAAGTGCAACGCTTTAATGCAGAGAATTGTGCTCGATTTGGGCAGACGACAAGTGGCTGACACTTTGTTAAGTATTTAAGAGAGAACTGTAAATGAACGCGTATTCATACATACACTTTTAGCAATACACAGTGAGAAATGATAATTAGAAAAAATAAAAAAAATATTTTTAATAAAAAGAAAGTTGGCAATTTCGAGCCATAAAAAATCATAAAACTCACAACTCACTAACATCAAAATATACCGATGGTATTCCTAGTAAGAAATCCACACACTTCTCGAACTTTTCGCTCAGTGCATGTGTCAGCTGTTTGCTTTGACACAACCTGTGCGTTGGCCCACTATACAGCAATTAATACATCATTGCACCTGCCCCAAATAAAAAGAACAAGTGCCACACTCAAAGCTGTCATTCCACCCCCTTTAGGTGATAAAATAAAAAAGACAAACACACGCAAACATGCGAATGGCAACCGTTTGATTTACCCCAAAACGCTTGAGATTTAAAGTGGCAATTACAACACAAAATTTTACTGACTGCGACTGCGACTGCGAAATACTTACGACTGGGATTCTGCACTGGATTGCGCACTTTTCGGTCTCAATTTCATGATACATCAGTGTCAAGTGGCATTAAAATGTTGCAATTAAGCGTGTTTCTATATACATAAATTTCTTTTTTTATTGAGTATATATTTTTTTTGTGTTTTTTTAATTATATCAACGCCTCTTAAATTCTGTTTGTATACAGCGCTGTTTGTTTATTCAATTTGGTGAAATTAATTTATGGACATTTAACAAATACAACATTACTAATTTGTGTGCACATTTTCCGAGGTTTTCATAAAACTTGCTCACATTTCACTATTTGCCAACATAGCCAACAATCGCTCACTGAATTTATTGTACACATTTCTCTAATTGAGTTGAAATTAAGCGGGCTTAAATCTGTTTAAGACATAAACTGATTATTTTGTTGCATAAAAATATTAAATATAATTTCGCGTTGTTGTTAATTTTATTGCGCATCTGATTGGTGTCGTGTTACTGACACTGAAATCTTTTTCAGCAGCAAACACTATAAATCGTTGAAAGGAGCAGTTATTTGGTAGGTAATTTGGTGAAAAAGTTTGATTGCACTTTGTGTTGCTTTCCAAAATGTTTCAGTTTTGTCGTAATAACTGTCAATTTGTGTGTGTATGTTATTTAAATGTAGTTTAATTATTTATGACACAAGTACATGTGTGTTCTTCTAATTAAACCAAAATTGTTGGCACAAATTCTGTAAAGTTGTTTTGAAAACATGCTTCTAAAATTAAGGTTTAGTTGGGACAAAGTATAAGCTTCTAGACTGATAAGTTGTGAACTAAAGGAGAACTATTAGAGAGCAAACAAATAGTTTATTTAAATTAATATAGTAATAATTTGATGTCCTTGTTTGCTTTGGCATGTGACAATAAGTACACGACATCTTTTAGTCGTGTACTAGAACATACTACTTACATTTAAGAGGTTGTCGTTTAATAGACGCAGACATATTTTAACCGTGTTTTTTCTGCCATGTACATCTGGCTAAAAGTGACGCAAACCACAACGCATGTTGTTCCACATCCGCTGTCGGATGTCCGTTGTCCTTTGTCCACTGTCCAGTGTCCTCTGTCCAGCTGTCCTTAGTGATTGTTGATGATTTGATGCTGGTGTCTTTTGGAAAGCGTTATGCGTGACGGAACTGACGCTGTTAAAAGGCATCATCAAATAAGTAAACGCTTGAAACGAGGCCAAAAGCCGACGGTCGCCGTTGCTTCACACTAGCCACGGCCAATACGGTGGAGAGTGAAGTAGTCATAGACTTAGACTTGTCGTCGTTTTGGTGTCCGATGTCGTCCTTGCTGGTCCTCGTGGCCCTAGTGCCGGCTCTGGCTAGAGCATCATTTGCGGTTGCCATGGTACATTAAGAAGGACTCTTTCTGGCTGTAAATTCAACTGTTTTATGTGCTTTTTGTTACGCACAGCTAAAGTACTAGCCAACTGCGACTGGCACGGGGACCAGGCTCAGTATCAGGCTCGGTTTTCACTGCCACGCCTCGCAAATATTTTCCGCAAGTGGGACAACCACAAAACAGGAAAAAAGAGCGAACTGGGAAATAGAAACATGAGCTTATTATTTTAATTAGATGCGAGTCAATTCATGGCATTGTAAACATCACTGCCCAACTAACAGATACCCTAACTCAAACAGGAAACAACTCGTGTTACAAACCACTGTGTTAGCCTAGCATAGTCTAGTTACTAAGCCCACAGGGTATATAAAATAAACACACATGGGACGCTTTGTTAGATGTAATTGAATTAGACAAATATCATTTATACGCACTGCTGTCACTTGCTGCTTTAAATTTTAACATTTAAATGGGGCTATAACAATTTAGGCTTATGTAATTGGCCCAAAAGGTAACAAATTACAAATGGAAATTAGCTAGAGAGTAACTGCTAGTCGTTTCTATTGTTAGCTGTAAAAAACACCATCAATTTTTAATATGTTAATTGAATTGTTACCGTGCCACATCGAAATCAAGCGATTTTAAATGAGCTACTCACTGGTTATTTGGACATTATTTAGATCACAGAGCCCGAGATCAAATATCAATAACCCAATGGGAAACCAGATGGTATCGGTCACGTTCGACTCTATCTGTGGCCGACTAAGATATATTATGGCACTAGGCCACAAAACGCATCATAGGCCTACTACAACATAAATAAGAAAAAAGGAAGGAAAGAAAGAAATATGTATAAAAAATGAGGTGGAGCAACAAAAGACTGTGTAGACTGCAGTGTCTATCTATCGAATACATCAAATGTCTGCCTGGAACACAGAGCAAACAGCAAAGAAGCCCAAGACAACAGAACCGACTTCTGACTCCTGATTCCGTCTCCGACACTGACTCAGCCTACTGACTCCTAGTCTAGAATGTGTATATCATTGGGATTGATTGCAGGGATAGACAAGCCGTGAAGTATTTTTGTTTGCTTGTGGCCAACTGTTGGGTAGTTGCCCTTCAACCCAGGGAAAACGTTTGTGTGTGTGTGTGTGTGAACCGGATATGCTTTGTATGCCTAGGAGAAAGGTGAACGTGGGACCCCAAGAAGCTGCCATCAGATGCCTTGCGTTGTCACACTTGGTTTGTTGACACTTCCAGCAGCGTTGTAAATGAGTTATGAATTTTGGCTTTCAAGCATTTCTTTGTCTTAACAAAACACAGCTAACTTGGCCAGCTACATATGCATGGGCGAGTAGCTACAGCTGCTAGTAAATCTGCTTGAAATGTTTTAAAAATTCAAATTCCAAAATAAATCAAAAGCTGTTTTGTTTTTAGCTACTTTCAATTACTTTTTGCCTACACTTTCGAGCGCTTTAATGGCGCAAAACTATTGTACTATGGGCCATGATTTTGTGAACTCTGTAAAATTGTAAAGTTCAAAATGACATTTTGGGAATAGTTGAAAACAATGGCAAGCAAAAACAAGACGCAACTACACAAAGTGTTGTAAACACACACAGATACACGCCAACACACCCCAACACACACACATACAGAGAGACACTCGTGGCGAGCTCTTGAAGGAACCGCAGTAAGCCAGCAAAAAGATGTCGACGAAGTGCAAAGCGCTTCAAACGATTTTCCGCAAAGTTGACTGCTTCTTGCAGTGGAAGGTGTTTCAATGTGCCTGTGGGCGGGTTATTCCCGTGTTTGTAGCTGTGTAACTGTGTGTGTATGCACACACACATATACGTGTATGTTTATGGCCACAACAGAGACAGTCGAAGCAGAAGAAGAAGCAACAACAGCAGTAGTAACAGCAGTAGCAGCAGCAGCAGCAGCTGCAGAGCCTGAAATAAAATGTTGTGGAAAAGCCTTTAGGTATTTCACGCCAACAAAATATGCGAATATGTCAGATACTAGGAGCTGGAGGAGCCGAGTGTTGTGGAGTGGGTGTAGAGCATCATTGAGGTCGTCTGCTGCCAAGTTCACACCCAATGGCGGCAAATTTTTGGCAACAAACTTCCATAGCACAGAGCGCTAAAGAAGCTGAAGAAGCAGCAACACTAGCAAAGAAACAGAAGCAAAGCTGAAAACGTAGCTTCGATTGTGTATGAAGTGTGCGCGAGTGTGTGTGTGTGTGTGTGTAGAGAGAGTGTGTGCGTGTGGCAGCGCAGGCGAATGTCTGCGAATTTATTGCCCAGGGAAGCATATCTTTAGCATGAAGCTCTGTGCTTTTTTTTTGCCTCTCTGTTTTGGCTTTTTTTGTACGCTGCTTTTGCCAGCAGTGCTGCAACATGTCTCAAAGTTGTCGAAGCGTGGGCGGCTCAGTTGGCACTGCAAGGGGAATAGAGACTTTCGCAAGTTAGCCAACACCAACACCAGGAGAACAACAACAAAAAAACTAGAAGACGCATATGCTTTAGTGACACAACTGTGCTGACAGTTGTGTAAAATATACGCGCTCTCATAATTTATATGAGTATTGTTAACTTAACGTGACTGCGTCGTGGGAGCCCAGCAAGTTGCCAGATGTTGGCCAACATCAGACAGAACTCAGAGCCTGTATAGACCCGATCATCGAGTCGCCGCTGTCTGCACGTTCTAGCAATTAGCCAAATGGTCTCACGACCTCACGACCTCTCGAGTGAACGACTTGTCGACACCTCTCCAGTCGAGCCGAGTCGACTAAGGAAAGTGGAATTTATTAACGTTTGCTTAAAGTGTTTTTTCTATTTTCTTGAAGGTTCTTTAGTTCCAGCCATAACTCAATATCCAAGGGTTTGTCAATTAGTGGTTAGGTCAAAGCTAGTTCTAGTTTAATTAAGTAAGCTACAAATGACAGAAAAAGGGATTGAAGACAGGCCACAAGCACTGCGGTGTAGTCGTTATTATCCAATTAAAAAACTTAACTACAAGCACTGTTTTCACTCGGAAAATGTATTCTGACCACACAACCCGCAAATGTCATAAAATTTCCAAAGGGAAGAACACTCGAGTGGTGACACCCCTACCTTTTTGGGCACACACTTGACTTTTAATTTAATTTTATTGTCAATTTACTTTTGGATTAGTGGCAGGACTCAGAACTTCAAATCTGTCACATGCCCAAACCACAAAGCAAATGACATGGCTTATAATCAGCATACAAATATGTTATAGTTGGCAAAGAATGTTGTAATTAATTGAGGGAATCGATAAGACTGATGCAATCAAGAGCAACTCTGATTAAGACAGCCAAATGCAATCGATCGAAGATTGGTAGAAGAAAAAGTCACAAACAGTGTGAAGAACAACAATCAAAGTAAATCTCATTATTCTTCATTTAATTTCACTTTATTATTATGCTGCAGTCCTTAAGAAATACGAGCTCAATCGAATGAATCGCGATTTTATACACATTTCGCTTTTCCGCATTTCCTTTTTTCACATTTTCACACAAATATAATTTCTCACTTCTTCTCATTGTTGTGATAAATTTCAATTAAATAAAAATCAAATAAAATTATACGACGACAGCATTGATGGGCACGTTCTTTTCACTCTCCGCACTCTCCGCACTCTCCACGCTCTCTCCACTCTCCACTTCCAGATAACGATGCTCATAATTGAAATCTTCAATGTTCTTTGATTTATATGTTATCCCTCTTCCCCTCTCTCTCTCGCTCAAATGCTAAAATTATTTTTATCAACATTATTTTTATCGTCTTCGATTATAGCCTGCTTGGCTTGACTTGGTTTATAAGAAGTCCGGTTAATTATAGTTCGAGTACGTTGCTCTACTCAATGTAATTTCGAGTTCGCAATCAGCTAAAAACACTGCCTAGTTTTCGTTTCTGGTTGTTCGTTTCCATTTCCATTTTCATTTTCCTTTTCGTTAGCATTTTCATTTGTAGTTGTGCAACTCAATTTCAATTTGATGTGATTGCAAGCATTTCTCAGTCCAAATTCACTAGAACGATGCAATGTCGGTTGCAACAATTTGGTTGTGTTTTTTTTAACATTGTTTGCAATGTCCGTCAGTCCGTCTGCTGTCTGTTCACTCTGATCACAGTTGTCAGTCGTCGGTTGTCTGTTGTCTGTTATTGTCGCTGATGCGGCAGCCTTTGTGACTCTTGGGGCACATAATTTGACCCCTTTTGGATATGCATTGAACTACTACTGTGTGAGCTAAACTAAGCAATCAATGTCGATATCACTCGAATGTCAATTGATATACCCTTTGGCTAAACATTCTCGATTAAGGCAGACATTGCTCAAAGCCATTGTTTGAGCTCTAAATTGTATTCCTTTGTGTTTATGCCACAGTCCTTATGATTTACATGTATTTAAGTGATTAAAATAAACATATTTTAAACGATTTGACTGTAAGACTTCTCTGCATCAAAGTTTGACTAACTTTTTATTTATTTCCAGCTTGATTCTTGTCAATTGTCTGCTAAAATTGCAGATAGATCAAACTAATCGCGTTACTATCTTGAAATCCAATCGTCTAATTAAATACCGCTGACACGCAGCGCGACACTCGTGACACGAAATAGCCAAACTGAAACTGAAATTGAAACTGTTACAGTGACTCGGCAAAGTATTTGCACACGGGCGATGCACAACGCGGCTGTCGCCAGCAGAGTCGACTGCGGTTTGGCAGCCGTTATGCTTTAACTAAATTGCGGTTCTTGTGGCTAGAGGGGGATTGCTGTGGTGTCATGTGGAGGTATGGGTGTGTGTGTGTGTGTGTATTTGTGAGTTTCATGCTACGCTTGGCGCACAAACACTCAAGCAATTAAAACTACAAATTCTGCAAACTTTTTGCATTAGTTTTGTGTTGATGATGCGCACGAAGTCGCTGCGGCGACTGAAATTAGCAGCGCCATCTAGTATGCAGTAGCAGAGCACACACACACAGGCAATTGCGATAACGCACAAGTGTCCAAATGTGTAAATGTGTGTGTATATGAGTGTGTGTGAAACTGAAATGCATTCGCTTGTGTTTAATGCGGCGCGTCAGCGCTAAGTGTCGTGGTTTCAAAATGGCGTTCGACTTGCCTCGACCCGACACGAGATGTGCCACACACACACACACACACACACACACATTGCAGCGCTTTTTTCGGCTCACAATTTCGCATCATTCTGCCAACTCTCAGCACTCAGCACTCGCTTGCCAGCTGGCTGAATTGGCCGAAACTCTCAAGCTAAAGCCTTCTGCTTTTGGCCAAGTTATGCATGTCGTTTTTTTTTCCCCTTTTGTTTTCTGCTCTGACTTGAAACATGCACGAGAACACATTGTTGCAGACTTGTTGAACTTGCTGCAAACTACTCGCTGATAAGCTTAAATGTGTGGCGACCATAAAATTTCATGCATTGCATACACAATTACAGCAGACAAGCATGAACCTGTCAATGACTCGATTGTGACACTTCAGAGTCCGAAACACCCACAATACAAGCTATGGTCAAGCTACAGACTGTTGTCCAAATCCATTCAATAGATGCTACGTGGCTGTGGCTGTGACTGAGGCTGTATGGAAGTTTGCTACGGCTTGGAGAACGCTTTTGTTCAATTTCAATTAGGCTAATTACATATACAGGTAAACATAATCGCCGGGACTAATTTACGTTCCAACTGCCTCTGTGTCGGCGCTACGTTGATGGCATTTCGGGCGTGTGATTGCCGCATTCTGAATTCAATCAGCACAATCAGCGAGCAGTCAACTGATTTTGGTTGCCAACAAATTTGAAGGCTTAGCTAAACTGAATTAATTTAATATTAACAATCACTTAGTCTAAGTTAGTTAAGGCACAGTTCCCAACCAAATTAAATCTGCTGTAAACACACTACTTTAAGTTGATTAAGCCTAAAAGCGAAACTGAAACATTTACTTGAACTTTCACTATACCAGCTGGAAGGTAATAGAGTGTAATTAATTAGCTGTCTGAAGGTCAAAGTTAATGACTTTAAGTAATGCATTTAAATATCAAATTGTGTATTTCAGCAATAAATTTTATTGCCAGTTGTGATTTTATTTCCTTCGCGGAAATTCAGCTGGAAATGCAAACGATAAGAGGCAGTGAATACAGTCAAATTAAATGAGTAGATACAGATTATGCTTAGGTTAAAGCACAGGAAACGGAAACCACATGAAACACGAGGCAAGCGCATGACTTGTAGTTTCTGAAAGTTCACCTACAACAAAATGAATGAATTTGAGTCAAATTAGCCAAAAATCATATCATAAATATTTACCATTAATTTCTTCCTTTAGTTTTATAAGAAATAGAATACAGTTGATTAAAATATATGCATAAATTACATATTAAATACACAAAAAGTTCATGATTATTGCTAAGCCACCTTTAAGAAAACGCTGTTCGATTTCAAGGCGAATGATTTGACTTCTTATACCTCACTTGACTTTCGCTCTGTCGGCTGTCCGCTCACTTCCATTTGACTTCATGTCCATATTTACGTTATCATTTTTCCAGCATTTATTTTGCTAGTCACGTTCCTGTCGCTGACTTTATACTTGTTGATAAAAGTGTAAGGAAATATCCATTGGGGGTATTCCAGTTCCTCATCTCCACTCAGACAGCCAGTTTGACGCTTGAATTACACTCGTCGCTTGACAGCGACTAAGTGAAAATTTATGAGTGATTATGCAAAAGGTAAATTAAATAATCTGTTATTAATATTGATTTCAGGTATTAATTAAAGCCATACGTGTGAGACATTTGCAAATTCGCCAAAATTGCTCGAGGCCAATGAGAATTATTTGCATTTGTGGTTAAATTCCAAATTGCAATCCATTGGCTGGGAGACTCAAATAGTCGAACAGTCGAATAAGCTAAGTCAGTCTCATGGCAAACTAATTTAAAAGTGTAATGGAATTAACGAGAATTTCGACAGATTTTTTCTTCCACTCTTGCGAAAGTAGCTGAGCAGACAAGGCAATATGCAAAATTGCCAATGAGCAGTGCTAGAAATTCCAACAAAACAGACAGAGCGACATAGAGACAGTTAGAAAGTTACAGCTCCTTAAAAGTGGCATTTAAACTGAAATTGATTCACTAAAACAACCGACCATTTACCAAGCCCCAATTCCCGCAATGCCTTCAACTTCTTATATGGCGCGATGGCGGTGATAATTTAATTTATTTTCAAACTCACTTTCAGACATTCTCCCTGTATCTATCTATCTATCTGTGTGTGTGTGTGTGTGTATTTTTTTTTTATCGCGTTTTCGACTTGATTTTGTGAATTTTTCTTCTGTTTAAGCAACTCCTGGGATGCTAGCACAGACAGAACGTGAGTGAACCGGACTTTATTATGTCCAGCACTTGGCTGTCTGGTGATTGCCTTCCGTGCTCTGGGAATTCTCTACTGTACTCTACTTTTTTGGGCAGCAGACCTCTGCTATACTATATATGGCAGCACAAAGTGGAATTTTCACAAAAATTGCATTGTTTTCTCTTTTGGTTCAGTTCAGCACAGTTTGGTTTAGTTTAGTTTGTTCTCTTTGGAATAACCTTTTGTGTTGTTTTCCTTTTGCTTTCCACAGAGAGCTAGTTCTGCATGGGACACTTGACTGAATTCTAATTGCTCTGATCCAAAATTTGATTCCCTACAGCGGAATATGTAGCATACGGTTAACAATTATTCTCACTTCAATTGAGTTAACCTTTCTGCACCTGATAATTAGTCGGAGCTATATAACAGCAGACTCCAAACACGTATGGAATATTTATGATTCAATACTGACCTAAATTGGTTACAAGTTGTGCACCCATTTATTTAAAATAATATTATGAATGCAAATACGTGAGTCTCATTATAAACAATGTAGAGCTTGTAGCAGCAAATAAACTCGATAAGCAAATGCCTTCAAACTGTTGTTAAATTCTAAAATTCTTAGAAAATTCAATTTAAAAAAAACTATACAAACTTTCTATAACTCAATCTACGTAGAACTTAATACTTTTTGTGTAGTTTGTTTATTAAATTATCGACTGTTTTCAACTCTTCTACAATCGTTTTAAAATGGGTAACTGAACTTTGTGCACACGCTCGAAATGAAACCTCTACAGGGTATCTTCGATTTATATCTAAATCTCTGTTGTCTGTAGCTTTTAATGCTTGTTTTCAATTGAAACACAAAAAGTCTTTCCCAAGCTGCTGTAAGTTTTATTTTTCTTTACAGTTCATACAAGCAACTAACATTGCAATCATTGAACTCGAAGTAGTGAGTGAACTGTGAGAAAAAATAAAGGAAACATAATCTTAGTTTTGAAAAGTTTATTGTAAGAAATTGAAAATCAAACTTAGTTAGGCAGGGGAGTTATGAAGTCCTTTGGTAGGTCCTGCTCAGTGTTGGCAGATCTTCTTTGGCTTAAATATATGAAAAATATGATAAATTTTTTGCCAATCTCTTGAAAAAAAGGACCTGAGGAGCAGTCAACTCTTAAAACCTTTCCGAAAACATATTTAGTTTTTTCTAAGTAAGCAGATTAACAGCTAATTGCATTTCCAGTCTTCTTAAATAGCCATAAAATAGCTAAACCGCCAGCACTGCTCCAGACTAATTGCTTATGTAAAAATAAATAATTTTAAAAACAATTGTGGGATTTTGAAGACTTTGGCAATGGTCCAAGCCAAAGCCAAGTTTATTCACTTATGAGCACTGCTAGGGATTTCGTTGTAGTGTCCCAAGCGCCATTCTGTAGTTCTTGAAATAGTATTGCTTAAATTCCATTTGAGTTCTGCATTTGAGCTAACTTTGGCCCTTATGAGTAGGGGGCGCATAATGATAACCCTTGACTGTCGCATAGGGAGGCGTAGGGAGTGGCAGTAGGGGAAAGTGGGTTTGGCAAACAAGAGAGGCCTAACGAGTAAAAGCAGCTTTTTGTGCGTTAAACTCAACAAGCAGCAACTGGCAAACTGGCAAATGATGTCAACGAGAATGCACGCAGTAGAAAGAAGAAGAATGCCCCACGAGAATGCGAGAGCCAACAGGAATTGCAACAACAAGAAGAACAACAACAAGAGCAAGTACAGTAAGGACTGAAGTGGTCCATGCATTGGCAAATACTCGTACTTGTAAACAACAAGAGACTGAGAAAGAGAGAGAGAGAGAGAAAGTGAAAGAAGCCTGCCATTCAGATTCATTCGCATCCATTCACATTCACATTCTAATTCGATGGCACTGATAAGCGGCGCTAATTTGTGTGATTTGAGCATTTGAGCGTTTGAGCTGCATATGAACAAGAACCTAAATAAGATTTTTATGTGCAATAACAGTTGTGGTTTTAAAATTTAAATGTTAAGAAAGCAGACGTAAGGCGCAAATTGCTGGCAGGGATGAGGAAGGGTCTGAGGGGGACCGAAAGGCAGCAGAAAATATGAGCTAACTCAATGGCATGCCATATAATATTTTATGCTGATAAATTGCCTTTTTTATTACATTTGCTTTTGAGTGAAAACATTTTCTTGCCAGCACAGTGCAGGTCAACGGTCCCCGTATTCGTCCTCGTCCTCATCCTAAGAAATATATCAGTGCAGAAGAAAAAGGCTAAACCAAGACCAGACAGTCACGCAGAAACAGGCACAGCACCCACCTCCAACTCCATACCCTTACCCTTATGCCCAACCGATTCCCATACCGGACCAGACCATACCAGACCCTACCAGACGTACGAGTAAAGTGTAAAAAACTCAAACTGACTGCAGGAGTT
This sequence comes from Drosophila acutilabella, assembly GCA_035046005.1. Lineage (NCBI taxonomy): Eukaryota > Metazoa > Arthropoda > Insecta > Diptera > Drosophilidae > Drosophila > Drosophila acutilabella. Next base: position 157,229 of record JAWNOK010000038.1, read on the forward strand.
GGGTTTTATTTGGTTTGGTTGAGGGACTGGAATTGGCTGCTACTGGGCACCCACAATTCGGTTGCCAGGATCGTTTGTTATGTTGCTGATGTTTGATTATTATGTTTGATGGCATTTGGGAGCTGATGTTGATGCTGTGCTATTGCCGTACAAGCAGCAGGAGGGTAGAATTTGGCGAGGAGTGCTTCCAGGAAGGCTTTGATGAATGATTTGGCACTTTTCTGCAGGCAGCAAGCAGTAAGTGTTACTTGAAACTGTCCGTTATGCTACCAGAAATGCCAAGAAGCCAAAAAAGCAAAAAAATCTACAAAAAAAACCTTGTCTCGCATTAAGTGCGTTTCGGAATCGCAGCAAAGTCTGTATTTCTTTATTGTTTGACATTTTAAATGCAAAGCCAAAAACGCTTAATTTCATTTTATTTTCGCTTTTCACTTAAACGTGTTCAGCAAAAAATAAAAACAAAACAAACTACGAGTACAAACGCCACAATATCCACTTTCAATTTAATTTACATGCCAAACGCCACAAAAAATAAAATAAAAAGATGAGCAAAAAAAGTGCAACCAAATGAACAGCGACAGTTGCAAAAATAAAGTCTCAACTGTCCAACCGTCTCCCTTTCGCCCCCTTTTCCACCCCTTTTCCTCCACTGTTTGATGCTACTTAAAAACTAACTTTTCAGCTATTTTAAAAAGAGCTAGCAACAGTGTACGACTCGGCAAATACCCTGTACACACCCAAACCAACTTTAGCATGTAATTTAAATAAGTGGAAAGTTTGCTGTCGTCCAAGCTGGCAGTACAATGACTGCGAACCGTAGCAATCAATTACAGAGTCAGTTTAAGTGGCGATTCTCAATCTGCATTTAAAAGCGCTTCAAAAATGCATTGCAGTGGGTGAAACTGGTCGCATACCTTTGGCAGTCGGTCCAACCCATTGGGAATTGACACCAGCTGCAACTGCATTCAATTAAAACAACTCTTTTTACACCCCAGGCAGAGACCAATGAAATGGAACCCTTTATAATCGGGCGGATAAAACCGATAGCAGCAATTACAATAAGACGTGTGTGCGTGTGTTGTGTGTGTTCCACTAGAGCTGTAACTGCGCATAAGTAATCTTTTATAAATTCCTTGACAACTCCCAATACTTTCTTTAAACAAATGACTTCCCCTTTAAATCAACGCTATTTTTATCTACTTACTGATCAAAAAATGCTATCAACTATTCCTTGTCTTACACAATTACTTAGCCCGGAAGTTAAGTTGTTGTTATTGTCGTGCTCTATCTGCTTATTGGCAACAATATCTGCTCATTCTTCCCTTGCTAGATAATCAGACTCAATAGTAAGCCACTTTAAAGCAAAGTAAGGCAAACAAACTTCCTGTTGTTCTATAACCCTATTAATTTGTAAGCCGGTTAAGCTTAAAGACGGTTTGTCCCCCACCTTTAGCTGATTTTCGTTATAAAACTAATCACTTAGTTAAGCTTAAACAATAGGACACACCATTTTAATTGATAACTATTAAGTAATTACCAATTTTGTAGTACTTTCAGCAACCAAACACTCGCATTGCGTTGCCCAAGTTCACGTTACGCATACGCCGTGTGCGAGTTGATTTGAATTCACTATGTCCCCTCGCTGCAGCGTGCTGTGGAGGCAGATAAGCCACCATTTTGCCCTGCTGAATGCAAGCTCATATCCGGCACTGTTTACCTAAATTTCCGCTGATTGTTCTTCTGCCTTTGGCAGACAACAATTTCCGCTATAGACGAACCAAAAGCTGTTAATGGAACCCGTAACCCTTGAGCCAAATTTATCTCACTGTGCGAAAGCGTTTCAAATACCTGACTAGCTGGATTACATAATCAGACGTTGATTGGCGATACAAATATAAACCAGCTAAGCGATATTGATAGATGACTTAGTATTACAGAACGGAAGTTTGTGCTGAAGTTCAGTTAAAAAAGCTTTTATTTCAAATATAATCAACTGCACTTTTAACCCACTGAACTAGCTGTAAACTAACATAGTTTAACTAACTACAATGGAACATAGGAGACCACTTTTCAGTGTATTTTATTGTCAGCCTAACAGTCGCGTGGCGTTGAGTGTCCAAAGCAGCGTGTGTGTGTGTGTGTGTGTGTGTGATTGGTGTAAGTGGTGTGAGTGGTGTTGCTGAATGTCACGAGTGGTTTGTGTATGTGATCATAATCCGAAAAAAGTAAAAATTCAAAAAACACTTCATGTGTGAAGCACTTTTCACATGCGATTTGTGTTGAAAGTCGTCCTTGGACATTATTTAAAGGTGACAAGCGACACGAGATCTCCACTCTGAAGCCACAGGAGCAGAAAACTACATTTAAAATTGCATGCCTCGGCCTGAGTGCCCGGGCTGGATGGAAATGGACATGAGCATGCACCTGACTCAGGTAGCAGGCAGCTGGTAGCTGGGTAGCTAGTAGGTAGTTGGTAGGTGCATTTTAGAGTTCACAAAGGTCACTTAGTCAACTAGCAGACGTCAAGAGGCAAGACACGGTAGGATGGGGACAGCTGCCTTGAGTGTATGTGGTACTATGTCTGTTGGCCTTCGGAGCTGCTCAACTTGAGTGAAGTCGCCTCACTGACCTTCTGTTTAGGCCAGCAATGGGGCCAAAAGACCAGAAATCTTTAAACCAAACTTGAGTTTTAAAGATTTTAAGATATTTAATATGGTTATGCAAATGGCAGATGCTTTGCTGCAACTAAAAGCATTTACCAAAATTTGCATTCATTTGTTTGTCTGACGCAGTCAGGTAAGTTTAATTAAACCGCAACCGTCAGTTATATTAGACTTGAGGCAAGTGTGTTTTAAGAAGAGTCAAAATTCAAATCATTTGTCAACGAAACATGCTGTTATTAATATTTGCAGTACTCAACTTGTCTTGTCTGGTCTTGTCTTGTTGTGGTCGTGTCAAAAGCGACAGTTGATTAAATATTATTTAGCAACTAAATATCAAAAATTGATTTGATATCTTGGGGCTAGATAATTAATAGCAAGACTTTAATTTCTATTTGATGAGTCATTCGTTTGTGAATTATTTATTGAAGCAAAAACCAAATTGCATAATCTTTTCGTCGCGATGCAATCAAAAAGTTTATAGATTTCTAAATATTATGCCATTGTAAGTCATCAAGCTGTCGACTCGTGTGTTTGTCCAAATCAATATATACATATATATAAACTTTTACTATATGTGAGTATGGGGATTTGTGGGATTCAGATTGGGATTGAGATTGGGCATGGTCTTCCGGGTAAACATGTGGCAACTAATAAAATGTTTATGTCCTCGTACCAGAAAAGGGATTGAAAACCAATAAAATGTTGAAGGCACGCACCGAGGTCGTAAGTTGATGTGAGAAGTGTGAGAGAGAGAGAAAGAGGGAGAGAGTGACCCACCGATATTAAGCCTTTGATATTTGTTTGAAATTTAATTTATGTGCTAAATTTACGATATTTACAAAATTAAAATCAACTCAAAGATTCTTGATTTTCTTTCGCACTGCCAATTTCCCTTCATTTGCCGCAATTTAAAAACATACAAAGTTTTTGCAATCACGCAACTTTTTCTTTACCCAAAAAAATCAAACAAACTAATGTTTGATTTCTTCATAATGGTGCTGATTGTTAGCTACGATTGTTGTTGTTGTTGCTTGTACAGTTTGTTGATGGATAGAGTTAACTTTGGCTTATTTTGAATTCCGTGCTCACTCTCTGGGCCATAAAATGCGATTAATAACTTCCATTTGAGCTTCCGTTTCAAGGGTTTCGTTCAGTTTAGCTTGTAAAAAGCTAATTCAACTACAGCAAAATATAAAGCCAACAGAAGCCCAACTAGAGTTGAAGCATTAGCTTAAATTAAATGTATTTGCGAGTTGTTTATTAAAAACTAATGTCTGTTCGGTGATTAAATTGTGCTGGCCAAAGGGAGTGAGAGAGTGGTAGACAAAATGTTGTAATAATGTGCTTGAACGCAACACTAACCAGGCCAACGAACAACAACGAAACGTGGTCAGCAAGTTCAAACTAATTATGTTAAAAGCTTTTCATCGTGGTATCACACTGCAAATAAGTGAACTGCGAGCCTGGCCTAAAACAGGACAGCACAGCACAGGACAGGATAGGACAGGATCTGTTGTCGGCATCTAACAAAACATGCAGCCAACCATAAAGTTTAGGAGCAGGCTACATTTAAACAAAACACGCAGCAGTTGTTAAACGCTACTAAACCGCGTAGTCAACAACAACAAAAACAATAAGAAGAACACGAATTATTACGGGGCTTAAAGTCTCTGTCGGTAAATGAGGGACAAGACACCAACACCAACTACAGCTACCATGAGACCAAGATACTAACTAAGTATTATTGCCAAAGCCATCAACCGTGCGCTCATTTCCATTCGCAGGCAAGCAATGTGTCGAGCTTAAATTGACTGCGACCAGCGACTTCAAAAAGCCTTATTAATGATTATATATTAAATTTAGTTTGTTCTGCTGCTAAGACCGCTGAGCCGTTAACAATTTATTAATTTATTGGTTTTCATATAACTTAAAGTTAAATAAGCTTGCTTGTAAGCCCAGTTTCCACACATTTTACCTTAAATCTGCCTTAAAAGCCTTTAAGAGAATTACAAACACTGACAAATTAATAAAAAACAAATATTTATTCTTAGTAACAAGTACTTTTTACTAGTATTTGCATTGTTGCTGTTGCTGTTGCTATTGCTGTGCTTGATTTACATTATTATCCCATCCTCTGGCGTCTTGAACTGCGTTCACTTCATTAGCTTAAAGTCATACACACAATAGCAACATTTGTGTACTTATTCCACTTTGGTTTTCTCACTGCCCCGGAGTTGGCTTACAACTGCTTGTAAAGCGGACAAAAATTGTTACAGGGCCCGAAAATGCAAACAAAAGAATTCATTTTGTAGCACAAAAGAATTTCAATTGCAGTGCATACAAATTACTTAAAGTAAACTTTGTACAACTTTCTCGTTCAGTCTCTGCCATTGGCCAACAATTTGCACAAAAAGCTACTTTGTCTAAAGATTCTACAAATTTCGAATCTTTAGCTACAATATTGAAGCAGTCACTGAAAAGTGATTGGAACCTATGATGTGTGAAACTGTACACAGATTTTGAATCTATCTTAAAAACGCATTCGGATACGATAGCTGAAAAGCCGATGATCCCATCGATAACGTACATCTTAGGGCAAATTTGATTATGCGCAAAGTTTAGAGTATTTGAGTGATTCCTTGCTTTTTGCTACATAGTAATTCATTATGCCCATTTTGCCCAAATAACAACAACAGCAAAGCAACGGCATTTCCAACTCGCAAGTTAGAAAATTTGTGCACAAATTAAATTAAGTTGTCACTTGCTCTGGCCCTCTTCACTTTTCACATCTCACATTCAACTTTCATTCCCTCCACGCCCGTCTCCCCTCTTCCGACCACTCCACCCCCACAAAAAGTATAACACTCAACTCCCGGCCACACAAAGTTTCTTAGCAAAGTGTCAAGTTTTAGTTGTCGTAGACGATGGCGAAATTATTTTTTGAAGTTTATTACATGAAAGTCGTGCGCGTGTGTTCGGATATGTTGTGGACTTCAACTTCTGCTCCTTCTCCTACTGCTTGAGTGTCAGTACTCAACACAGAGATACACACATACACATACGGCTGACTGACCAGAGTGCTGTCACAACTTTGCTGTAGTTTGAAATTATATCATCACATCGTTGGTGGGCATTCATTTGAGGCGCTTGTCTCGGACTGTCTGTCCAAGACATGATAAAGTGTAAATTCAATAAGCCAACATTTTGCATAAATGGCACAGGGACACGAAAGTTCCTAAATGTTAATTTAATGACCCCTTCCACGCTCCTCTAGCATAGGTTCATTTAAAAATAAATAAAAGCACAAAATTAAGTTTGAAATTCGCAATTTGCGAAAAGGTTTTCGTCCAGCTAATATGCAGTACCATTTTGGCTGATAGACGGATAGGTAATATATATTTTTGGAGACACTTTAATTAATTTTAATAATTTTTGTTTGACAGTAACTTTAATGCGCACACGGCGCTAGTAATGCTCCATGTCCTTTCGCATTAATCAACGCATTCATGCACAATTAATACACACGTTAATAACGCATCAACTGGCCATCACACTTTTCCCGCAGATTATCCACTTTCCACGGCTGGCATTTCTCACGCATCCACATCCGCATCACAACGCATCGCATCGCATCTATATATATATATATATATAGCGTATCCGACGATATGGACTATGGTCTTCAGAATGCCAATAAAAATGAAAAAACAAAAGAGCAACATTTCGTGTTTAATCATGCTTGAACGATAATTAAACAGAACTTTATATCTCGAGGCAATACCAAATGAGACATTCAAAGAATCTTTTCAAGCTTTTATTAACACAATGCAAATTAATTTACAATATATTATGCGTGTATTTAAAAAACTGTAATTAAATTTCAGTGTTTTATATCAAATACTTACAGTGTTTTTGTAAGTAAATGAAGGAAATTCAAAGCTTACTTGCTGGCTCACAAAGCTCACTCCGTTACTCTAATAATTAAAGACCCTTTTTCAGCTTATTATTAAAATTAACACTGTTTTTATTTTATTCAATTTTTCACCACCATTCACAATATGCCATTACAAGGCGATTATTTCACAAGTTTCTATGCATTTAATTTAATTTAATTAATTTGTTTAACATATTTTACAATTATTTTGTTTACTATTTGTTTTATCATTTCATTTTTTCATTTCATTTAACACATACCTTTTAGTTTTCCTAGTTTTGCACATTAAATAAGTAATATTATTCATTTAATTTTGGTTTTTTTCTGTATTTTTAATGGATGCATTAAATTTCCTTGATTTTCACTTTAACAAGGCTAAATTCAAATATTTTCTTAACATTACTTTAGTTTTTAACTCGCTATTATAGACACCACATTTAAAAATGTAGAGATGATTTAAAACTATGTTAAACAAATCTTTAAATTAAAATTAAATTATAAAACAAAAGCGCAGACCGTTAACTTAAGAAACTAAAAGTGTTTTTAAAGACTTTCCTTATTTTATTTGCATAAAAAATATATTAAAATGTAATTACTAATTAATTCAATTAATTTGCAATGCGTACACTGAGATCTAAATGCTGCCCATGGCGTGGCCTCAAGCGAATCCTCCCCAAACTCTTTGTCTGCCGTTCGTCCACGACACGCGCAACTTGGAGCTGCGGCAGCGTGGACTGAATCTCAGTAGATTTGGAATGTGCGATAGGTCGGCGTCGTCGTCGTCGTCGTCGGTTGGTGTCCACGGCAAGGACCTGCTTGGTTAGAAACGAGAGAATGGAGAGAGGGGAACAGCCACTGAGCAGAAATGCTGCTAGTGTCATGCACAATGGCGATAGGAGCGTGACGTCATGACTTCGAGTCGCTGCCGATGAGGAGAAATAGTTGGTGAAGAAGTTCTTCATGCTGGAGCCCGAGGAGTGCGTAACTGCAGCCGGAAGTGGTTGAGGAAGTGCACATGCAAACAAACAAAAGCCGGAAATGGCAACGGAAGTCAAATATAATATTGCATAATTAGTTTAAAAGATGAAAATTTGTTAAATTCAGTTTAGAAAACTTACCGCGTGCCGGCACCGGATCCTTTTGCGGTGTGCCCAATTCAATTTCTTTGTACTCCTGATACAAATCGCCAATTTGTGCGGTGCAGCGTAGCACCAAACCCCCGGGATTGGGTACAAAAATAGGTCCACCGTGGCTGTAAATGGAATTCGCACCATAGCCGACATTATAGATGGCCGGGTTAGCACTGGAAAAGTGCACTCCCTGAAGCTGCAGCTTTAGCGAAATGCGTGACGCAATCAAATTATCAATTGTGCGTATAAACTGTGACTCGGAGTTGGGAATCTAAGTGAAAGAGAAGAGAAGAATTTAAGGAATGATGAAGAAAGAGCGAATTTTTTGAGAATTGTGCCTGTTTATTCAGCGCTTGGAAATGCATTTGCATATTTTAAGCAGCTCAGACAAGGAGAACATTTGGCAACGCTTAGCCGTTTACACAGCACAACCGTCATACCCGCTTATCCGCTTACCCCGCATACCCCTCACCCTTCATACCCTTTACACTCGTTTCCCATTTTGTTTGTTCGGACAAGGAAAAAGTTTTTTTGCCAGCTAACATCTTGTCGCCTTTTGCAAGTTGGCACTGAGTGCTGAAGAGGCTAACACAGTCTCAGACTCAGTCTTAGCCACACATGTGCAGTTTTCAGTAAATCCCGCCAGAAAGCAGCCAACAGCCAGCAGCTACGAGCTCACAGCCTTCTGGCTATTTCAGTATGCATGGAAATTATGTATCAAGGAACTTTATCTGTGTTAATGTAATGCAGCAAAAAGCAGTACGGCAGACAAAAGGGAGTCTGAAGGGAGTGGAGATGAAAAATACGTCGAGTAAAAGCGTCTTACAATTGTGCACATTAGTGGCACAAGATGTAGGCAGACAGCCAAACGGATGCCAAAAGAAAGACAGAGGACAAGACCGAAAAGACGAACGACAAATTAATGAAACTTTGGCTTGTTAGACCCCGTACTCTTTAAAAAAGAGTAAAGGGGGTCTATTAAGTTTGTCAGAAGCGAGATGTGCGTAACAGGCAGAAGGAGGCGTGGCCGACCCCATAAAGTATATATATTCTTGATCAGCATCAACAGCCGAGTCGATATAGCCATGTCCGTCTGTCCGTCTGTCCGTCTGTCCGTCTGTCCGTATGAACACCTGGATCTTTTAAACTACAAAAGCTAGAACCATGAAATTCACAATGAAAGTCCGTTATTATGTCAAGCAGATCAAGTTTATTTCAAATTGTTGCCACGCCCCCTACCGCCCCCGCAATGAGCAAAAAACCAGACAAACCTCGAGAAAATTTTTGTTTTAGGCGAATATCTCAGTAACTGTAGCACTTAGGAGCACCAATTTTGGTATACAGGTTCCTAGAGACAGCCTTAATATAACGCCATTTAAAATTTTGAGCTGCCACGCCCCCTTTGCTCATCAGAAATAAAAGACTCTCCAGCTTCAATGCCTTGTTTCAGGCATTAAATCAAATAGTACAGTGTTGTAATTTAACATACGCTTAGAGAATTACTATTTCTAACTTTCCTGAAAGTGGCATCAAAATCCTATGTCAAACAACAGAGAAATTACGGTTCAAAGTTGAAGTTATTTTAAAGCAAAATCACTGCATGCGCGCAACACATACAAACAAACACAGAAACATACAAACATATGTTCGAACGTTTTCTCTACCTGCTGGCGGCAGCGCTGCCCGGAGCCGCTGGCCGCGCCGACCAATGCTATACATACACACATATGTATGTGTGCACATACATATATGCAAATAATCGGAAGAATGATAGAAGAGGGGTGTGGTGCAACTGATAGAGTTGCGGCGCAATGTGGAACCTTCGCATGGATCGCGGGTTCGAGTGCTGACGATGACAGTTGTTAATTTATTTATTTTTTAATTTTAATTCAAAATGTATATATTTAATTTTATTTTTTAAATTTCATTTGAAAATTTTAATTTAAATAAAATGCAATACTATGGGAGTACGGGGTCTTTTACAGTCGGCTCGATCGACTGTAGCCTTTCTTACTTGTTTTTTTTTTTCAAACAGCTTAGCCTTTAATTTGAATTGTATTTCTGTACAAACATTTGTAGAAAAAAAGGAGCAGAAACGAATGCGTGTCCAGATTCAAATACAAATCCAATTCCAACTCCAAAACCATGTCCGTTTCCGTTTTGCTCCAGTGTGCTCATGTTTGTTCATGTCTGCGTCTGTATATACATATATATATACAGTTATATATGCTTAGTAAGTCCACTTTATTTGCGACAGCTTGAAGATACTTAAAGTTTGCAGCCAGCAGTTCTTTCATGCGAGAACCGCTTTTATGCTTAATGGCAGTTATTTAGTGCAGTTTACTGTAAAATTGTAGCCACATACAGTTTCCTCTTTCCCCTTGCTTATATGTGCATTTTCCAGGGTATGAGACAGGATTTATATGTGCTGTAAACTTTTCTATCCTTTACAGACAGCATTTCTTGGATTTCGCCGAAGTAAACTGATGAAACCTCAGAGTTTTAAAGAATTCTTAGAGTCTCCCGATTATAAACAATGAAATGCAGCAGTCAAAGAGTTGCAATAACTATATTTTATATGCCCAGCTCATGATATTTGCAATTTGTCGTATGTTCCCCTGCTTTCTATCGCAGCAAACACAATACATTGCAGAACGTATCGATAGCAAATAAATTTTGGATGGCACTGCAATATCTACGGGGTTGGTGCCAAAAACTTTGGCACAAGAAAGTTACCAGACGTAAAGAAAGAAGAGGAAATACAAAGAACTCACCGAGAAGAGAATAGAAGCTTTTTTCAATTTTCCGCTAAATTTAACAGGGCTCAAGTGCTATTTGTCTTCATTAATGGGTCATTGCAAATGCGCCTAGAAATTGGCAATGCTTACATGCGAGTATATGGCCAAAAAGTGTATAAAGTTAGGTTCGTTGGCCTCAGAGTGGGCTCAGTTCTAGCTCGATTCTACAGTCTACACACTCGAACACAACATTTTCAAGCCAAATGACATGCAGCAGTTATTAATTGGCAATTTACATGCCAAATGATTAATGTCTGGCTTCTGACGGAAGCAGCCAGCCGAAAACGAAGCCACAGCAGCCCTAAAACCCAGGACACATATGTCACGGCAAAGGGTGTGTGTTTCTCTGTGTGTGTGTGTGTGTGTGTGGGTTGTGCTGGAAATGGCTATGGGTATTACCCCTGCCACCCTCTGCCTTCTGAGTGTGCTCTCCAAATTACTGATGTGGCTTTTTACCGCAAAAACTTTGTCAACATAAAGTTGTGCTCAGGTTCCAGATGCCGCTGGAAGTGCTCCTTGCACAGCGTCTCCTTCTGCTACCTTTTTCCAAAAAAACAGAAAAATGTTGCCATCGTTTGCTGCTAAAGTTTCAGCTCCTTGCCTCAACTAGATTGCGTATGTGTGTGTGTGTGAATCTCCTCGCCCTTCCCCGCCCCTTGTTGATTTGCACAGCATGAAATATTCATTTGTTTCCTGTGATCGGTAATTGCAATATATCTTCCTCCTGCGGTATCGTTTTCTACTCAATTTTAGTCAACGTCTGCCACATTTGCTCAGAGCATTTCGCACATTGGATTTGGTTATGCTATTGGTATTGGTATTGGTATAGGTATAGGTATAGGTACTGCTATTGTATTTGTATTGGCCTTGCTATTGGCACTTGCCAAATGCTCTTGCTTCTGACTTGGCATTGCTGATAACCTATTATTTCAATTCCAGGCATCACTCGATTGTTATTGTTATTTCTAGTTCTGTTTGCAACCAGTTCGAATTGCCTCCTGCTGCATTCCAGTTAGTTACTGTGGCACACAACTTCAATTTGAATTCATTTATCATGTTTAATGTGTGTATACGCAAACACACACACGCACACACACACACTGGAATTCCGCAACCATTTACAAAAGCCATGAAAACACCTTCAAAATGCCCAAAGAGCAGACACAAGAAATTCTCTCTACCTAGAGCATAACTGCAGCCTCTTGTTTTTTTAGCTACATATAAACCTAAGCGTTGTTTGACCCAACTTCCATTGAAGTTTTTGCAATTAGAGACTTATTGTGTAAGTAATTGAAGTACTACAAGTTAAATCTTTTCCACTATTGTGTATGAAGTACTTAGGTAAGAGCCTTTTTCTAAGGGGAACTAAGAGCTAGAGTCAGTAAATTTAGACAGTAGGTTAGATAGGATATCTTGAGTACATACAGATCAAGCTTTGCTCAAATTATAGACCAAACAAATTACAATAACTTTTAAAATATAAGACGTAACTTAAGGAATCTTAAAGATATTCCCGTGAAACTTTCATATATAGTAAATTAAAGTGTTCTTATGTCATAAAGAAATCTCAGCCATTCGATAGATTGGTACTCAGAAACTGCAAGAATTCTATGTTATTTTACATTCTCTTCCTTAAATACGGGGTCTTCACCACTTTGAGAACTCACCACCATGTTGTTAATTGTAAACTTAAGCTCTGCACGTGGACGTGATGGTGGAGTGCTGCAATTGGCACGGAGCACATCGCCTGGTTCGTATCTCGTGTGTTCCGTGTATAACTGGGGGCGTTTATCCGGAAGCTCTGCAAAAATTCAGAAAAATATTTAATTGTAAATCGGTTAACTTGGTTTGGCTAAAAGGCGACAGACTCTGCTTGAGACTGACAATTCAGCAGTTTTAGCCAAGTCGACCCAACTTTTAATTAAGTCAACTAACAGCGAAAACAAAGTGAAAGTGAAAGTGAAAGTCAAAAGCAAAGCTTGAAAGCAGCAAAAGCAGCAACAGTAACAAAGAATCTAATGAAGAACGTAATTTCCATGAAAAAGGGGCAAAAACTTGAGATTGGGAATCCAAGCAGGGCCAGGACATAGCTCAAGGCAACTCATTTTATAATCCAGGCGTACGCACACTACTGACACAGACTGTTAAGCTCAACTACTTCTTAGCTGTCGCTGTCGCTGTCGCTGTGGCTGTTGCTTCTCCTGCGGCTTTCCACGGTTTGACCTTCTTCATTTGGCTTTTGCAGTGCTGGACAACGTCAAAAGGTTCTTAATGAGGGTCAGTTGGTCAGTGGGAAATAGGAAAGTGTAAAGGGGATATAGGGGAAATAAGTTTCAAGTTTAATTTAGCAGCTGACCAGCCTACTTTACACTTGGCATTACATTTCGCCATGGATATTCGTTTGCTTGACCTGTGTCATTAAGTTGTTAAGGCTTAAAGCCCTGCAAATGTTTGCCAACTATGTACAAAGTTTTCTCGAGTATGTGCCATGGCTTTTTTGGTTTCTTGCCGCGCCCAAAAGCTGACTTAATGAAAGCATGAATTAGCATAACTTTGGCAGAAACTGGCATCGCTTTTCATACCATTTCATCCCAAAACAATCTCCCCTTTTGCGACTTGGCTTCCATAAAAGGCTCAAGGACAAATTATTTAGTTTGTGCGTCAGTTTATGCTTTGGTTTTCTTTTAGCGTTGGCCTTAACGTTAACGTTTTGTTGCCACTTAAGCTCATTAACACACGGTTAAACCAACTCAATAACAAACCGAATGAAATTTCTTACATTCTCTGATTTCATTTCATTTCCCTAATCATATTTAATGCCTAATAATAATGCACTTTCACAGCACATTTAACTCAACTAAATTAGTGCAAAAACACATATGTTAACTATCAAGTTTCGCTTAAGATATTTGCAATTATTTGACAGTAGTGGCTGTCAGTTATAAATGTCTTCAAGTCGAGGATATTAGATATAATAACATAATTCTCACACACACAATTTGTGCCGCCGCAATGGCTTATCTCATATTGATGTATGTGTCTAAGAGTAGCAACAACAACTAAATTAAGACAACAAGAACAACCTCAGTCGTAGCCATAACACTAACCAATTAAATGCCGCAGCATTTAATTAAACTTGAATGTCTAAAGGCAACGAAGGCGCTCAACGAACGTCCTTGAATGGCATCGAATGGAATTTAAAGGAAATGCTTGATCAAAGCTTTAATCCCCAGATGCCAGTTAAGCGAAACCGGCCAATTAAGCGAGCCAAATGCCGTGTTAAATATACGATTGAGCGAGCTGCCTCACACAGCAAGAGACCAAAAGACGTTGATGCCTCTGTTCTCACTGGTTACAGCTTGAGGTAATGGCAATTTAATAAAGGCAGCTAGAAAGCGCCAGACGCGGCATCTAAATGTTTAATGCTGATAAGCCAAACACCCTTCCAAATAAATGCCTCTACCCACAGTTTCCCTACCCTCAACTAAACCAAGTGCTGAATCATACATTCATCAGTGTTGCCAGCATTAAGTGGGGCTAAATAGGTAGCCGGAAATAGCTAAAAAGCTTTTACGCTGTGAGTACATTGAGCATGTTATTGAGCAAGTGGATTTATTGTGAATTACGAAATTTAATAGTGAGTCAAAAAAGGTATAACAATCACAATCGAAAAACCTTTTTCCATACATTCCCATTTACACAGTGATTAATCATACAAAACTCTATTAAAAAGCTAAATGGCCAGCACTGACAAACCAACGGTTAAACATACAATCGCTTGTGGCGCAGGAAACCAAGAAAAATTACACCCAAAGTTGGTGAAACGGAGTGAAGCTGTTAGAACGAATAACTTGAATATGTAATGTCAGTTGAATAAATGAAGCGATTAACTGATTTGCAAGCCTTCTGTTGCTGCTAATCAACTGTCTTTTGCCCCTAGCAAATATCACGCATACGCTGAGTGTGCCATGAATTAATTCCAAGTCTTTGGCTATTTAATAATCATTCTGTTGGGACTAACAATTACCCAGTCAGCAACCTTTAAATCATATTTAACTATCAAACCTCAGCTTAAACAGTTTAAAAGTTATATTTAAACTTTTATCTAATATATTTTTATATATTATAAAATTTGTATATTAACTTACCCACAACCTGCATTGCAGCCAGCGCTGTAGCTGTGGAGAAAAGCGGTGCATCGGCGGTGACTTCACATGAAAAGTTGCCAGAGAGCCCGAAGCCAACGTTGCGTATGAGAACTTGGGTGGCATTTGAACTGGTTACCTAGTCAGCAGATGAACAAAATGCAAGAAAGTTACAATTAGTTGAATATATTTTGTTCTTTTATTTTCCGAAACAAAACTTTATAATTAAGCGAGAAATTTTCTTTTGAAGTGTACAGTTTACCACACCCTTTGAAACATTTCTACTTTCATTAACTAAGAAATTTTGTATGTCAAAAACAAATGATGAATTCACTAGCTAAAGCCAAAATAAATGGTTTTTTATAGTTGCTGTGCAACTTTGTCAGAGACGTAAAATTTCATTGGCGTCCCTTTTGGGAGCAGGATAAAGTTTTTCAATAATCAAACCAAAGGGAAATTATCTGAGTCGACACTCGGGTCTCTTGATTCTTTAGCGCTTGGCACACAAAAACTGCAGTCGCTGCACGCAAAAATTTAAATGAAAATATTTGGGGAAATAGCCGATAGCGTCGTGGTATTTCGAAGGTTGCAGGTGCAAAGCTTTTGTGCAAAATGGGGAGATTAGTGGATAGGGGAGAGCTGTGGGGGATGTTTGCTGAATGGCCGCCAATAACAATAAAACTTTCAAACTGAATATGCATGAGAGAGAAAAGTTATAAAATATACAAAATAAATAAATGCAGTGTGCTCGCAATTAAGGATGTCAAAGTAACACCACCCTCAGCTGAATCTGCCAGTCAGAGACAGGAGAAGATACCACCTACAGCTACTACTATACATATATATATATATATATATATTGTCAAAGTTTCCGAGCGATCGGCAGCTGCATTTGCATTCAACGTTAACGGGTTAACAAAGTTATGGAAGCCTTCACAAAGAGTTAATAAACTCTTCATTGTTCTGGACACCTAAAGGATACTACGACTTTAATACTCACATCGACGTGTATGCCCGGAAAGGGGAAAACCTTTGTGTTGGGAAATTCACCGGGCGTATAACGGTAAAACTCCAATTGACCACGATAGAATTTGGCTGAGTAAAGCGGTGCACCCTCCAGATCGTACATACAGCGTAAAACAACATGTTGACCTCGTCGCACTGCCGGAGGCTCAATGATTAAGTTAACGTTCCGTAGTGCGCATTCAAACATCTCTGAAAAAAGACAAAGGAAGCGAAAAAAGAAATTAATGTTAATCAGACAGCTATTAATTATATTTAATCGAGCGATTTATTAACAAAATGTACGTATATGTGACAATTTGTACATATATATTGTATTAAATCGGCTTTTAAGTTGAGTAATCTGTAGACAGTAATTTCTTAAGCTCACAATTTGAAATCCACATATTAAAGTCAATGCTGCTAACTTGGCTCTAACAAAGGCGGCTAAGCGAATAAATGTTTGCACACCAAGTTTTATTAATTGCCAAACAATCAACGCTAATTTCTGGTTTTATGTCCGCCATTCGAAAGTCGTTTGTCAACAAATATGTAACATAATTCACAATGTCATAGACGGTGCGGGACAGGCTGGCTTGTAGGTGTGTGTGGGTGTGTGTGTGTGTGTAAGGGGCACGCGGGGATTTTACAGTCAGTAGCTGCAGCCAAAAACCTTGCAAGGCACTCAAAATTTTTTATATCTTATTTGGGTCACATTTCATGCCGCTGTACACTTAAGAATAATGGCACATCATTTGCGGCTTTGTGTCCTGGCTGTGGGTCTGGGCCGGGTCCTTCATCCTGGTCCTCAGAGAACACGCCTTCTTTGGGGACGTTGTGTGAATTTTTCCCACGACGAATGAAATAATCTTGTTGTTGTTTTATTACAGCAGCTGCGTGGTGGAAATTACCTTTGGGACTTGTTTGCATATCGGGCCAAGGGCCAATGTCTGCATCTTCTGATTATCGCTGCTGTCAAGGAATGTATGATTTTCATTAAATTGTGTGTAGATTACTAGCTAAATATCTTATTGCTACAGCATTCGGTGTGCTGTATCTCATTCGAATACTTTCAAATGGTTTTGTGGCATAAACATTTGCAAATGCAATTCGAAAATCAAAATGTTCTCAGTTCGACAATAGAAATTGTATTCGAGAGTGCAAACAGTTAGTACACTGTAAGAAAATGTCAAGTAACTCAGTGCAAAACTAAGTCTAGAATTGTTTAAAAATTAATTAAGTTGAATTTCGCATTTGATTTATGAGAAAGTTATTTTTTTCGTTTATAGCTAATTCAAGTAAACATAAACTTCATTTCACTACTGCCCTTTTTTGCTGCGTGTAGCTCAAAGTTGCTGCTTGTGAAAATCAACCGCAAAATTTCTTGCTTATCGTATCGTTTGGCAAAGTTTGCTTGTTAGTATTTTGGATGGTAAGTGCAGCAAGAAATCATACCACAGTTGCATGCCACAGGCGCAGAAAGGTGCACCGCAAACAAACCAATAAAAAGGGGGAAAAAAAACCTACCAAAGAATGTCTATAAATCTACACATACTCGCACAAGTACTTACTTACTTACTGTAAGGTAGAAAGTTTACCAAAAACTTACATATTTACTCTATTCGACTAAGTGCTTGCTTACAAGTTTCTTGCCAGCACACTCCTGTCGATTTGTGCACACCCACACCCACACACACCCCTCACACACACGCACACACTCAGACGCAACATATAGAAACCACACCCTGGTGCCTGACCTCAAAGTTCGACCAATACACAGCTAAAAACATCAATGAAGTTCGCTCAAAAGTTCGCTGCTTTCAGTTTTCTAGATTTAATCACATTTTTTTTTATACCACAACTGACAGTGGGACAATTCAATCTGTGTTTCATGTTTTTGTTTTTTCCGCTCATGATTTATGGAATTTATGATTTTACTGCATTGACAAACTAAGCCATGGGAAAACGACTGTAAAAGACCCTGTGCCATTCCTTTTCCTAGCTAACCCCCTTAAATGTATTTACTAACAACCTGATTTGGGGATTTGCATTAATTGAAATGTGAAAACATGTAGATGCATAATAATTTAAAGACTGCATCGCATGTTTGAGTGAAAAACCAACAAGAACCACATGCATGTATACTATGTAATCCTGCATACAAGGATTTGTAGCACATTCAAAGGGACATTGTTGTTTCTGTCTATTCTCGTTGATTGCCTGAAATTGTTGCTGACTTGGTGGCAATATTGAAAGGTATCGTGTAGAGCACATCAGCAGCAGTCGCAGCAGCAACAAACCGAACCCCAACACGAACATGAAACAGCGAGCAGAGTAAGGGTTAAATGAAACCAATGGAAACCCAAATGTGACTTCCCTGTTGCTGCAGTTAAGGTGTGCACAATGACAACACACCTTGGCTAGCTAACACACACACACACACACATACACAAACACATGCTTATATGCTTACTTATGTTGACAGAAGGAACACGGTGACGCACATAAGTATGCAACATATAATGGAATTTCTAATAAGCGTTGAGTTTATACAAAATTGTTGCTCCTGCTGGCCCCTACTTGGCTAGGTCAACAGCATTTAAGGCCCAGACACAGACAGAGTCACCGTCGTAGTCGTAGCCGCAGTCAGAGTCACCAGCAGATGTAATCACTGTAAACAGCAGTGGAGTGAGTTTGCTTACATTGCATGGCGGTAAATAAGGATGCAGCCAGTTGGTCCTTTAAGCCATGTTTATGCATACATTCACAAAGCGAGTGCACGAAGTAACGCCTCCAACATCATCCACTCACACTGACCACACTCACCGCAAGACACACTTAAACACAAACACACAACATACTCAGTCCAAAACAATTTAATTAACATAAAAACGCAAGTTGCAACACTCAACGCTATAAATCAAGGGCCCTACCTAAGTCAGGTGAAGAAACTAATAGTTACCCCTTTTTATATGCACTTCTTGGAAACACTAGTCGAAGTACTCGACTGTTAAGTGCCCAGTTACCGTATAATCCAATTTAATTTGCTGCTCGCGTTACCAGTGATTGCATGACATCAGCGAAAAATAAATCTAAAAATCATTTGCGTTTGGCTTGTCATAAAATTTGGTGTTTTCAAGATTTATAGTCCTCAAACGTTCACAACACAAAAGCAGAAACTCTTAGTTACCTTTACAAACTGGGCTAACAGCGTTTCAAAGTCCGCAAATCACTTGAGTCCAAAACGCAACAATTTGTGTCATTATTGATGTGTTTTAATATGAGGCTTTGTGATAAGTAGACTAATAGTAGATGGGTGTATTTTTTCCAGTTAAAGGTAAATTAATCCACTTTGCTGGGTGGCTCTTGGCCAATCCCATGCACAGTGCCAGTGCCAACACCTAATCCCATGTCTGAAACACATCAGCATAATAACAGCAAAGCTCACGCCAACATAATTTGTTTATTCTCTGTTTTATGGGCTTGGCTCAAAGCACACACAGCACACACACACAGCACACCACACACACCTACTTTTGCTGGTTATGAAAATAAAAATATGTTTTCCATGTTTCTATGTTTATATTAGCGAAACAGTTTTAATTTAGTTACTTGGTAAGAAAATTACTGCAAATTTTCTTGTTGTTTTCATTGGTCTACTCTTGACCCTTAATTTGGACATGGCCCACAACTTGAGTGACCACAAAGACAAACAAAACTCTAAAAACTCTCCAAGGCGACACTCGCGCTGAGTAAACATAAACATCAACATCAAAATCAACCAAATATAAATGCGTTAAATGAAAAAATAATATGTAGTAAAATATAATCTGAATGTTGTGAGTGTGTTTCAAGTGTGTGGGTTGTGTGTGTGTGTGTGTGTGTGTGTGTGTGTGCCCTTGTGAGTAGATGTTGATGAAGTGACATAACATACTAACATTCACACATACTTTCACCTAAAATCCCTGCTCTGCTCAGCTCAGTCGTCGTTTGTTTGTCTCATGATAGTCTTTCTTTGCACAGAAGAGCTAAGCAAATAAAACAAAAGGGATAACAGCATAAATATTGTGAAACAGACAAGGGATTTGCACACAAGCACACCCACACACACCCACACCCACACACTACCAAGTTTATATAAAAATAAACAAACAAATACATTTATGTACTTGCTCTGTAAATATGTATGTACCTTTTCTGTATGTTTTTCTGTACATCTGCCGGTGACATTGCACTGCATACAAGACGCACGCTTATTCTCTATATACTTGTACATATTCCTATTTTATTTTTTCTGCTATTTGCCAGTTTTCATTTGCTGTTTGCTCTGCTCGCGTTCTGTACATCTCTGTATTATGTGCCGAGTTTAAGTACCAGACATGCTGCTACATGCAGCTACATGAATGGTTTTGTATGTGTGCATTTACATGCTTGTACTAAGTTTATTTTATTCTTTAACAGCCGCCACTTGTCACTCCATGCATTTTGTACACTTGAATGCTTAGAACGAGTGCAGCGCTGATAAGACCTAGAGATGGGAGCGTGAGGCACGACACGCAATGAGTCGGAATATAAGAAAAAAACAAAGATCACCACAGAAAAAACATTCTTAATGAGGCGAGACTGAACTGTAAAGCTAAGCGATAGTTCAATCACGCACTGTGTCCATCTCTAGTGATGACAGACTTGATGTTATCTTTTAGCAACAACGTCAATAGCCATTTTAGTTGGAATTGCTTTTACTTTGACACAACTATAAATGCATGTTTACCGGACTTTGTGTCATTTTTGCATATTTGCATTACTCACCGCAATGCTTATCACAGCTGGCGCATCTCTTATCTCGGTTGCTGCATCGCGAATTGCTTGTAAATGGCAGTCAGAGAACGACACTAATGGAACTTTTCAAAAATGTTGATGAGCATTAAAGCATTTATTGCAGCACTACTAAGATAGACTTTTCATTTTCTTTCTTTATTTTGGAAATATATTTTAAAATTGCAGCTTGTAATCCCCAAAGCAATTGTCTTTCTATTTAAAAGCTTTCTGGCTTAAATCTAACAATGCTCCAACTCGCTTTTAATATTTGAAAACAAAACAAATCTGCAGCAGAAATGAAAAGTTATCTATGCAGCACAATGACAAAAATGTATTTAGATGGCTTTAAAACAAAACGAGAGCGACAGAATTAAGTACGTTTATATCCAAATATATGTCTTACTATGATAGCAAACGGTTGAATGTTGTGGCACAGCCATTTACTGTTTATCTCAACTGTATTTCAAATGGAAATATGGCCAAGGCAACATTAAAGCCAAAACAAAATGAAGTTACGCCACAGTCGGACATATTGGAAAAGTTCAGGTTTTGGGGTAAATAAATCAAATGCAAATTCAAATTCATGGCAGACACTGAAACTTTTGGGGATGGTAGGGTATAAGGGGAGGAACAGAGGAAGAGGGGAAGAAAAGTATCCATTTCCTGCTGCATTTTTTTAGCGCTCATCAATGCGTTTTTGTGCCACAGATTGTTTGTGTGAATATTCGCACATCCAGCAGTCATTTGGCACAAAAAACATTCATAATCTTAATTAAGTTATGGAAGAGAACGTTTAGCCCACACACAAACAAACACACACATACACACACTCACACTGATAGCCATGATCAATGACTGTATTTGCTGGCTGCTTCCCCCTTTCCCTACCCCACTTACCCACTTCCTGTCACACTGGTTGTTTTTGCTGCCGTTTCTAAATTAAACTCCAAATTTATCCTCGAGCCTTATTAGTTATTTACGTCGTGTGTGTGTGTGAGTGTTTCTCTCTGTGTGTGTGTAAATGTGTTTATGCAAACGCCCTGGCAACATTTGTGTAGCTATATTTCCTACTCCCCTTTCCTACCGCCACGCCCCCTCTACCCATCCGTTGCAGATTTATTGCCCGCAGTTGTTTTCAGTGTTTTGCCTTTTGTTTCCCTTTATTTTACTGTATGTTTTTGCAATTGTTCAAAGTTTACGGCGTTTTTGCTGCGGCTGCTGCATTTTGCATACGATTTGCACTTGTTCGTTGCGCTTTTTTATTTCTTTTTTTTTGGCTGCATATTTATTTGGTTTGGCGCGATGGAAATGGCAGCCAAAACATTTTTGTGTCACACAGTTGCCATTTTGTCGCCGTGATTTTATTCATTTTTTACGTTTTATTATACATATTTATTTCTTTTATTCATTGCTTTTGCAGCTTAATTAAACGTGAAATATTGAATTTCCAGATGGTTTGAGTGTTGCGAGTCTAGTACGTATAAATATGGGATGAGAGCATAAATATTAGAATACCTATACAGTGAGAAAAACCTCTAGTTTTATGTGCTTTAGCTTTCTTATAGCCCATAGCAGCTCTGATTTGGTTTAAAAATAAATACACTAAATTTAAGGAAGTATTTTCCTTACTCAGTGTCTTTAAGGCTCCCCTTTAGTTCCCACTATCAGTGAGTTATATAAATAAAACTCAGCTATTTTTGCTTTAATCGAAATTTGTGGCTTTAGTTATTTTTGTATACACGTGGCTTAGCTGTTGCATCCCTGAATTAACGCGTGTACGCAAATAGTAATGTATCTAATCAAAGCATCCTTAATTCGCAAAGAAAATTCCTTATGACCTCAGACATATGCACTAATTGGCTAAATTATTTCAACTATTCAGGCAACCAAAATCTTGCTGGCTTCCCCACCACACACACACACACACACACACCAGTCTACACACACAACACTCCACACACACAAACACTCTACACACAACGCATTCCGACATTGCCAAATTGCGCTAATGATAAATAAATTATGTGCTGGCAGCACAGTGCTCTTCCCCCTCCCCCTACTACCCTTAACCACCACAACACCCTTCCCCACTGCTCTGCCTGCAGGCTTTCAGGCAACCACAAACAGAAAATAAATAAACTCGATGGCATTGCTTTGGCTGAAAGATAAGTATGTGCCTCGTGCAGAGTAAGGCTGCTGCAGGATAGGGAAGAGGAGTGCCCAACAGGGTCTAGAGCAGTGACGCTGGCAGCACTAAAAGCAAAGCGCACACTCGTTAATAAGGAAAATCTGTTGCTAATGTACAATGTATAAGTTAATTATGGTAACACACAAAATACGAAAATCTAAAAACGCACTTTTCATGGTGACAACTTTTCCAGCATTCCAAATTCAAGCTGACATGTGTGTGTGTGGGTGTATTCGATGGGTGTGTGTGTGTTGAATCCGTTAGTTTAATAATTGAGATTAAATGCAGAATTGTTGTTATAATGTTAAAATTCTCGTTATGCGATTTGTTTGTGCTGCATAATTGCGTTTTATGATAAACACAAACAAACCGCATAGACGCATTTTCAAATAAAAGCAGATTCTACTGCAAGACGACAGACTGCATGACAAAACAGACCAAAACAATAACAAAAACAATAACATTATATATATATATTACTAATTGCAAATGCAATAAACAATCAGCAGACGATAAATTTGCAATACCAGCGCACCCTATATTATGCTCGCAAATATTAATAATTCTTAAATTCTACTGGACCCTGTGGCAATCCAAATGAGCCACAGTAAAATCTCCTAATCATACAGTGTATTTCATAAAACTAATACAGAGTCTTCTGCTGTCGATTTGCATAGCTTCTAATATTTCGTATCGCATTTTTTTTAATTTATTATCTGCGTATCAATATTATTTTGCAATTAAAATTTTAATAATATTCTCCAAAGGCATTTTTCCAATGCTATTTTATTTTAGTTTTCAGTTTGATTTCGCTCTTCAGCAATCCGCAGTAGGAACTCGTATCGTTTCGTAATATTTTTCGCATTTTATAGATATTCAATCCTGCTGACAATGTCAGTGAGCAATTTGTGTGTTTTTATGTTTTTAGCGAACGCGTTTGACTGAACAAAATAGTTTGTCAAATTACAGTTGATTGTTTCGCTGTCTATGCAATATGCTAAAATCGATTAAAAACTGTCAATATAAATTTGGCTGAGCCAAATGGCCAAATGACTAACACGAATTGCACACAATAACATAAAATGCTTTTATTGTTGTGCACAACATGCAAATAATTATTCAGCATTCGTTAATGAGTAGAATTGTGTTTCCAAAAACAGTAGTTAAGATAAATGCATTTATTATTATGAGTATCTCACTTCTAGGAATAATACAATAAGCTTATCAGCAGATTTTCGTCTACGATGTTTGCAATATACATATAATTCAGTGTACTTTTGTAGTCAAAGCTGCTCAACGTGTCTGCCTGTACAGGTGTATAGCTAACACTGTTCTCCAAGTACCCAGCACCCAGTGCCAATCATAAATGTCGTGACAGCTTTGAAACTTAACAATGTTTCGTGGTAATCAATTTAAGAAAGATTTAAAAAAAAATTGTAAGCCTATCTTAAAATATAATAAACACTTTTAGCGCAATTTTTAAATTCATTTATCTCACACAATTTAATTTTGATAACTGTTTCAGTTAGAAAGTTTTTGTTGGATTGATGGACCCATTTTGGTCACTGTGTTGCTTTTTACATTCCTCCATGTTTACAAGGAAACCTATGAATGAATTTTCTAAACTGTTTGATCGCTGTAGCGGTGATGTCATTAGCATATGTGGAAGAGCTTTCGGTAAGAATTATACAATGTAATACTTCTTAAGCTGATTTATATTCTATTATTATTGAGCGCTTAGGATTTATTCAGATTTCTTTGATACTTGTATGTGTGGGATATTTGTATCTATTGTTCAAATCGGATTATCTGCCACTTGCACTCTTATCACTCCTTGGTGCAAATTTTTGCTTTATTAAAGTATTCGGATTGTATGAAATCAATATGGTTATTCTGTAAGTACTAAAGTGCAATTTTTGGTTTAATGTACAAATTTTATAATTTTAATGCATTGCAGCCAACATTTGTTGCTATTTCTTTGTATAAGCTACATGAGGAACTGATAATCTACCATGGCTATATATGTAAAGACTGATAAACTATGGCTATTTTTAAATGTTAATATAATTTTTGTTAACTTGTGTATTAGTCACTTACTACCAATCACTTTTAAGACGCCGCCAATCTAACTGGCTCGTTGGTCTAGGGGTATGATTTCCGCTTAGGGTGCGGGAGGTCCCGGGTTCAAATCCCGGACGAGCCCAAAATGTCAAATTAAACTTTTTGTAAACTTGTTTATATCAAACTATTGGAAATTATTTACACTTTTTTAAATTTAGTTGCACAAATAATGACTTAATTACAAATAATAATAAATGTGTCGTCTCTTTCCTGGGTCGAGTTGATACCTTAGAAATGCCATTAAAAATAGTCGCGCTGATTTCAATTTATTTCGTTTACGGAATGCCATCAACAGCTTCTTGTAACACTCCCCTTCCAAAGCCACTCTCCCCCTCCGCACCCTCTCTATATATCAATCCAACAGTCGATCGGTCGCTCTCTTGATTGCCGCACTGAAGCCTTAGTCTTAAATTCCCCTTTCCAGCTTGTCAATCCATTTAATGGTTTGCCGCTTTTAATGTCACTCGTTCTCAAGTGGATGATTGGATATGGAGTATTGTCTTATTTGTATTTTATTAGCACAAAAGTGTCGCGCTATAACAGTTTTCACTTTTACTGTAAGGCTTACAATAGTACAGCTACTTTAACATATTTTTTATGATCTTTTTAAATGAGCATTGGGTTTGCTAGTGATTTGGAACTTACCTAAACTTGATAGTATGAGCATTAGCAGAAAGCCCAGATGAATCCAACCACTCCAGGCATTTTGAAAGCTTCTACGAGACTGCACAAATCCATGTCGTCTGATTGTTTGATTATTAATTAGAGGCTCTGTCATTTTGCAGGTCTTTGCTGACAGCTCGTTTGACAAATGCCGAAGCAACATAATCGCGATCCGTATCCGTGTCCGTGTTGGTGACGAGGTCGTGGGGGAAATAGAGGGGAAAGTATCTTTCAGTCGCTGGCAGGCAACATTCGCGACACATTCAATAAACACTTCAACTTCACGCACAGAGACAGTTTATAGTTTACAGTTTAGAGTTTGTGGTATGAGAATTATTATAGCCAAACAGCTTCATTGAACACTTTTCCGTTTTGTTTAGCTTCTTTTTCTTTTGCACTCAAGAGTAATCCGTTAGAAATTGTTTCTTAAGTTTACGCAATTTATTGTACATTTTATTTCCGGGTTATCACAGTAAAAATTGTTTCCCTTTTTGATTTTATGCATTGCATATTAATCCATTGAGTAGAGTTTAATGTTTGTTTGGCTTTTCGGTTAATTGCCTCCAATCAGTTTGTAGATTTCTGGCATGCAACCAGCTGTTGATGTTGTTGTTGTTGTTGTTGTGGTTGAGAGAGAAGCGCTGCAAGTGTAATAAGTATAAACACAGTTTCTTAATTAATGTAAACGTTAACGAGTGGCACAAAGACATGAGACACGAGACTCAAGACACAAGTTGCAGACAATCTGTTGGTCCCTAAAGTTGACAAGCGACTGAATTTCCTTTGCTTCAGATTTTCAGAGCACTGCCCACAAGCCAAACACCAAAAACCAAAACCAAACCCAATCCAAAACCAAAACACACCCCAAACAATTATCATAAAAAGTATTCCATAATTAGCATCAAATGTTGTGCAACATTATGTCGGCAACATGTTGCTGCAGTGCTGCTGTATACAATGTAGCAAACCAAGGGGGTGTGGCAGCGGAGTGGGGATATGATAAACAACAAAATGTCAAAGAATAATAAATAATAAGCTGGTGGCATCAAAAAGAAAATTACATGCTGTTGTTTGTTTTGCGTTCATTTAAGAGCAAATGTTTTTTCTTTTCCTGTTTTTTATTCATTCTGCACAATAATGAGACCGTCGGCAAGTGCTTTCCACTTGAGCTGCAGCTGCAGCAATCAACTCAGCATCATTTTCCTTGGAAATACACAATCCGCCTTCATTGTGATAACAAAGCTCAACCTTAGCTGACACTTGCATCTCAGATTGTTTTTGCCGCATTTAGTTTGCTTAAGTCGCAATTATTGTGCTACCCTTAAATTGACACGCGTACCAGCAATCGCAAAACACTTGCAGCTTTTGTTTAGCTGTATTCAAGCCAGTTTTTATAAGAACTTAAACGGCGCTGCATAAAGTACTATTTTGTTTGGGTCACTGATTTTAAAACATTTGTTTCAAGTGCTTAAATATGCAAACTATAAATACACTATGCATAAATGTATACAATCGTTGGTGTAACATATTGAGAAGGGCATAAAGTGTCTAACAAGAAATATAATCATAGTAAATACGCAAAATGTTTTACTTATAAAAATATACTAAATAATCAATAAATAAAATATGCTTTTTACTATAAATAAAACATCTATTGTCTCTTGAAATTTTTGTAGTTTCTTAAGATTTGATAAAAAAATGAATAACGTAAATTTCATTAAATCTAAACTGAGGTTATAAAATTTTATGTCCTTTTTACTTAGATATTTTACAAATCAAAATTGAATATCTTAAATATACAGAAAAGATTTTAGCTATTTAATCTAAGGTGCTTATAAATCACTTCAAATTTTATTTAGTTTTAATTCTTTACATAACCATTACTGAATTTTTTACAGTGTAGTTACTAACAGTTTCTCTTTGGCACCAAGCAAGTATCGCATTGCCATTTAAAAGAAACATCAAATTGTCATCTTTATTTTGCACGCCTGATGCACTAGCTGTCGTCTCTTTCCCACACCTTTCCTACCTCTCGCTTCTTTCCTACACGCCTTCCCTTGCCCTCCCTTTCACCCTCCCCCCTTTCTCATGCTTCGCCTGGCAATGGCATTGAATGTGAACGTTGTCGTAACTGCATGCAGCTCCCCTTTGTGTAATCGTCGCTTGCACACCTCAAAACATAAAATAAATAACAATTCACACATACAAATACATATTTATAAGCACTGTGTTGTGCAGATGTTAGCGTCACACACTCTCACACGTACATATACACACAACATGCTCATGCACTTAGCAATTTTATGATGCCATTCGGATACAGAACCCCTTGACAAACGCGACACGTGCTATTTGGGAATTTATAAAAGTGTTTATTGGCCGGCAAGACAGCATAAAGTTGTTTTCATCCAATCTTGGTGATTCAATGAAAATGGAACACACACACACACATAAAATTAAGCAAAATATCACACACAATTAAATAATCGGAACAGAAGTTAATGCCAACGATTTCTTAGGCGATAGGAGACATTTAACTATATCTTTTGTTTATGTTTTATTTTATAAAAGTAGCCGAGCTCAAGTGTGCTTAATAAGCAATTAGTTTTTTAATAGTTCCGCTTTAATAATTGAACTAATTTTATGTATACCTCTATTCGGTATGACCTCAAGTTCAAATCAGTTACCTCATTTGACCTGCTTCATGGAAGTTTAACACCAAAGTATGTCAAATAACTCAAAGAAAACAAACACACATTAGAATACCTAAGCACACATTAATTTGTAACTATTTGCGGATTGATTACAAGACTACAATGCATATTGTTTAAACATTTTCAATTGACTTTTCAGCATTATTGAGTTTTACTCGCTTGTGCATAAAATTTGTAAAATTCCAAGAATTTCCATTGAACAGCAGGAAGAAGTTGAAGAAGTGAAGCATTTCCAAGACCAAGGCAACCAGAGCGGAGTATTCACGACCACTTCAAAACAGCCTCGAAAAGCTAAACAAAATTTGCAACATCATTTTGTCTCGATGCTCTAAAATTTAACTCGAACATTGACAGTGGGTATATTTGCTTCAAATTGTATGCATAAAAAGCATTAAACTTTTTTTATGCTTCCGGACACGCACTTTTTAATGAATTGTTTACTTCCCCAAAAATAGAAAAATCATTTTCCGATTTTCCGATGGTTCAATAAGTTTTCTAATAAACATCGAACATTTCGGTCGAGGATTTTTCCATCCATTTCCAACTTAGTCTCGCGCCTGCCCCGACTCCTTTCCGACTAATGTTTTGACAAATTTTTGAGTGCCACCAAAAGGAAGTTATATAGTACATTCAATTGAATTTCAGTGTTAGCAATTTAATTTCTTTTGTTGTCAACGACATAAACATAACGAGATGCCAGCTGGCCACGCCCACACCATTCCCCCCACTCGTTACGTCTCGTCAAGTGCTTTACAGCTGGTATCGCATTTTGTTGACAGCAGGACAATAGCAAACACGCTGTGATATTCCGGCTCACAAAATTGTACAATGACAACAGAAGAATTGAAGAATTGAACAGCCGAAGAATGGAGAGAACTGAAAACTGCGTAAGAAAAGGAAAAACACACAGCACTGACCCCGAAAAGTAATTCGTCACTGGGTATGTCTACAGCTGCGTTACCGGAAGTACACAATAAAACCGAGTATAACAACAGGCACGAACATGATTGAACATGACGCGCCATGCTTTAATAACCAAACCACTATTATTATAGCTAAGGGGAACATTTCATGTATTTTTAGCACACATGGAATTATTAATTTGCAAACTCTTATTAAATTAAACCTCAGGGAATCGTTAACTGGTTTTTCAAAATTTAAATATGGCGGAAAATTTAGAAGGCTACAACTTTTGCTGCCAGTGTGCAGTGTGTTGTCTCAGCAACCGCATAAAACAATTGTTGTCGTTATACATTTGTGCACAGATGCTTGACCCAATAAGCCATGAAGTATGGCGCGTAGGAGAAGGGGAAGGAAAAGGGGTGGAGCTTAAGGGGTAGCTGAGTACAAGCCACTTCATGCGCAACAAGCCACGCAACGAACCAAAGCAAAGACGGCCAATAAGCATCTTTATCAAACAGAAAAGAAAATTTCAAAAAAAATTGAAAAGGAACTGTAGTTGAGCGTGCTCAGCTTAAAAATACTCTGTACTGGTCAGCATTTAAAGGTCTTTAAGCTACAGCAACTGTTGCAATGCGGAAATTGACTATATTAATGTGTGAACACACTGAGCACTGAACTCAAAGTGTTGTTTGGATTCTGATTCGTGTAATGCAATTATTGTCAATGCCAATGCATTTGAAGTTAAGTGGCGAAAACACTTACTTAATCGAAATTACTTAAGGGCCAAGTACTTGACAAAGCTTGACTCGTACACAATCATTGCTAGGCCAGGCCGAGAGTTGAGCAATCACGTCCCTACAGCTCAGCAGAGGGCCAAGGACTTAGGACAGACACTATAGCTATGAAGCCACTTGAGTGTGTCATGTCTTCCCGATTTTTACTCAAAATCATTTAACATCAATGTGCTTGAAATACATGCAAACTGCTCAAACACACAAACACATGGTGTGTGTGTGCTTCCAATTGATTGAAGTCGTCATCAGGACACATCAGTACATACACACACACACACACCCAGAGATAACTGCTTAAATTTTAACTTGCTTCTTTGCTCCCAAATGCCAATATGACAGCACGTATTATGTACGTGTGACTCTTGTGTGTCTGTATCTATGAGTATGTTTAGCAATTTCAAAATTGTTGTATTCAATCAGTACGACGGTTGTGCCAATGCCCAGACAAACATCATCGTCATCATGAAGAGCAACGACATTGATATCGTCATCGCCATCGCCATCAACATCGTCATCAAAATCCAATGAGCTAAGATGCTGAGCAGATTCATAGCTGCAATGCCCCAAGGTGTGCAGTTTAACAAAATGAACCACACTGCTAAAAATTAGGGTGTGACAATCAAAATAATTATAAGACTATATTTAAAACCTTTCGGAATTTGTAGTTTATATAAAGGTTTAATTTAAAACATTTATTTAACAATAATAACTTGATCTAAAAATTATTCTTCATTTATAAGGCTTTAAAAATCTATTTATACTATCCAATTAAATCTTAGTTATTAGACCCAAAACTAACTTAGTTCAAGTCCTTTTAACACGCTCGCAAATCAAAGCCCATTACTTATTAAATATTTTACTAGCCAGCACACAGAACTCTTTCCAGAAACATGAAAAATCATTGCATAATAAAAATGTCGTACTGACCTTTAGGGAAAATAACAAGAGACCAAAACTTTACACATAAATAACGCACAGAAACAACAGCAATGACTCTTTGGGCCAGGTCAAATAAAACAATAATAAAAAAGCGCTCAAAGAAGCTGCTAACAGTTAAACCAAAAACAAAAATAAAATTTCAAATTTTTTTTTTCCCCAACATTTTTGCCATTTTTCTTTTATATTACGAGTATATTGCGCGGAGCTGTGTTGAGTTGAGTTGAGTGAGTTAGCGTTGGCATTTGTCAGTTGCTGGCTGACAGAGCATACTTCCTCCACTTACAGACAGTATCTATGGGAGACCAGTGGAATAGACAGAGAAACAGTTACAGAAACAGCGGATAGGGAGTGGGAGATAAGTAGATCGTATAGTCCAGAAGTTTGAATAAACTTGCCAAGTATTTTTATACCCTGCATCCGGTTAAAAGTGGGTTATAATGTCATAACAAAATAAGGTAGCAAGCACCTCAAATCGTATCAGCTACAAACTAGATGATTCACTTATACCTTTAGCAGGCTAGCAGCTGAGTTGCTGTGTCCAGTTTGAATGTGATTTGAACTGTGTCAACTTTAAAGCCAAACTATTAGAGCCTGTGAATAGCTTGGCCAATTACATGCATCACTATAGGTAATTATCTCTTAGGTTACTAGAAAGAAAATAAGCAAAGACTAGCAATCAACTTAAAACGATGCTTTGCAGACATGTTTCTTAAGAATTCATTTACTAACAAGCTTGTGAAAAATCACTTTTTGATCAGCATTACTGCACTAATTAGGTTAATCTTCCAATGTGTGCTGCTAACATTACCTTCAAATCATAACGCACATTCTGACTACTGAAATATTTGCTCAATTTGAAAAGCAAAGCCTTGAGAAATGTACATAGTTTTCCGTCAAATGTGTGGATTGTGTATCTTGGGGTGTTTGTATTTAGTAACTTAAAAATCTGCCGTAAAGAGCGATGCAAACAGGCAAACACACGCTGGCGTGTTGTAGCTGCGAGCTGCAACACCCGCAATGTCAGCACACATCCCACTTCTATTCCTCCCCCGACCTACAAATGAATCCTTGCAACTCGCTGGTTTGGTTTGCCGCATCGCTTGTAAAATGTGTCGATGCCTGTCTGTCTAGCAGCTTGTTGCATACATTTGGGCGCACTAATTAACGAAAATTTGCACGACAAACAACGTAAGTGTAGCGAGAGCGTAGGGGATGCCAGATGCAAGATGCTAGATGAAAGACTGGGTAGTAGTAAGAGATGCACACAAAGTAGGTAGTAGCAAAGCAAAATTGTTGCTTTGCAAAGACTGTTCTGCAATTTGTGTCTGTATATTTACCTTGTTGGAACATTTTGCATAAATTGCAGTGCAAACAATTTAAGAAATTAAACTGAGTAATTTCAGAGGCGCTGACTAAAGCGTAACATAAACTGTAGTTCATTAGAGGGCATGTAGTGGCTCACAAAGCGCACACAGTTATTTCTCAGCGCTTTCTTAAGGCAGCGTGTGTAACTATTAATTACCTTAATAATTTAACTTCATTCTACTCATATTTTATTACTACTTTGATTTGCTAGTTTATTAAATTCACTTAATTGCCGTGTAGTACACAGAAAGGTGCGTGTGGAGTGCTTTAAATGTGTGTATACCATGAAAAAAGGGGGTCAGCGAAATTAAAAACAGTTTTTTACCAAATAATTCACTTTCATTGCACAAAGAGTTTAAATGAAAGTGAACAGAAAATAAAGCTACATAACCACAACTTAATGAGTGCCTAAAACGTGCCACTCTCACGCCCCCTGGGTCCGCACCGCCCCGCTCATTAAAAGTAACCAAAGTGGCGGATCCACAAAACGAAAACGCAACGACAAATAGCGACCGCAACACATGAAAAGCTGCCAGAAAAGCAGGCAAAAAGGCAGCGTTTCAGCTGTCTCTCCCACCCTCTCCCACCTTCTCTCTCTCTCTTTCTCTTTATTTTGCCTTTTGCTCCACTCTTCGCGCTTCTCAACAGTGCCATCAACGCTAATGACAAAAGCGCGCAAAGTTTGTTTTTGCTTCAGGGGGAGTGAGGAGCAGCGGGGCGTGGAGCGACTGACACTAAACATGGCCACGGGGTGTGTCCGGCCGTAGAGCACAAAAATCACAAAAGAGCATAAAATTAGCGAGCTGTGCCGCTTCAGTTTCTCTAGCTACGTGAGTATCTTTTACCGCATCCCAGCGACCCTCCTCCCACTTCCCTTTTCTACCCACTGTCCCTCGGTCTTTGTATCGTTACTTTATTTTAAATTTGCCCACAAAGACTGCTGGCCAGGGGGCTCAGAGGCTGCGGGGTTGAGGGGTTGTAAAGGGGGCGTTTGCATGATGAATTCATCCCCATCATTTTACTTGTAGTGAAACTTGTGATTGTTGTTGTTGTTGCTTGCTGCCACCGCTGCTTTTTGGATGTCGACTGCTGTCCTGATTTTTCACTGTGGTCGTCATCGTCGTCGTCGTCCTCGTCGTTGTCATTGTTGTTGTGTCTGTTGTTGTCCCTGTTATTGTTGTTGTTGCTGTGTTTGTTGTCCTCGCACTTACACAAGCTGGTCATTAGCTGCGCCTGCTAGCGAATTATTTTGCTGGGTGTGCCACTAACCTACACAGCGAGAAATAAGTTAGGCGTACTATGGCAAATTTACTTAGCAAAGCGGTCAGAAGGGCGGTGAAGGTAGGAAATACTACAATAACTCGGTGTTACAAGAGACTTTAATATAACAAGACTAGTTTTTCTTTCAGTGTATTAAGCAAGCATATTGTTGTTGTGGATTTGGTTGCTTCCTTTTGGCTGCTGATTTGGCTGCTGCTGCTGCTACTGCTACTGCCTAACGTGGACGTTCATTTACTTTTTTTTTTAGTCATTTATGATAATCATCAGTGGGCACCGCTGTATGCCTGGATGGAAAATCGCCTCGATGGCCAGAGTAGAACGCATTTTCGCGTGTGTTGTGCCATAAGTTTTCACAGTTTTCCCAGTCTTTCAGCTGGGCCTTGACTGAGAATCCCTATGGTTCCGTTTGTTGTTGTTTTTGCCACTGAGCGTGCTGTTGAAATTTTCATGTCAAGTGCTTTAACTACTGTTGTTGTCGTTATCAAATTCATAAGGGAATAGCGGTAAAAAAAAAGAATATATATATATATGTAATAATAAAAAGCTGGGCAGTTGCAAAATATACATATATTTTCATGAAGCACTCTAAAAAAATAAAAAATGTACGCAATTTGTATATTTCGTAATGCAAAAATACAATTTGTGCTACGCAATCAGAGTCAGAGTCGGAGTAGCTTAATGTTGGTTATTAATGTATGTACACGCTATGTAATACATAGTTAGTTACATAGTAGAAACATACGTTATGGCAGTCAAAGTATAGAATTTAATTAAAACAAGTAAGAAAGGCTACAGTCGATCGAGCCGACTGTAAAAGACCCCGTACCCCCAAAATAACCCATTTTTTTAAAAAAAAAAATTTAAAAAAAAAAAATATTAGAAACAAGATTTAAGAAATCTGTGTAAAAAATATGAGTCTTTAAGCTCACAAAACTAACAATTTCTGTCCAAACTTTGACTCAGTGTCTCAACTTAAGCAAAATTTAATTTAAAATCAAAGGCTTCCTAACTTTACCATTAAAGTATTGATCAATAATCATAGGCTTCATAACTATAAACTATTTTAGCTGTTCAAATATTAATCAGCACCACTTAATAAATACAAAAGTTTTTCAAACTAATTTTATGACGTCAATTGCCGATTGGGCACATCACAGTCGAGCCACTGGAATGTACAAATTTTATTTCTTAATTTAAAGCAATAACTTATTTTAATGTTAACTCAATTTGTCTGCTAGACAACTTGAATTAAATTTTCGCAGACGTCTATACACAATAAAACTGTATATACCCTAGAAAAATGGTAAATTATTAGACGCAACCATTGGTTGCATTGATAAAACTTTTGTTCCTTTCTAATCAAAATGTAAATTTTATTGTTTTTAGATTTATTAGTTGAAATTTGGGTGACACAAAAAAGTGAAACTGCTGATTTCGAATATATTTCGATACGGACAAAGGTATCTACAAAATATTGGAGCTATGCTGTGTGTGTTTGGGTGTGTGTTTGGGTGTACTGGTGTGTACTGTATACATAAATATATCAACGAGGTGCACAATACGACGGCATTTTTATGTCTCACTCGGATGCCACGTGGCAGAGTTTTTATGGTTCTGTTTGAAATTTATTATCGTTGCTAACTGTTTTTATGACTCTATTTGATGATTGTTTTGGTTTTGAGGCTTAGCATTTTTCTACGCTTTCGCTGTGCTTTTAAGGGCATTCGATGTCAAAATCATAAATAAAATTTCGTTTTGTCTGCAAATGGCAGCTACAATTCGTGTTATTTCCAAGGATTAGCACTTTAAGCGCGTTAGCTAAAAACACGTATTTCATATTATGCGATTTGACTCGAAATATAATGAAAGTTAAACCTTTTTTTTTGTTGGTTTAATCAATACACCAACCGAAGCACATCCATCAACTGTGAGTGAGATGTCAAGAGCTCAAATTATTAAAATTTTACCCATGAAAATGTCTGTGATTTAGCGCAAATTCCCTAAGCTTTCCGGCAATAAAATAATTTAATTTAGGCCAAGCCGACAGGATGTCTACGGGATGAACTGGCTTTGGCTCATCATTAAAACGTCAAGAGGCTCCGAAAAATGCACAAATCTTGGCATAATTTAATACCGCCCTCGCATACTCTATAGGTGTCCAACGGGGACTACGTGTCGCATAATAAAAACGCTAGGAAAACAGCTAAAAGCTAACAGCAAACAGCGAACAGGAAACAGGAAGCAACCAACACTTGACTCGACTCAGTTCGCCTCAAATTTCCACTAACATCCCGTTAAAGCCAGCTAATTTATGAAATATACAATGTACGGCATAAGGTACGGTGTACAGGCACATAAGCCGTCAGCTTGAATATTTTGGCATTAACTCGGTTAAAGCTAAAATTATTAATTTAAATTTCACAGCCTGCGAGTTGTGCTAAGTTCATAACAAACAGTTGAGCTTAAGTTGCAAATAGCAGAGCAAAAAAATTCAACTAAGCTGTGGACAGATAAAGTATGGCTAAAAGAACAAGACAAGCACACTGATTTGCCATGGAAACTACAGGAAAGACAGTAGGGAGTGGGGTAGATAGGGACAGTGGGGTAGAGCGAGTAGTCCTTGCTCTTAAGTGCGAGAAATGTCTCGTCGATCGACTTACAAGTGCAATGCCAATTTGTGCACAAAAGATGATAAGGATTTATGTCAAACGCTAGCGCTGTTCGAATTTATCCAATGTTTTTGAGCCCTGCTGCAAGGGTATAATAGGTTTGTTGAGCGTGGGCAGCAGGCAAAGGAGTGGTTCGAGTCAGAGGCAACAAATTTATGAGGTAAACATTATTTAAACTTTATTATAACACACAGCTTTTGTGCACTAGTTTAAATTTTGTAGGTGTCTAGAGCTAACTGATATGAAACTATGCTAAGAGGTTCATAAAAGTTTACTCATAGACAGCCAACAGCAGGCACATAGCAGGCAGCTCTTAAGAGCGCTCATATCTACCAGCTTAACAGCCAACGACAACAGCTGACTTTACTACCCCAGGGTATAACAAAGTCATGCCCACCCTACTCTACTCGCTTGTTTATAGCTGACGTCGCTTTGGCTTCACTTAAAATAAAACACCGCAAAACGGCTAGTACACAAAAGGTAGTAACTTTGATTTCTCAACTTTTGAAAAATAGCCCGACTGGGAAATGTGAGACGAAAACTCTGAAAAGTTGTTAAGTATTTTTTTTCGGTTAGCAGCAGTTGTTGTTGTGCTAGTAATACTCAATCAATGTTGTGCTCTAAAACTTTTCAATTTCTCCAATCGATACAACTTTGCACTTTGGCAAACTAACGGCTACTTAACTTATTAATTTTGCCATATTAACAACAATTTTCAAACGACGCTCATTAAAATTTCAACAACTTATTTTTACTGTTGTTGTTTGACTAGAATGTAGCTATCAGAAAGTAATATTGTGAAATCCCATCACGCCTCTTAAAACATTAACACTCAACTCACTTAAAACTTGTGAAATTTTAACAAAAAAGCAGCAAAAACAAGAAAATTAAGAACGAAAACTTAGGTGAGGGTAAGAGAAAGGGAGAGGGGGTGGAGGAGCGGGAAAGAGATAGGAAGAGTGGGCAAACAAAATGGCCCAAACCGGAAATTGTTGTATGCTATGTAGCCACTAAATTTGAAGCGACTGTAGTTCAACGGAACTCATGATTAAAGCTCATAAGCAGCGGCTTATTTGGCTAGAACCAGCAGCAGAAGACCCTGTACTTCAGCTAAGCCAATCAAATGGATTAACGAAAGGTATAGGGATCAGCTATTTCTAAAACAACGGGGGTTTTTCAAAGGTAAACCAACAGTTTCCAAGACAACTATGACATAGTTAAATGATTCTAAGAAAGATTGGTTAAGATAGGTAAAATTTGCTTGTGATTTGTCAAGAATTTCTGATGCTGAACAGTTGATAAAACTCCAACTTTCATCTGATCTTCAAGCAGTACAAAGAAAACTTCCAGCCAACTTTACTGACAACGGCAGTTAAAGCCTCAAAAATCTAGGTGTTGAAACAGACAGCTTTAAAGTCAAACCGCCGAACTTGGCTATATAGACTCGTCTGTTCGATGAACAATATATAACTTTAGAGGTGGAAAACCACCTTCCGCTGTCTGTTACACATATTTTGCGCTCACTGTAACAACAAAGGCAAGCGCTTCGAGGCTTTACAAGTTTTTGTGTTTTTGTGTTTTTGTGATTTTGTGATTGTTTTTATTTTTTTGTATAGCTTGTTTTTTAGGCCGCCTACACACAAACACACACACAGAGAGAGAGATGCACACAGACACCAAGAGCTACTAGCTACGAAAGAGATATACAAACAACCACACGAGGGACACTAGCACAACAAGAGTAATCAGTTTGCGGTGTACACTGTACAGTATGTCCAGCAAACTGGGGCAGCAACTAGAGCTAAAAGGGGCTGGAACGAGGGGGGGAAACTGGGCAGCGACTGGGATTGCGAGCGATGTCTACTTTGATAGAAATCATGCTGAGTTGTGAAACGTAAAATTGAATTTACTTTGTTGGCCTTTGCCCCGATTGCAGTTGTTTTCATTTCCCTCGCTGAAAGACTGCGAAAAGGTTTCACTGTACACAAAACCTTTAACTTGGAAAACTGTACGCGTTCATAAATCATTAGGCATTTTGGTATTTGCTATTTGCATTTTGGTATTTGGCATTAGACATTTGGCATTAGCTGTATGCAAAAAGCACTAGGAGGCAGACTAGAACGAGACTAAAACGAGACTGAAACGAGCCAGAAATGAGCTAGAAATGTGCCTAAAACGAGCCTGGACTTTAATTTGATGCCCAACGTTGTTCTACGCTAATCCTAGGCATTAAATTTGGCTTTAACTTCATTGCATTACGATAGCAATACCAATTTGTGGCTGCCCCCAAAATTGAGTTGAAGCAAGATGTACTCCAAATTCCCCACACTCCCTTGCCACTGGCTCCCTGGTGTGGCTAACACCCACAACAAAATGGAATTTGCTGTTCTCGTATATTCATTGGTTTTACAACTAAGTTAATGATTTTGTTTTGGTGGTAAATTCATTGAATTTATAACGCATGTTATGTATGTGGTTCGTATCTTTTGGTCTAAGCGGCTTAAACTAGCCACCGGACTTGTAACATGTAAGTGATATTGATTTGAGCTGATTTTGGTTCCAAATGTTGAGTTTAGCACTTAATTTGTATGTAAGGAATTTAAGCTTGATATCAGAGATGCTGAGCAAAGCTGCAAAGCTGGAGATTAAATAATTATTGATAAATGGGAAATGGAGAAGCGGATGGAATGAAGAAGAGTCTAAATAAGGCTTGGATATTTTAATAACAAATATAATAAATAAACAGAGAAGATGAAGTTCAAGTACTGCAACCAAAGGCTCTTACATTTCCAGCTATACAAAATACAACCTTTAAACTTAATATTAAATTGTACACTTTTGGCTCTTCAATAAAAGTTTTCAAAGACTAAAAAGTTTGATTTTCGCATTACAATTATGCTAAAAATAGCAGCAAACTTCTTAACGTTGTTAAATAATTCACACAAAGGCAACAGAAATAACTTTTCAATAACTTAAGTCTTATTATAGCCACAAAAATAGCTTTCTATCAATGTAGAACCATTTGATAATTTGTAAGTAATAAATAAATTAACAAAACTAAAATTCATTACTATCAGAAACTTTAAGTCTTTGACATTAAAATTGATTACGTTTTTTCGGTCTTAAACTAAAACCACAATAAATAGCAGTACAATTTTATAGCACACTTGATAATTTAAGCAATAAGTCCAAGTAAATAATCACCACACAAATAATCCCAACGACAGCAACACAGCACACACACAACACTTTAAGTGCGAGTATTTCAAAATATATACACATGTAATTGTACATATGAGAATGCTCACATATTGCTTACTTTATATATATAGTATAGTATACATAAATAAGAGCCAGAATGGAGAAAAAACAAAAATAAAGATAACGACTCAAATTAAGAATAGTAGTCGTAGTCGTGGTAGGGACTCAGTTTTCCAATAAAGGGGAAGGTTGAGGAGGCGAACTGACGTAGATTGTGAAAACTAAAGCGACGAAACAAATAAGACCATCAAGTGTTGAGTTCATGAAATCGAGATGTCGGTCGAAAGGAACGTGAGCGAAATT
Organism: Drosophila acutilabella; assembly: GCA_035046005.1. Taxonomy (NCBI): domain Eukaryota; kingdom Metazoa; phylum Arthropoda; class Insecta; order Diptera; family Drosophilidae; genus Drosophila; species Drosophila acutilabella. The sequence continues at coordinate 196,920 of JAWNOK010000038.1, forward strand.
TTCACTAACGAATGTTGACTTTGCCAAAGTACTCAAATCAAATGAAAATAGCAGCAGCGGCAGCAGCATCAAGAGCAATAAACAATAGCAGGAGGCAGATCAAACAAATCAAACAAATCAACAAATCATTGTGCAAAAGTTTACAAATTGATGAAGTCAAAATGCTCAAACTCGGACATGAACAGGCAATTTCCAAACTCCAAACTATTCGGGGCAAATTAATAAAAATAAAAAAGGAGAAAGCAGAAAGCAAAATGAAGAAAAATCGAAATGAAGATAAAAATTCTTCTTTTAGTTGGCAGCTCTTTAGCATTTAAGCAAAGTAAACAAACAAATAAACCGTTGGCAAAACAAGCAACACATAAGAAACCAATAAAAATTAACTTGCTTCGGAAAGGCGAGCAGCTGGCACTGGGAATCCCAGTCATTCAGTTAGTCATTGAGTCAGCCAAACAGCCAAGCAGCCAGCAAGCAACAAGAGAAAAACAATAACAATACACAAATATAGGTTAGACACACACAGACACACTCACACACACAGAGCACGGCACGGCACTGCTCTAAGATTGCGTATACGCAGCGTGAACGAATCACAGAAAAAAACCCTACACAAAATACGTATATATCAATGACTTAAATTGCTGCAACTGCTTTAATTTCACCCAAACACAATTAAATAGTTAAGATATGTAAATGATCATTTACCAGCAATTTGAAAAGTCTGGCCTGGAAAATTACCGATGATCTTTGTCAGTGCGTATACGTAATATGAGCTTGTTTTTTCATAATTGTATTATCATTATGTGATTGAAGTTTGCATTATCATTTGCTATCACTTGTATTTGATTACTCTTATTGCACACAGTGGGACACAAATGTATCTTGACTAGCACACACACAACACCACAGCACACAGTGAGCGAGGTTGCCACTTTCACTGCCAAACCGACCGTTAAATTCAACGTTCGCCACACATCTACCAACTGATTTGCTCCCAACTGGTCGCATAGGCGAAGAGGCTGCAAACACATTGAAGCCATCAGGCATCGTGTCTCGCCGCACCCGAAGCAGCAGCAGCCGAAGCATTCATTCGCCTCGTTTTCAGTCAATCGACTCGTGTCATTCTCTACAATAAAAGCGGCACACGAAGAGCACAACTTACAACTTTCGCACTCTCACTGGCTCTCTTCGTGTTCAGCCTAAAAGTAGACTAAACAAATGCTACAATTCAATAAGAGTAATTCAGTCGTATAACAGTATTTCTCTTGCAAGCATGCTCATGAGCCTATAAGCCATTAACTATACTCAAATAATGCCAGCTTGGAAATCGAAATTTCATCTATGCATCAAGGAGTTGTCGAAATTTCCTATCATAAAGCCAAAATGTTGTGTAAATAACACAAATATTTTGAAAAATGAAAACTGTGTTCAGCATTGCATCGTACAATTTGCTTATTTTACTGCGCACGCGTAGTAAAAATTTTAAAAAATACTAACGAATACTGGACACAACACCGACTGGTGCAATAGTTCCATAGTTGTGCAGCTTTCAAACACATTTTTGAGATGCACAGAAGAAAAGTGAAGAGGAAGATAATGGAAAAAAAAAGAAAAGGTTTAAAAAATAGGGTAACTAAATAAATATAAAAATATATTTGCATCGAATATCAATATAATTTTAATAACATTTTTTTGCTTACGAATCATGTCTTTGTAAACAAGTCTCGTACTTTGAAAATATTAAAAAAAAAATAAAAACAAACATAAAATCATGAAGAAAATAATTTAAATACAAATTTTAAAACTGTACAGCCTAAAAATCTGATTTTAAATAGGTGGGTTGTTAGACTTAGACTCCGAGGTATTAAAAACCAAATTGTGGAAATTTCTGCCTTGACAGGTTTTAAACAAATTGTGAAAATTTTCGACTTGAAGATTTTAATGTTTTTTCTGTAAATAATTAATTCCATTAAACACACTTGAAACTTAAGCCAAAGAGCAAATTAAGCTCACTGAGGCACCGCTGGTTTATCATGGGGATTTTGATTTAAGTATTGCTGACTAATAAGCTGATGCACTTATCGGTCACAAAAAAAAAGCCATCCAATCCCCCACCCCTACCCCACACTCACGCGAACATAATTGGGGAATCGGGGCTATATATATATATATAATGAGATACATTCATATATTGTATGCCGCTGAGCCGTATACGGCATTCCAATGAGATAAAAGTTGTTTACAATATAGAATCGATACATACTACAAGTATGATGATGCATATGTGTGTTGGCACACACACAAACACACACATGTACATAAATATATCATAGCAAAGTGCACATCATGATTTTATTAAATGGACTCTGATGTATTTATTGTCCGGCAGCAACGTGACTTGTGAATTGATTTCATTAAACGTAAAAAGTTAACAAAGCTGGCAACATTCTTGGCAACGTTTGCTTTGACTTTTTCGCCATATTTCGCTATATAAAACATACAAACACACACTCACACACACATGCTTACATAAATATTTTCCTATGTCCACTGAGTTGTGAGTGTGTGTCTGTTCGTGTGTGTGTGTAAGTGTGTATTGACTTAAGGACATCTATCGTTAGTGGTACGCGAGCCGGTACAGCAGCAGACAAGTAGCATCAATGGCCAATAGCAACAACGGCGAGCATCAGGCATGGAATATCAATGTGGTCAACTGGATGACTGGCCAGCAAACCGTAGCCGTCAGCTGGAGTAGAAACTAAGGCATTTTGGGCTAAGGCTTTTGGCCTTTCTGCTGACCACAAATCGCTAAATTGTGCGGGCTTTAGCTGGGTTTATTTTGTACAAATAATGTTGATAAGGTCAGCTGATTTAACGCACAAAACACAGATTAGCAGTGGCACAGATACAGTGACAGTGCTGGCATTTTAGCCAGTTTATAGCTAAGAGGTTAAGTTTGTATATATATGTACATATAATAGGTGATAAAATGGATTAAGGTAGAAGAATGGGTATGTCGTAAAGATATAGAAATATAGGCATACTTTTGATATAGTTAAAGTTATAGAAATATATTGAAATTTATATAAAGAAATTATTATTTGTATAGAATACACATAAATGAAAGTATGTGCTTTAAATTTGAGTTTATGATTTATATTTTTAATAAAGTTTTTCAAACTTAACTTGAAAATTAAAAGTACAAAATAATTAGGTTATTTTGGTTGGATTTTTATTTTAAAAAGTCCCATATCTTATTAACTTATCAACTCTTATATTAAATCATAGTTAGCTTACAAAATAGTAACTATTTTTTAAATATATTTTTGGTTTGTTTAGCTTACAACTTTTCTAGCTATCTTATCACTTGAATTGCTGTCAACACTGATTTCATTCTACATGACACAATCAAGCAATGTTAAGCTAAACTTGTAAATATTTCTCGACTTCAATTGTCTAATTAAAGTCACTTAAATGAGACTCACTGCATTTAAACATAAATTTAATTGTCATTGACTTTGTAGACTTACAGATTATTAGATTTCATAAAGGAAATCAGTTAGGGGTAAAATAAACATGCAGCCTGTATTGGTCAGAGTGTAAATGTGTGCAAATAGGCACAGGAATAGAGCTGCTCGAAGCTGTTTGAAGCCCAGTTAACTAGAGCACTCAAATTAAACGCCATAATAATATCTGTAGTACTAGATTTTTAACTTTTATTTTGTTTTGGGACTGTAAGCAAACTATAGCTACGTGTTTAACTTAAAGCGACTAAAACATTACCCCTTAGTGCCCTTTGGAAAGCAGGCGTCATACTGCAAATTGGCAGGCAAGTAGAAAAGGTTTTCTTATGAGTTTAGCTGGTTTAACGAATGTGTGGGATAACTGCTGCAGTAAACAGAACACTGACCCTCTGTGCGTCTGTCCGTCTGCCTGTCTGTCCAGCTGTCTGCTAAGAAAGCAGAGGTCGGTTCAGTTAGACAACTTGGTAGATACTCCGTGTATACTTTTCTGCCGCTCGGTAGTGCATTATGAGCTGCTCCCTTTTTGCTTTTTATAAATGTTAGTGGCAAGAACCACTTACATGAACCATTTGCATCATATTTCTGTTGTCATTTGTTGACATTTTACTTGCTTTTGTTGTTGGGCGACATCCTTGCTGTCTGCTATATGACTCTCTGGGTGTGCGTGTATGAGTGTGTGTGTGTGTTCGCTTGTTCGTTTGTCATGTTGGATGTATTCTTAATGTGCAGTCATTATTTTCAAGAAACAAGCGAACAAGCGCACAAGCAACCCAGACAACAAAAAAAGAGAAAATAACAACAACAAAATCAAGAGCATGATGCAAAAGGCACCATAGAAAATAAAAACGTTTTAGTGCTACTATATAAAGTAAAAAAAAAATAAAAAATAAAACAAAATAAAGCATACACACCACGCCCACTTAATGCGAACAGGCGGTGGAGAATTGGATAACTGGCTAGCTGACTTTCATGCTGTCTGTGCTGTCCGTGTCCGTGCTCTGCTGTGTGTTGACTGAATAAATATTAAACAGTCCTGAAAAGGCAGCTACATCATTTTTTTTTTGTTCTTGTACCAAAGTTTGGCTAATTGTTTTAGCCCTGTCTGTCAGTCGGGCTGGCCATTGAGTGCTGATCCCTGAATTCTTAATTAATTGTCTTTTTGTGGGCGTTAGCGGCTAATTTAGCTTACATGTTGAGCTCACCATTAAAAAGCAGCAAGTGTCGGCTTTTCTTAATACACAGACACAAAACAAAGAAGTTTTCTTTGCAATCAAGATCAATTTGAGTTATAGAAAGAGTTAACTTCTTACACTTCAACAATGAGCTGCTCGCTGATCAGTTAATAAGTCAAGTCATAAATAGTTTTCATATCAAAAATTTCTTTACACAGATTTATTTCACTTGGAATTAAAATGTATTTTTTGCCCATCTTTTACTTAGTGATTTTAATGTTTTTATTTGTAGTTAGAGCTGTGATTTAAGAGCTTACACACACACACACACACACACACACTCGTAGTCCACTTGACATTTTTGTGCGGCAATTAACTAAATGACTGTCTCGACCCTTAGCTAATTTGGCATGGCGTCAAGCTTGGCCCAGTGCAACGCCAAAATGGCGTCAACGCTAGAGTCGCCATTTTGTTTTATTTCATACGGTTAGCAATGGCGCCGAAAAGCCGTTTGTAATATTTTGCATTTTTTTTTTGTTTTGTTGTTGTCTTGAGAGCTTTACGTATGCAGCTCCCACTACATTTATTATCAATTATATAAAAAAAATATTTTTTAAAAAATGCATAAAGCAAAAAAATGTGTAACAGGAAAGTCAAGTGGAATTTATGATTATGGGCATTGGAATGTTGTGTCGGTTATTAGGTCTCCATATTGCTTATCTTGCTGGTGCTGGTGGCATTGTGTTTAATATTCCTGGAGTCCCTCATATGTTATGCTGCGTTGCATTCGAATTTCACACTTAAATAAACAACTTCCAGGCGCTTGTGGCTTGCAGTTGGTCCGATTCCGTTGCTGATGCCCTTGTGGAGCACAGAATCCGGGTTCCATGTGTCCGTGTCCGTGTCCGTGTCCGGGTTTGGGTCTGGGTTCGGGTCCCTACCGGGTCTTGGTACTTGGCCTAGTTTAGTGTCCGCAAACTGCTAACTGGCAAACACTAGAGAGAACAACAAGTCTGTAGTGTGGAGTATGCACGCATAAATTGAACAATGCCTAGTGCTCGTGCCATGGGCTGTGACACGGCACAAAATGCTCCACATGTTGTGCTTGTGGGCAGAGATAAAGGGTGTATCGGGGTGTTAGGGGGTGTTTGGGGTGCTCAGGGTGTCGGAGTATTTCATTTGGCTTGGGGTTAACTTGCTTACAGTGTTTTTACTACGCTTAATTCGCATAATTAATTTTGTTAGTAAACTTTGCGCTAATACATATTTTTCCACTGCTTATGCTGTTGTTACACATGCTCGTGTTATTGTTGTTGCCATACACACCAACACACACTCCAACACACACACACGCACACACTCACGGGTGCTGTTTATGTGCTTGCCATTTTATGTTTATTCATTGAATTTATGCCATTATCGTTGCCTACTTTGCGGCGTCAAACATGCCATGCCTCCGCCATAAATGCAGGCACAAGCGGCTGTTTATGTGTATGGGTGTGCGAGTTGTGATTGTATGTGTACGTGTATGTGCCCACCAGCCCAGGTAATTGCACTCCTGTTTTGCACTTATAGCCTTGCATAGTCTACTGCACTGAGAAATAAGCAGGAAAAGTTAAAAGAGACAATTAACATCCACAAATAGGTGACTGAGTGCTGCGTTTTAAACAGATTTTACATTATATTTTGCTTAATTTCACAGCTTGATATGAAAATTTAAAAATTTTCAAACCTTGACTGATCATATGCTAGCCTGAACATATCCTAATCATACCCTAGTCAATTCATGAAAAGTTTTTCAATAAAAAATATAAAAAATTAGTATAAGGATGGAAACAAAAAAATGGATAAAATATATTTTTTAAATTTTTTCAAGGGGGTGGAAAAATATATTTTTTTTATTTTTTTTTTTTAGATTCTCAAAATATTTCAAAAGAAAGCTATCGGTATGAAGAGTAGATAAATCGATGAAGATCAAGTATTGTCTATCAAACTTATGAAATGTATTAGTTACTTCATTTTAAGGACTTATTTTTGCTTAAAAATTCATCGGGTATTTTTGAGATGTACTTCAATTATGCTAAAATATGAATATAAAAGTCTGCCTACCAAATAAACAAATGCTCAGTATTATAAAATTTTAAAGAAAGTATCTGTTTTGGTCAGTGTAGTCACTTCATGTAGAATACGTATACGTATACATGTACGTATACAGTTAATGTGTGTGGGTGTGTGTGGGTATGTGTGTGTGTAGCAGACAGCAGCATAATGGTGGGTGGTAAACGTTTATTTACTTTATTACTGCATATTTGCATGCAGGTCGAAATGTGCGTGATTTATTTACGCTAGTTTATGTGTGTGTGCGAGTGTGTGTATGAGTTTGTGTGACTGTGTGTGTTCACTGTGCCTGCTTGCCAGCTGGAAATTGTCTGTTAACTGCTATTACTCTCTGTGTGTTAGTGCGTGCAGTTGTTTAACCAATGGGCCAACAACTCTGCGCATTGGGTCATTTGGCCTTTTAGCCCCTTCAATTTTAAGCCATTATCAGTTGCAGGCAGTCACATCCAAACTGCATTGAATGGCTAACAGGTTGTCTGCTTAGGAAAACAATACAAAATAATCCAACTTTTCAGTAAGTTAAACTATACGAGATTAACTTTCCTAGCAGGAGGAGCTGCTGGGCTGTGGGAAACCCAGTTTCGAAGCAGAGCATAATTATAATTAAAGTAGTGTTTTATTTAGATTAATCATGGGATAACCATCAAAAATTTGTCAAATTAAGTTCAAAATTAAATTCCAATTCAATTCCAAATGGATTTTAGCACTCGAATTGAATAAAGACAATAACAAATAAGTGAGTTGGCTCATTAATTGTCATGAGCCTAAAACTTTATTGGTTTTAATTTACACCACTGCTAATTAGCACATAAATTAGGCTAACACACATACAATGTATTCGGCTCTTGGCCATAAATCAGGTCTTAAAGTACTTTACAGCACTCGAACAAATAATACAAGCCAAATGAGTGTACAACATTTCAGTTAAAGCGACCTAATAAACTAACTAAATAATTTGTATTAATTAGTAGTTAAGTCTTGCAGAGAAAGTGACTAAAATAGAGTAAATATTCTCATAAATCAGTAACCATAGTTTGCAATCTGCTTTAGTTAATAAAACTGTGTTTAAAAGGGTTTTTTTTTTTTTAATGTTTTTAAATTAAATTTAAAGTTTTAATTTAAATATATAGGGGTTTTTTTTTTTTTTTTTTAGACTTGGTTAAATTTTAAAACTGGTATTTGTGTTGGTTGGGTACAAACCTCACGTGTTAAAAAAAAAACGCTTTTAATTAAAAAACACCAACGCTGACAGCTGACAAACGAAAAGCAGCGAATTTTTCAGACCAAACAAATTAAAATAAAAAGTTTTAACATTAAAGCAGAATTGAGCTGATTATTGGCTATTTTTTGGCTCAGCTATTTAGGCCGAACTGCTAGCCGCTTACTTTGTTGCACAATTATGCAAATGTGCATAAATTAGTCGCACTAACCCGCTGGAAACACACGCCCATTTCAAGAGTGTCTTACGTACCGATTTGTCCAGTAATTGCCATTTAGCTGTCACATTTAGTTAAATTTACATGACAATCTTTGTTTGAGGTTGAAGTTGGACGTTGGCAGCTGAGTTAGGACACGCCCAACTCTTCAGCTGCATGTGGATTCTTTATTAATTATTAGCTTAAAGTGCGCGAATTATGCAAATTTGAACGGGAGTCATTAAAAGCAGAAATTCAGACTTAAGAGACCTTTTTATGTGGGAAATTCTATAGAAAAGATACGGTAGGATATGACATTTACTATTTTAGATAGATTTTGTGAGTCTAAGCTTGAACTTTAGTCACTAGAAATAACATAGTTTATACTTAGTCAAAGCTTTGCTCTTATAACTCAGCTTGGAATAGGATAGGACTGGTCCACTTAAGTTACTCCACTGTTAAATGCCCAGTACTCCACACCCTTCGTGACGTCATTAGCAAACTAAATCTGCTTAATCGCCTAAGCGCAATAAAATATTTTAACTATTCAGTTAACTTGTAGCTGAGAGAATAAAACATGTTAAAAGCGTAAAACTCTATCGACTTTGTAACGAATGGAAGCAAACAGCCAAATTAACATTAATTACAACATAATAACTTTAAAATCGCAAAGACAAGTGCTCTAAGGACTGAACAACTTATTGTTGGGCACTTGGCACTCAGCAGGCTGCAAGTAGTAAAAGAAACAGCAGCAGAGCCAAGTATCCAAGTTCTTGGCTACCAAACACTACGCTTCACACCGCTCTCCACCTCTTCATCAGCCATTACTGGGGCTGGCTAGTTGACTGGACGCCTGGGGAGCAACAGTTGCAGCAATAACAACAACAACAGCAAGTAGGAAAAACAAAAGCAAGAGCAGAACGCAGTGAGGGCAAAAACATGATTAAGAGTGAAATATTTATTTGCAGCACTCGGAGGCGCGCCACGACAGCGCCAACAATTAGAAGCAAACTAACAAGAGAGTAGCACCCCAAAGCACCCCCAAGCAGCAAACCCAATTCCAAGTCCAAGTCCGACCTCCTACCCGCTGTTATTCTACTTGAGCCTGGAGGCAATGGCAACACGACTCAAACATGTAAATGGATGCGCCAAGGCCGCAAGGTAAGAGGTTGCAAGGTGGGGGGTAGAACAGAGGAAAGAGGAGAACAGTGGGTGGCTAGAGGCAGCGATGATTTAATAGCTGCTAAAGGGCACAAAGAGGAACAAGCAAAAAATTCACAACATTTGCTGCAAGCGGCTAGTAACAAGCACAATAAGTAGTTGCAAAATAATAAAAGCTTAATTTAATTACGTTATGAGTTCTCACTGATTATCATACACAATTTACTACATTGTGTACAAAATGTAACGTCATATGTCTTATAGTTTGGCCTGCATGAGGTTCAAAAAGCACATGCTTTAAGATTAGCTTTAAATTACATATAAACAGTTTTAAACACAAATTTGTCACAATTAATATTTATATATTTTTGATCAATGTATTATTTAATCTCTTAAGTGTTTAAATTATTAATAAACTTATTTAAATAGCAGTAATAAATAGCTTTGATTAAATTTTGAATTGTTTCTCAAGTGAAGTCCCTTTTTAACTTAATATTTAAAACTTAAACTTAAAACTATTTTAGTTCGTAGGCGTTATTGTTGCAGTAATAAAAGTTTACTCGAAATGTTGCCGGTCCTTAGTACGTAAACTAAACTAATGGAGACTTAAACTGCATAGATTATAATATAAAATAAACTAATACTCCTCCTCTTCATCGAAACCATAGCCATATTCATCATCATCGCCCTTATTTAACATGTCCTGCAGTGTGGCCTCAGTCTCTGGTTCTGGTTCAGCATCGCATCTGCATCCACATCGACATCAGCATCTGCCTCGTCTGCATCCACATCGTAGTCAGCTTCATCTGTAAGAACATTAGAGTTCACATACGACTTCAACGTTTACTTAATTTACTGCTTTAATTACCTGCTTCCAGCGCAATGACTGGCTTCACCTCCAGTTCTTCTGCAGCCTGGCTAACTGGCAGAGCTGCTTCAATTTTGGGTCGTTTTCTACTGGGTCCTGGCTGATCGTACGCTGGTTTACCACGACTGCGACTGCTGGAGATGGGAGTTTCATCTAGGATCACTGGTGTCTGCTTCAGCTCCTCCAGAGTTGTAGGCTTCGGTTTCGCCTCGCCATCTTCCGTTAAACAAGCCATGCCTTCGGTTAGCGTCTTCAAAATGTCGTAGTTTATTTTACTTGAGATCTTCTTCTCCTGCAGCATTTTTTCGATTGCCTCGCCTGCACTGGAGGATGGACCAATAACCTTTTTACGTGGCTTGCGTTTCTTTTTCTCCGGTTTTCCCTCCTCGCGCTCCTTGGCCAGCCTCTCCTCGCGTTCCTGTTGTTCCCGCAAATATTCGGCATTCAGATTCTTCCACATATTCAGTTTGGTTACAGCCTCCTGCTCTGTCAGCACATATTGATCAAGTTCATCATCGTTCAAGTCATCAATAAATAGTTCAGTCTCCGTAGACTGTTTGGCACGTTCCACATCTTCCAGATCGTTTTGGGTGACACGACAAATAGCCTCAATGTCCGGACGTAATCCCTCGATAACGGCACTCATCATGGCTCCCTGTGGCTTAGCGCTGTCCGTGTTGTTGGCAATAAACTCGTTGATTACCTCAGCATTCGATTCCTCAATAAATTGTCTGGATTCCTCCATCTCGAACTCGTTGTCTACCGTAGCATCATGTGGAGTAATATATTCCTCCTTCTTGGCTTTGCTCTTGGTCAGTGTGCGCATAACGTTGCCCGTGTATTTGCCCAGATCTTTCTCCAAATGTGCATCAATTTGTTTCTGCAACTCAGTCAGTTCGTGTATACCCATCTGAAGGTTTAAAATAATTATAGCGTATGTAAGTTAGTTTTAAATTGATGTAAACTCACATTTTGTATCAGCTCGCGATCCTTAATGCGTGCGGCCTTAAATGAGGGCGGATCCTGTTCCCGCTCCAAGTCCACGGTCATGAACTCCTCAAGGGTCAGGCCACCCGAGGGCGTCTCCGCGAACTCCGAGAGACGCTTGCGCAGCGTGGACTCGTGTATTTTAACCACACCGATTACATCTGACAAGGTGCGACTAAACTCGTGCATACGTGCGGCAATCAGTAAAGCTAAAAATAAAGATTCATTACGTTTTGGGTGGTAGATAGATCAAATTACTCACCTGCTCCACAAAGTCCTGTGGGACGACGTCCCGAGTGCATGCAATCCTTCTTCATGCGCTGCACAATACGCAGTGCTGTCATGGAAACTTCATGGGTTTTGGCGCCCAATTGCAGGCGATTTGCAAATCGCATGATATACAGACAGGGATCTGAGAGAAAGAGAGAGTAAAAGAGAGAACACGAGTTAAGAAACTTTCCAAATTCAAAAATGTGTACAAAAAACAGCGATAAGCTACTGCACTTTTAAATTCAATGCCATCGCAGGCAAAATAATGATAACAAGTAGAAGAACTTGTTTCGCGACCTTCAAAAGTGGCGTTAACCAATAAAATTTACAAAAACAAACCAATACGATAGCCATTGAGCTGCCGAAAAAAAAACAAGCTTGAACCCGAGCTTCAAGTCGATACACACACGCGCACACACACACACACACACACACACACACGCATATGCTTAATTCATTCAACTTTTACAATGCGCTGACATTGAGCGCGGAAACAAGAGAGCCATAAAACGAAGTTAACCAATATTTATAGCATGCGATAGTTTATTGAGACGCTTTGATCTTGCATGCTATATTGAAGCCCATCAGTTGTGTGTTATTAATAACTGTTTTTTGGCCTTTATTCTAACCGAATTCGAACATGTTTCAGGCACTCGAGTGGTTCACGCAACTTACAGTAATTACTGACTAATGCGCAACAAAAACAAGCAAAGCAAACGAGCTTTAAACAAAGTACACTGAAAAAACAAAATGATGTGCAAAAAAAATGTAGAGGTAAAGTTCCAAAAAAAGTGAAACGAATTGGGAAGGCGACTTAAAGAGACCCTGTAATGAAATAAGCATGCACAAAACACACAAAAATATATTAAATTGTACACTTTGTGTTCCCCAATGACATTTTTGACTGCAAAACAGATTTATGCTGACAAATTTAATAGCTCGTTTTTCTTCTTTAAATACAGGGTCTAAAAACAACATGAAGAAGAAAACCAAATAAAAAATACTAAAACAGACAATAGACAATGCAATAAACAACCTTGCAGTGATCTGTGCCGTGCGAGACGTTGGTAAATATTGGCAAAACAAGTAAGAAAGGCTACAGTCGATCGAGCCGACTGTAAAAGACCCCGTACTCCCATATTATTGCATTTTATTTAAATTAAAATTTTCAAATAAAATATAAAAAAAAAAAATAAAAATTTTTTTTTTAAAAAATAAAAAAAAAAAAAAAATCACCCGCCCGCCCCCGGGGGCCCCCGCCACAGCCCCCCCCCTTCTGGTATTTGTGGGGTGGTGGGGGGGGGAGAAGGGGTGTGTGTGTGTGTGGGTGGGTGGTGTGGGGGGGGGAGTTTAAAAACATTTTGTGGTGTGGGGGGGCCCGAGGAAAGAAATAGTAAATTGTTTGGGCAGGAAGGGTGGGGGGGGTTTAGGGGGGGAGGGGGGGAAAATTGATGGGGTTGGGGGGGGTGGGGATAGGATCAAAAAAGATTGGGGGGGGGGGGGGGGGGGGGGGGGGGGGAAAAAAAAAGGGAAACGTGGGTTGTGGGGGTTGGAGGAGGGGGGAGGGGGGGGGGGGGGGGGGGATAATATTATGGGGCCCCCCCCGCAAACTAGGAAAAACGTGTGACATGAGGACCACACTTAAGACAGGCAGACGGGCGGACAGGCAGACAGACAGACAGACTGCCAAACAAATAGACAGGCAGACAAATTATTGTCAAGCGTAGGTTTAAAATGTACTTTATTTGTTGCAAAAACAAAAATTTTGGTTATGGTTTTTTCTTAGTTTCAGGGGAGGAGTCAACTGAACTGAATCCAATCAGCCACATCACATTAGCGTTCCTCAGTCCTTCCCTGTCCCTCTCTACTCCCTCTCCATCCTCACTTTTGACAGTCGGGGGTTTTTTATGCTACCGAAGAACTTGACACACTGACGCAGCTGTTAAACGCCGACAGCAATTACAACCACAACAATCCTTTTTGGTCGAAAGCTTATCACAAAGTCCATGAACAGTACTTGAAAAAATATTTATTAAACCCTAATGAATGCGCATATTTGAGGCAGCGGGCGGGGTAAGCGGCAAGAAGAAAGCGGAAAGCGGCAAGCAGCAAAGCCTTAGTTCAAAGTGGCACTCTTCACTCCGCCCTCATCACCATGGGCAAAATAGTCTATTTTGTGGACAAAAATTCGAAAGTCTACGTTAAGACAGTCATAAAATGTTGTGTAAACTATACTGAGCTTGTAAATTTGTTAGCTTTTTATGGGATCACAATTTAAACCTACTTATTCCTTTGAACTATAACAAAATTCTGTCAATTCAAATTACATAAACATTAAAAATAAAAATAAAATAAATATGGGACTGCAAGAAAGTAATTCATATCGGAAAGAGACTATAAACTTTGCGGGAACAGAGACATAAATACAGCAGACAATAAGTATGCAATCTTGATTACTATCTGATCATACACTGCCCACCACGAGTAAAAGTGTATATTATGTCCAGCTTTTAAACGTTTTTACCCACAGTGCACTCATTCGCTGCTGCTGCCGTTGAGTGTGGCACTTGAAAAATGATGCTGTTGTCGCTACGACTGCATTGACCCTTCTTCTGCTGCTGCTGCACCCACTCATCTTCAGCAGCAGAGGCAGAGGCAGTAGATGGAGTAGGAGGAGCAGCAGCTGTTACTGCAGTTACTGGTTGCAACGTTTACCCACTTTTTGACGGTTCCTCGCTGTATGGGTTTGCGGGTCTCGGGCCAGGGGTTATGGGTTACGGGTTCCCTGGGTTATGGGGCTACGGTTTACGGAGTGGGTTTTCTGGGAGGCGTTCACGATATCTGCTGTTGCTAATGGTTTCTTAATGTCCCACTACTGTACGTCCAATGGCGCTTATTGCAGCAACTGCGGTAGCCAGTGAAATTATTATTATTTAAACTTTATTTTTGCGTTTGTCATGACAGCAATTATCGTTTTGAGCTTCCCTGTAATGAACACTTCGTTGCCCTTGTAAAATGCCCGTAATTTTCGGGTAAACGTTTTCAATAGCATCGCGATTAAAAATACTTTGCGGCTTAATTGTTATTTAATTTAACCCGCGATTAAGTATAAACTTTTAATAACTAACTACAACAAACTATCTATGTAAATATAAACAACTAATAACTTTCAAATAGCAGCAGTTTGCTAAAAAAAAATTATAAGTAAATAAATAAGCTGGGAATTTTTGCATCTTAAAGGGCATAGTATAAAAATCAACTAATTTTTGAAATGACAACAATCAGCTCGTGTATGACTTAACAATACGTTAAAGCAATTTTAAACACTTCTTAAAAAATATAAAGAAGAATTTGCAAAAATCACATTGTAATCCATTTGAACAAGAAACTCGTCTTGTCCATTTATACTAGGAAATAAAAAATACTTAACTTTAAAATAGAATTTTTATAATTAAAAACAAAAACTACAAAGTCAATTGTGTCAGAAATATTGAATTGAAAGATTAAACAAATCTTTTACACACTCCACAAATAATTACTACAAATTTTAAAAGCAAACAATTAAGTAACGCTGCAGCAGAGGTGCTCAGCTGTCAAATGCCCAGTGTAAAGTAATAAGTAAAACACTTTGCCAAATGCACAGACTGCACAAGCTAAAGTTCTAAAAATATCTAAGTGTGAGCCAGGCCTTAAAGTCTCTAAGACTCAGCTG
The DNA here is from genome assembly GCA_035046005.1 of Drosophila acutilabella. NCBI lineage: Eukaryota > Metazoa > Arthropoda > Insecta > Diptera > Drosophilidae > Drosophila > Drosophila acutilabella. The sequence continues at coordinate 212,147 of JAWNOK010000038.1, forward strand.
TTTACTGCCGTCAAAACATAAGCATACTGGGCTGCAAGTATTCAAAAATCGCATGCGATTCATTCACTAGCAACGCCACACCACTCACGTCTTGCGACCCACGTCTCACGTTCCACGTCTGACGTCGCTCTCAAGGCAACTGATCGTAGACACACTCTCGCAGTGTGAACACCTGAGCCAACGACTCTTCGCTTCTCTTCGCGCCGCATCGTTGACAAAGAAGCAAGTGTGTTTCGTTGTCGTTTTCTTCTTCGTGTCGAGTCACTACGAATTCGTTCGTTGACTCGCGAGCACTACGGCAGCAGCAGCCGCTGTACCAATAAAACAAAAAAAACACACAAGATAAACGGCGCGCATGCGCACAAAAAAAAACAAATGTAAAAGATTTTTTGTATTTTATTTAAAACTAATAAATAATAATTGTAAAGTGCAAATTTGGTGCTTGAGTTGGTAAAAAAAACCGGCAAAGTTTATGTAACAAAACAAAAGAAACCAAAAATAATAACAAATAATTGAGTGAAGTGTTGCCATAATTTCACCGGGTATATTCCCCTGCCCCGCCCACTTCTAACGCTTTTAAGTACAGCCGGCAAAAAGAAGTGACACAATATATAACTAAAATAACCTGAACTTTAGCAAATAAAATTGATGACAGAACAAATATAACAAAAGTAGCTGAATATGCAAATAACGAACTTTTAAGGGATGTGTATTTTAGTCAGGGCTAAGCCGAAGGTCGCTCTGTTAGTTATATATTAGGTAGAAAAGTGTATTCAAACTGCTTAGTATATATGCTAAAAATATGCATAAACAGAGAAATAATAGCGTTAAGTTAAAGTTTGCTGATGTCAAGTCAAACAGTTTGAAAACTCAAGCGTTTAACAAATCACTCTTGAAACTTATGCAAGTAACTAAATCAGAATGCGACTAGCATTCGACTAACTAACACCAGCTAAGCACCCATACAATAACCAAGTTCTATACTCAACAAATCGCTCTTTTGTGTTCACTAATAAGATGATGACTTGTTTTTCTCGTTCTTAATTTAAGATTGATCAATTTGCTTATGTGATTTTTAGCGCTCAAAAAAAACTAACACAAAATTATCACCACTCCCCTCTACAGAAGATTTTCAAAAGAACACAAGTATTCTATTTTTTTTCTTCTCTCTCTCTGTCTCTGTATCTGTCTATCCCCCTCTCTCACTCTCGCCCCCCATGACTGATTAATATTCTAGTCGAGTGGCGAGCGTCTAAAAGGCTTGAAACACAAAAAAAAAACAAACAAAATGACAATTCAAGTTGCCATAAAATCAAAATGAATACAAAAATTCTGCAAATAAAACCCAAAACAAGTTTTATGCCGCAAGTAAAATCATCAATAACTAATACAAATCAAATAGCACAAATACCAAAAACAAAATATTTAAATAAAAATATAATAAACATAAATTGTAGGAACTTTTAAATCAGAGCGTTGTGAGCATTGTGGTTATATTAAATTCGTTGTGAAACCTTTTCAAATGTGTTAAAAATGACGAAACACAAAAATTTAAGTCAGTAAGTCATTAGGCAAAATGCAGCATGACTTACAAAAAAAGCCAAAATATGCCCAGATATTTGTATGAGTACAGGCTGCATACAAGAGTTATTGCATATAAAGAAATATGATTATTATCAAACTACTCGATTAACAGATACCTCGTACTTAGCTGAGCCGGTAGTATATATTTCCTTACAATTTCTGGTAACTAAAAAGATGTTAATCCTTAAATACCCTAACTTTTATACAATTTTTTAGTTCAAAGTTTAAATTATAAATTAGTTTTTTTAACCCTTAACACTTTTCCGGCTTTCGTGTTATTTTGCCTACTACTGTACGGGGTATAAATAAAAACGGTTAGTTTGTTGTTAGCAAAAACTGCACACTAATGTCTATAAAATTATCTGCAAATCAAAGTGTTTAAACCACATGTCTCGACCAAGCTACTGTCAGCCAACAGTTGACGGCCTTAATGATTGCAAAATTTCCTAAGGGCTCTCGAAACGAGGCACATACTATAGTTATTTAACCTATGGCTTAAAAATACTCAACAGTTACTACTACAGGTGTAAGAAGCTAACAAAAAAAACTTTACATCGATTGGAAAAATCATTAAGAATTCAGAATTAAGCAGCAATTAAAAATAAATATTACTAAAAATATTAAAAGATAACTTAAACTTTCTTCAAGTTTTCGGTAATTTTATGCGACTCACTGCTAGAATTTGCTCATCAGCAAAACGCAAAGCGATTGCAAAATGGGTAAACAAATCAAAAAAGTTAAAGAAAAGAGAACGAGAAAACTACAAAATCATGAAAATGTCAACTTTTTGCGGTCGGTTCTGACGCGTTTAATGAGGAAATCGAAAGTGTTACGCCAGCAATATACATTTTGGGGTCATTTTGAAGTTTCTGGTTTATTTGGATCTGTCCTCGTTCCACACCCTTCGTCCACTTTGTTTGTGGTCCGACGCGGAATGTTCAATTACAATTAAAGAGGCAATAAAATTTGAAATGCAAGCCGTGTCAAAAGCAAAGAGCCAACAAATACATAAATTAAGTAAAGGGCGCATAAAGTTAATGCAAGCGTCAAATTTGAAATGCGCATAGTCAAATCGGAACACAAACAAAGCAAGTCGAAAAATAAACTTAAAAAAAAAAATAAATAAAAATAAATTAGACTGATTACAGGGTTGAGTATGCAACCTTCGACACCCGGATGATAATTAGTATTCTACTTAATTCGCGATTCATGCTTTAACTAATTTTTTTTTATATTGTGTAACTACAAATTTATCCATCACATCTCTCATTTGGGAACTGCTAATAAAAAACTGGTAGAAAATTAGTATACAAGGTAGCGCGAAAACTATAAAAGACCCTGTACTGATAAATGAATTTGAAATTTCAATTTTGCTGCGCTTATGCGGCTTTTTAAACTGGTTTTGCGAACTTTGCCCTACCACAAACCCATCATACCCTTTGTAAATTTCCTACAGGGTCTAAAAGTCAAAGGACACAAATCGGTTATAGTCTTGGCAAAATATCCGCAAACAATCAATCACCTACAAGATTTTCAACAGCTGCCTACAATTTTGCTTGGTGAATTTTAGCGGGAATTTGCCGGCACCAAATAATTTTATGGCTCTCAACAATGTTGATTGTAGTTAGTCAAGCCTAAGTTTGCTTTAGTGTGTAGTATATTATTTAGTGTGGTCACAGTTATGTATTTTTGTTTTATTATTTGGGGTTACGCCTAATTAAAAGTTAGTGCTTGCATAATTTCCCCTACACACCCATGACCTCACAGTGTGGCATCTCTGGGTGTATCTTCTGTGAAAGCTGAAATTACATCTAATTTGAGACTATGTGGCAAGGCCGAGGAAATTTCGTAGACTTCCTGTACCGTCGAATGCGTATGGAAATTCAAAATGCGACAAGTGGAACTGGAAGTGAAAGTGGAGGCGACAAAAACCACAACGTACTCGTAGCAAGAAAAACTATCTTACAACATGATCATGAAACATTATATAATCTTATGCCACACTTTTGATTAGTTTGCAGTGCAATAACCCGCGGGTGGAGTGCGAACCAATGTTAAATGTAAATATGCCACACACGTGATGATCGTTGTGATGCGGCTACTAAGATGATCGAGGCATTTGCAAACCAACTGAGCAGTCATCTTGGACGTCATCTCTTTCTACTGGGCCATAACAACAACAGCAACGCCAAATTTATCGCCATCAGGTGGCATCAACGGTTTTAATTACGGCCTCAATCTGCGTCTGTCCGAGCTAATTAATAAAATTCACGGTCCCCTTGAGCGGGGCGTGAAAGTGCTGGATCATTTGTTGACGCTCGAGGAGGACGACTTTAGCGGCCATTGGGGCAGCGCCTATGCGCACAGCTATGAGCCGGAGTACGCTGGTCGTGTCCCTGAAAACGAGGAACAGCCGCCGACAGAAGAACAACAACATCATCAGCAGCAGCAGCATCGGAATCAGCAGTTACTACATAACAACAGTGAGTATTGCACCAGTGTTGCCAGACTAACTGGTTAACGGCTAGAACTAGCTAAATGGCACTATAAGCACTTTAAATAGAAACTGTTAAATAAGCAAATGTGAATTACTAACTGCCAATTCCACACATTGTATATAACTATAATTTGAGGAACAGTAACTGTCTTTCCCATATAATTAATACCCACGCTGAATATATCCCGATTTGCAGCCAAAGTGCCTTTTACAACACTTCCCTACCTACTCCAATTAAGCAATTAATAAATCTAGCTATAAATTAGCTTAAACGGCAGCACTAACCTGAACATGCAGGAAATTGAGCGGTCAATTAAAAACAGTTTGGCACAAATATCTTCAATATGTGTATTTTAGTTTTTTTGCTTGGTGCAAAACTGGTTTTCTTGTGTACATTGCTCAAAATTGTAAAAATACTAAAAAGAAAAAAAAATGATTTCTGTCGCATGTGTGAGTGCAAAGAAATAAACAAACCTTCGGCGGGGCTATATACCAAACAAGCAACCAAATCGATTTCAAGTTCATATTGATGGTCATATTGCATATATACGTATGTGCAGGTGATCAATAATCAATACCTGAATTCAAAATACCAGAATTCAAATTTAAATCAAGTTAAAAAAAAAGTTGAATAATTTCGTATACAAACATATGATGCTGCACAAGGCTGTGGTAAATTGTTCGCGTCACGTACGCATTGATATATTTTATGGGATAGCGCACTTTTGGCGTTTCCAATTGGCATGACGGAAATACATATTAACCACGACAATGATATAATCTATGAATTACGCTTTAAAGAGCTTTGCGAAACTGACGTAAAGTCAAAATGCTTGGAAGACATTTAAATTCAAAACACACACTCACAGTTAACACAAGCTTCTTGCTATGAGACGTTACTTCAATGCATCTCTGTTGTGGATGCGATATTTGTGGACTGTAAGTTGACAATCGACCTACCACCACCATGATATATCGGTTTGCGTATCAGTCGAAGAATACAAATTCTTTCTGGCCAGTTTACACACGTATATATACATTTCTAAAAATGACACAACAATGTCGATTTTTAATGGAAAAGCAAATATTTGTCTCGAAAGTGCTGCACTAAAAGTACTACAATCGTTGTTTTGAAACTCTGCGATCTGCAATTGATGTGCAAACGTTTTACATTAGACAGAACTAATACAAAATCCCATCATGGCCAGCGGTAGCAATAATCTTAGTAATAATAGCAGCAATAATAACAACGCCTTGAATCGGTTCTCATTGAAATCGACGAATAAGCGGAATCAAGAATCTATGTCACATTCTCAGCTAAACGGCGGTTGGATAAATGGTAAGAATATTCTTTCCAAAACACAAAAGCGTATATTTTTTCAAGAGTACATATGTGTGGGTGTCTGTGTATGTGTGTTATCGATTTTTCACAAAACATGCGATAATAATTTTTGTAAATATACAAACAATGCACTTATACGTAGAGCAAAGGGTAATGATTATTTGTTTGCTATTATTATTAATAACTGCTGAATTTGACAGTTGAGTTTTATATATGCAATTCTTACTACTACTAAGAAGTTTGTACCATTAAACAATTACGTGCCGTGTGAAACCTGTTACCCAAAACAAACAACATAAAATAAATATTTATAGTGCACTTTAAACAGAGCTTAGTTTATGGGCAACAAAGGACACGTCTGATAACTTATAGCTGTAAAATCTATGATATGTCAACTTAACCCACTAAATTCATTTCTGCATTGCAGTGGAAACACTTAACAATGGCAACGGACTCTTGCACTCGCCCCCGCACAATCATCAGCAACAGCAACGCGGTAGTGGCACACACACCACTTCACCAGGCACCAGTTCTGCAAGTGCCGCTGATCACAACATACAAATTACACAGCCAATAAGTGCACCATCCTCGCCACTGGCCTCTCCTGGCGCTCTCAACTGCAGCAACACTGGCAGCAGTGGCACTACATTCTGTCTACCTTCCAGCTCAACGGATGCGGCCATCAGTGCTACTCTAACTGGCACTGTTACGGGTACAACCTCTGCCAGTGGCTCGTATGTGTGTGCAGCGGGCAGCAATAGCAGTTACGCTGCCGTTGGTGCTTCCAATGCCATAGACACCGCAGATCCCAACTGGCAGGCCAGCAAGGCAACAGTGCTGGAGCGGAATGCTGCTATGTTCAACAATGAACTTCTATCGGATGTGCGTTTCATTGTGGGCAGTGATTTTGGTAGGTAGCACCAAATAAAAGATATTATCATCTTTTTAATGTCATTTTAATTATATAGATTTCGATCCCATACAAACTATACCGGCACATAAGTATATACTGGCCACAGGCAGCTCGGTTTTCTATGCCATGTTTTACGGAGGTTTGGCGGAGAACAAGGAGGAAATCAAAGTACCTGATGTGGAGCCTACAGCGTTTCTGACATTGCTAAGGTGAGTGAATATATCTAACAACACCTGCAATTTCTTTAATCATAAACCAACTTAGGTATCTGTATTGTGACGAAATCAAACTGGAACCCGAGCACATTTTGGCCACTCTGTATGCGGCCAAAAAGTATATTGTTCCACATTTGGCTCGCGCTTGCGTTAACTATCTGGAAGTCAAGTTGACGGCAAAAAACGCCTGTCTACTTCTCAGTCAATCGCGTCTTTTCGAGGAGCCCGAACTGATGCAACGTTGCTGGGAAGTTATCGATGCCCAGGCCGAGATGGCAGTTAAGTCCGAAGACTTTGTGGACATTGACCTTAAGACTTTCGAGTCCATATTGTCACGCGAGACCCTCAACTGCAAGGAGATCCATCTATTCGAGGCAGCACTTAATTGGGCCATGAATGCCTGCGAAAAGATGAGCATCGATGAGACCCCACAAAATAAACGACGTGTGCTTGGACAAGCACTACATCTCATACGTATACCGACCATGTCGCTTGAGGAGTTTGCTAATGGTGTTGCCCAAACGGGCATTCTTACGTCACAGGAAACCATCGATATGTTTCTGCACTTTACGGCCAAAGAGAAGCCAAGTCTAAGTTTCCCAACACGCTCACGTGCCGGTCTCAAGACACAAGTCTGCCATCGTTTTCAATCGTGTGCCTATCGCTCCAATCAGTGGCGCTATCGAGGCCGCTGTGATTCCATACAGTTTTCAGTAGATCGAAGGTATGTAAAGCAAAGATCTTTAAAACCAGAACTAAAACTTTATGTTTGTTGTAGAATTTTCATTGTTGGCTTTGGCTTATATGGCTCGTCGACTGGTGCAGCCAACTATAATGTAAAGATCGAACTGAAACGTTTGGGCCGAACTCTGGCAGAGAATGACACAAAATTCTTCTCAGACGGTTCGAGCAATACGTTCCATGTATTCTTCGAGAATCCCATACAAATTGAACCCGAATGTTACTACACTGCCTCCGTTATCTTGGATGGCAATGAGTTGAGCTTCTTTGGCCAGGAGGGCATGTCCGAAGTACTCATGGGCAATGTTACATTCCAATTCCAATGCTCCTCCGAGAGTACAAACGGTACAGGTGTCCAAGGTGGACAGATCCCAGAATTAATATTCTATGGACCCACAACGGTTACGGCCCTTAATTCCCCAACAAACTCCATATGTGCTAACCATATGGGAGCAACGCCAGTTATAACAAATATGAATAATGTTTCTGCCGAGACTGCGAGCAGCAGTAATGCCAATAATGCTACAGAGGAATTGCCCAACAACAGCAGCACGACAACAGCAACCAGCAGCAGCAGCATCAGTGATGGTAGCAATACCTGATGTGCCCAGCTCTATTGCGCTGAATGGCAGGGAGCATGCTACTACAGACAACAACAGCAGCAGCAGCAACAAGAGAAAAGATCGGTTCAGATGCAACATAGTACACAAAATATAAACTCATGGGTTTTCAGTGCAATACAACAACAAAACAAATCGGAGATTTAAGCAAACATAAAGAAAAGAAACACGATATTATATAGATATAGAAGAGCGTATATTATGATATACCATATGTTATATGAAAAACCTATACAACCACATGATACAGTAGAGTGCTTTAGTTTTTGTAGTATATAGTCTGTTGGTAAATACATACAAAGTTTTAAAACTAAATAAGCAAACCCAAAGAAAGATGATAATACATATAGTATACAATGCCAACTAAAATGGTCACATATTTTGTAGAAATTGGCTTAAATTCTTTGTTGCTAAATCCAGCGAATGGGTTATAATATATAGACAACTTCAATAAGCAATTTGAACAACAGGCAATCAGTCAAGCTAAGAATATAACTAAATATATATTAAAGGAAGATAATGAAACAATTTAACGAAAGACACGACATAAAACAGCAAACATATTTTTTGCCAACATATACTAATCTTATACATATATAGTACTATATATATACAGACATACAACATATGTATACACTTAAAGAGTATATTTGAGGCATGTTGAAGTTTGCATACGAATTTGAAAGCCATGTTAAACATATATACTAAATATACTATAATATACAAAACTTTAAAGTTAGGAATCTGCCAAACACTCAAAACCCTACACTAAAATCATAATTCTTCTTTATACCTTGTATTTGTGCATTTGTAGAACAAAGTATCTAACTCCTAATGGGTTTAATATATACTATATATGATAACATATACTTAAATATCGATTAACATTGCACTTATTTGTCTGAAGCTGCGCGACGCATCAACTAAGTTTTATTTCCTCTCGAAATTGTACTGATTTTTATTATTTCTACAACATAATAAAATTTTTATTAAAAATATATATGATCCTATTATTCAAAACAATATTATACGAATGAATCTTTGAATTATGCATTATTAATTAATAACCAATAAAATACATTAGATATATTTCGATATTAATAAGCGTACGGACTTTTTCTTGGAAAGTAAAGATGCGGTAATATGGGTGCCAAACCAACGGATGACCCGTATCTAGGTTGTCTTGTGGGCTAGCTTACTAAAGATCAAGCTATATCTCACAGATCAAACCTTTTTAATTAGGTTTAAGCTACCTGACAGACAACATTCTAATTAAACTTGAGTGAAATCTACTGAATCTTAGCCTGTATTCATCGACGCTGGAACATCGGTAAGCATCTGCTTAATAACCCTTTAACTATCTTAAGAAAAATGAATAAGATACATTTACTCACCCACGGATGGTATGTTGATGCACAAAGCATGCGATAGCTTCAAGTACGTGCGTCCCAGTTCGTAGGAGCAAATTTGTTGTACATCGCTTATGTCGATTAATAGATCTAGTTAAGGCAATGGGAAATAATCAATACACGAATTGACCTTGGAAATAGGGGCACAAATGAAACTTACGTGATGTTCCCTCGGTACGACAAGTCATGTAGACACAGGCTGCGTAGATGTGTGTGCTCTTTCGACCACGAGTCAAGTGTCGATTCAATGCCATCTTAAAGAAATTCAATGCAGTATCCGCATAGTGTTGTGTCAATTGCAGCTGCTGGCAAAGCAGTGTAATATCCTTCTTAGCCTTCTTAATAGTAACTTCACGTGATTCTGTGCCGGAACCCACTTGAAATTTGCCATATCCGTAGTTAGTGGCACCACCGGAGGACTCTGCGGAAACAAACTGACCAATAGCGGCTGCACCATGACCCATCTCTTCAAATTGTACCTCGGATACAATTAGAGAATCCTCCAGCACAGATCCACAATTCATGCACACTATAAACAAATGGAAATTGTTTAAAATTTAAATGCAAACAATACTCAGAGACTATGGAACTTACCGCGGTCACCACGGGCATTATCCTCCTCGATTTCATTGGAGCCGCAATTGCGGCACTTTAAACCCGTAGACATGATAAAAGCTAGCTTCTTAACAAGCTATGCAATTCAATTATTTATTTGTTTATTATTCATAACAATTGCACAGGCAAAACAATAAAAAAGTCGCACGCGTTGCGAACGTCGTAAGTACTAAATCACAACTGTTTCTCGCGGTATGCTGACCACAGCTGTGATAAGCAAAATAGTTCATCAAATAAACGACTTAACTTAAGAAGCATACAATACATAAATAAACTGAAGCTATTTTTAGCACATATTTTATAACTTTAAATTCAACTTAACTATATTTGTAACATATATGATTCGAAATTTCAAAAAAAAACTTTGTTAACTAGTTGCGTACTGTTTGTAGCTAAACATTTTAGCTGCGTACCACTCGTACCTAAAATGCAGCACTGTGTGGTGGCGGCATGTTGTAAGCACTTTCCAACACTTGTGTAAATTTACCGAAAACAATCAGAAAATTAGGCAGCAGGCCAGGCGGCATTTAAAACTTTGTAAATTTATATAAATCATACATACAGTGAACAGCAATCTTATGAATATGGCTGACGGTGACAGTGCAGTACCAAAAAGTGGTGACACCAAACCCACAGCTGGCATGCAGATAATACCTGGCGAAATGGTGGCATCAATTGAGGAAATTGTGATGATCGATCCCGAGTGCTACGAACTGGATCTGAATCATCGTCGGATTGATAAACTGGAGAATTTCGAGCCTCTAGTAAATATAGAACGATTGTATTTAAGATGGAATCTGATTAAAAAGATCGAGAACTTGGATACGCTTAATAAATTGGTGGAACTGGAGCTGTACGATAATCAAATCACGAAAATTGAGAATCTTGATAAACTGGATAACTTGGAAATTCTGGATCTTAGCTTCAATCGCTTGACCAAAATCGAGAACTTGGATAAGCTACAAAAATTGGAGAAACTATATTTTGTGGCAAACAAAATCAGTTTGATTGAGAATGTTGGCATGCTAACTAATCTCACCATGCTAGAGCTCGGTGACAATAAGTTGAAAAAAATTGAGAATATCGAAATGTTGGTGAATTTGCGTCAGCTATTTTTGGGTAAAAATAAAATAGCCAAAATTGAAAATCTTGATGCGTTGGTCAATCTCGAGATACTCAGCTTGCAAGCGAATCGCATAATAAAGATCGAAAATCTGGATAAACTCACCAGCTTGAAGGAGTTGTACATATCAGAGAATGGTATCGAAACCATTGAGAATCTGTCCAACAACAAGAACTTGGATACACTTGATTTGGCTAAAAACCGATTAAAGCTAATTGGCAATTTGGAGGAACTTGAGCAGCTGGAGGAGATCTGGTTGAACGATAACGGCATTGATAACTGGAAAAACTTGGAAGTTTTGAAAAGTAATACATCTCTGCAAACCATCTATTTGGAACACAATCCAGTGGCGACCGATGTTCGTTATCGCTCCAAATTACGTGACATTTTGCCGCATTTGCAGAAAATTGATGCTACTCTGTGCGTGATGCCCGAGGCAGTGGCGTAACGCACTGAAAACTCCAGATTTCTTACCATTAGGAGTCACTCAAAATATAATAAATATTACAAAAATCAGTTAGTCACTTGATGATAGTATTTAAAATATTTTGTTTAATTTTAACAATGTGTTTTCTATATATAAAATAGCGATGTCATATCGTTTACTGTTTAACTACATGTTGATGAGCTTTATTAAAAAAAAAAAAGTTGAATATTTTAGAATTTCAAATCGAAATGGGTATCAAATGTCAATGGCATAGTAGTCCGCGGGCTTGACGTTGTGTGGGCCACCATAGAAGTCCAGTACATAGATGTTTTCAATGTCCAGCTCACAGAGATAGAAGTTATGTTCTGTAAAGAAATGAATAGTTTATGATTTGAATATCTATTATATGGTTAAGTATCATCCAAAATTACCTTTAATCCAGTTTGTAGCTGCCGGATGACGAGCTATAAAAACTTGGAGAGCATCTTTGTAACTTTTTGTATCTTGCGGGAGCTATAAATTTACCCAATAGTAAAAGTTATACCAAATCAAATGTATTGAAATTTATCAAACCTTTTTAACTTTTCCACTGATCATGGCACGAGCGCAGGTCGGTTCCATGGGATCCGTTTTGGCATTACTGCACATCATATTCTGCTCTTTGGAAAACAGGAAAGTCACTTTATTATTCTGCTGCCAATCCATGCCCGTAAAATCCAGATCAGTTAGCAGAAAGCGTATTAAACCCGTTGACTTGGAGTTGCCATCGTTGTCGTCGATTGAAATGATATTGACCATGGGATAATCTTTCACAGTCTCGTCGGTGGATAAGGTGCCCACTGAAGCCCAATTGGCTCTATGAACCAACTCTCGAGCGATCTTGGCATGATTTAATGCTAACTCCCGTTTGTATTCCGCAATGATTTGAGCATCTCGGTGGGCCGAGTAAGCGAGCGATTGTGGAATCGAGAACACCCCGAACAGCACCAGTAGCAGCAACATTTTGAACTGATAAACTGTTCAGTTACCTCTGGAAATATTTATAACTGAGCTTGAGTTTTACGCACTTTTTTATTGTTTTCCTTTGATTATTTTAATACGCAGATTAAAAGAACAAAGAACTGACTTTCTCAATCTCAAATTTATTCTCTTGATTATTTTCTTTGTTAGTTTTGCAATTTTTCATTTACTTTCGAAAGTTCTCAGTTGCTCACCTTTCCTGGCTTTCTAGCTGTTATCTGTTATCGTGTAGTATTAGTTGAGTATTATAAAAAAATAACTATCTTTTCTTATCGGAGAGATTTGCTTGTTGTGCTGTTGTTGCTTGTTTTCAGACTGACTTGCAGAATTTCCACCTTCCCCCTTTGTTATCATGCTAACATTGCGAACGAGCGAGAAAGGAACACACAAAGAGAGCGAGAGAGAGCGTCAATATTTGTATTCTCTGAACATTTGACTTGCACGTCACACACACACACACACGCAGTGACACGTACACGCACGCTCACACAAACACACAGAGACGCACAGTCGAGTTTGTTGCTTTCTAGACCCTGGCTTAAGAAAAGTGAAGGGTGTTATAAATTTGACGAGAAATTTGATGTGAGTGGCGGAAGTTGAGAGCGTAAATATTTTTAACCTGATCAAAAAGTCACTTTAGCTTCTGACCTGAGCAATAATGTGGAATTACATTACTTCAAACTGCAGTTTACCAAACGAAATAGAAAATATAATCCGAGCTTAATATACAGGGTTATTTTTAACTGTTTAAAACGCAGGGTCTTTCTAGTTGTCCAACTCGGTCGTAGCAGTGTCCCACTGTTAGTTTCACTTGATTTTCTTAGCGTTAATTTATAAAACAATTCAAACTTTTTTTTTTTTGGCTTTATAGTACGTTTATATTGTTAGGTCTAAGAAAATCTGAACATTTTGGGATTCCCGGTTTGCCTTACAAACATTTTTGTACAAATGGCTTTTCGCTTGTACTTTTGTTTAAAGTTTATTTTTATTTCATTTAACTTTTGCACTTTTCTATTTACATTAGCACACAGTATCTGGGTTTAACAGCTATAGTTCCAACAGATCGGTAGCATTATATGAACGGGAGACTACGGTAACCGTTTTGGGATTAGGTATGCCAATTCTATACGTTGGATATGTTGGCTCTTCGGGTCGGAAAAATTAAAATTTGATTTCAAAATAAAAACTGTTTTTAATGCCGGACTTTTGAAAATCAAATATCAGTTACGATCGAGCTAATCATCGTTTAAAATGATCCAGTGCTTAGCACCGTGATATTTAACCAACACAACTGGCTATAATATCACGTCAAAAATACTTATCAGTATGTATTAGATATTTATACATTTTCCATAGCTTATCTTTTATTCAGCTATACATATTTAGATATTTTATATATTTTTGTTTTATTTTTTTTACTCTGCCGAAGTTTTGTAAAACATTTATTTGTTTGCCGTTTGCTTTGCTTACTTAATTTATAATTTATGCTCCTTTGTATGATTGTTTTTAAAAAACATACATTAAAATAAAATAACAATACAGATTTTATAGTTAAAATAAATTTCAGTTTGTTTGTCTGTATACTTTTTGTATTATAATTATTTAAAAAATAGATTACATATTTTCGTTGATTTAGACGTTAAGTATATAATATTTATTTATAATTTATAGTTGATTTAGTATCGGTTTTAACAAATGCTTTTTAAAAAAACGTTTAAATTATTTCTTCGGCAGTCAACATATAGAAAATTTCGTATTATGCGCTTCGTTTTCGAAAATCAATAAAAAAATTAAATAAAGTTCTATTATATAGTTTATAAATTATAATCATATCGTTACACACACACATATTGATAGTTCTTGAAATTTGTTTTCCGACTAGATTAACACCAAATAATTAACATACACAAAATGCATGTGCGATTAATAATAAGTATTTATACTATGTTTTCAATTTAGTAGTTGTTTTTTGCGCAAAAGCAACTAAATCTGCTTGTTTAAGTACATTTGTGTGTATATGTGTGTATTTGTTATTATTATTTGTTGTTCATGTGCAACATTTTCATAATGAGCACCTTAATTTATAATTTTATACTGTTTAATACTTGGCTCAAAGCGCTCCAAAAAGTGTACAATTTCAACATTTACTCAAATTATTTGTAATACTTTCGTTTTATATTTATATATATATATATTTTCACTTATATAGAATAAGCGATTCGTTTATGTTATATTTATAATTGTTAATATATATATATTTAATTTTTTCTCAAACAATTCCTTGGCGCTTGCGTATATTTTTGAGTGTGGTTTTTTGAACATTTGATTTAGCTAGCTTTTGTAACAATTTGTATGCTTATGTCTTTAGAAAACAGAGCTTCAAATATAAGTTAATATCGAACTCAAAAAAGAAAAGTGGAGTACTGAAAGCAAATCTCGGGGGCAGTATTACAATACGCGGGACATTGGTATCAGAATTTAAAGCTATTTTTTGTTATTTTTAAAAATTTCTTCATTATTTTGCTTGCCATCCAACGCACTCCAGGCGGATCAAGAATCGAGGATCCACTGGCAAGTCAGCGGGTTTGGGAGCAGCATGAAAATGTTCAGCGCCGGTCGCTGGATCCATCTGTGTGCTTTCCGTGCGTCTGTTGCACCGTCTGCAGCTCGTACTGATAGTAGTAGTCACTGCCCACATAGACGGTACGCCAGACGCCGTCGACATCTCACATCTGCCGATACGGTGAATGCATCTTAAGCCATTGGAGTACCAACGATGGACCTCCGGCTTGAATCTCTGGCGGTATGGTGCCCAATGGGCATTTGTCAATGTTCAGATACTTAAGATTCTGACACAGTGCCAATTCAAAGGGTAGCTTCTCCAAGCCGGGATTCTGATTGATATAGAGATTCTCCAGACTCTCCAGTGAACCAATTTCCTCCGGCAGAAACTGCAAATTGTTTTCGCTGACCGATAAGTGTGTGAGGTTACTCAAATGTCCAATACTACGTGGCAGCATCGTGATCTGATTAGTTTGTAGTATAAGACGCTGCAGTTCGTGTAAAAGTCCAATTTCATGAGGTAGGACTTCGATGCGATTCTCCTCGAGATCAAGAATACGCAACTTGCGCAAATTCCCGATTGTGTTGGGTATCTTCTTGAGCATATTGTTGGATAGTATGAGTATTTCCAGATTCTGCAAGTTCATAATGTCATCCGGTAGTTTCTGTAACGCATTTGTGGCCAGATTGAGTTCCACCATATTCACCCAGGTGCCCACATCCAGCGGCATTGCAGTCAACATATTCTCCTTCATATTCAGTTTAGTCAAGCCCTTGGCCCGTGAAAATATACCATAGGGAATCTTATCAATGCGATTGTGCTCCAGATTAATGCTATAGACGTTAGTGAACTGTGCTGGTCCTCCAGTTGGATAGCTGGTGAACTGATTGCGCGACAATGTGATGGTTGTCAGTGCACTCAAACTGGCCAAGATTCCATCTGGCAACTGGGTGATGCCATTGCCCTCCACATTGAACTCATCCATACTCTTGCAGTTCTTTAGCGATGCTGGCACACAGTTCAAGCGATTATAGCGCAGTCCCAGACGTACCAGAGACTTAAGATTACCAATACTATTCGGTATGTCGAGCAGTTCATTGTGCTGCAAATCCAGTGCACTTAGATTCACACAATTCCCAATGTCCTCCGGCAAATGCTCCAAATGATTGTGCGATACATCCAGCGTGGTTAAGTTCACCAGCGCACCAATCGCACTGCCCAACTCCTTAATCTTGTTCTCGCGCAGACTAAGCATCGTTAGATTGACCAACTGACGCAGATCATCGGCCACGGCCAGAATGCGATTGAAGCGCAGATATAATGTGGTCAACGAGCGTAATTTGTATATGACTGGTGGAATCTCCGCTAGCTTATTGTGCCGCAAATCCAGCACTTTGAGTTGGGTACAATTTTTCAGTGATTCCGGCAGGGAAGTCAACGAATTCTCATTTAATGCCAGATTACGCAAATTCACCAAGCATCCAATCTCTGTGGGCAATTGGCCAATTTTGTTGCTGTACAGGTAAAGCTCGGTAAGATGCACGCATTCCCTGACTGTTGTGGGCAGCACAGTGATGGACGATTTGCTGAGATCCAAACGCTTAATTCCTGCAAGAAATCAGACGTTAATAAATTGGAAATCTTCAGAGGAATAGGCTTACCTTCGTCGCGGCAGCGTTGCAATGCTTTGATCACATCCTGATCGGCTTGAATATTTTTCACAATCTTTTTTGTGGTGGGTTTGGGTTTATTCGATTCCGGATGCTTAACCGTTACCATCTTTGGACGCGTCTCTGGTGGCATTATTGTGTTGGTTTCGTTGTGTGTCTGGCTGTTGAGAATGTTGCTGTTGCTGCTACTGGTTGGATTTCCACCGCTACCGTTTATAGCGTTTCGACTGTTCGAACTGACTGCTGTCTCTGTGGCACTGCTGCCGGCACCTCCGCCGCTAATACCTCCACCACCTCCTCCAGCTCCTCCTCCACCACCGCCGCCAAAGCAATGTGTGGCTTCTGATGGGCCGCTCCCGTTACTTTCGTTGTGACCCGTGGACGATAGCGATGTATTCGATGCTGTTGCACCAGCCGAGGAGCACAAGTTCATAATTTTGCCCAGTCTTGCGGTCGCCGGCGACAATATGTTGCCCAGAAGTATGCCAAAATGACAACAACAACAACAGCAGCGGCCGCAGCCAATGGCACTCGTTGTTTTTGTTTGTTAGCCTGTAAAAAATTTAAATAATTAAAATGTGGCCTAAATACTTATGCTATAAAATTTGTTATATTTAGTCACAATTGTATCGATCCTTTATTTAATACACAATTCAACAACGTCACTAGCTAAAATAGGGAATAATGTATGCATCAGCCAGTCAAAAATATTTATATTTTAATCTTATCGCTCTACGCGGCGATTGTCAAGGTCAGGAAATGGAATAACAAATTTCGGAAAATCCCACTGCAGCAATAATTTACTTACTTTACTTAAAAACCTTTATTATGGCTACTCATAACAACAAATCGGTAACATACTAATTAAAAACAATTCAAATAAATTAAGACAAGCTGCAGAGGCGTATTCCTTTTTAAAATTCAACAGCACTCAGCACTTAATGCTCAACAAAATTCTATGATAACAAGTAAGAAAGGCTACAGTCGATCGAGCCGACTGTAAAAGACCCCGTACTCCCATAGTAGTGCCCATTTTATTAAAATAAAAATTTTAAAATGAAATTTAAAAAATTAAAATGAAATATTTACATTTTGAATTAAAATTAAAAAGTAAATAAATTAACAATCGTCATTGTCAGCATTCGAACCCGCGATCCATACGAAGGTTCCATATTGCGCCGCAACTCTACCAGTTGCACCACACTCCTCTTCTATCATTCTTCCGATTATTTGCAAATATGTATGTGTGCTCATACATATGTGTGTATGTATAGCATTGTTCGGCGTGGCCAGCGGCTCCGGGCAGCGCTGCCGCCAAAGCAGGTAGAGAAAACGTTCGAACATATGTTTGTATGTTTCTGTGTTTGTTTGTATGTGTTGCGCGCATGCAGTGATTTTGCAGTAAAATAACGTGAACTTTGAACCGAAATTTCTCTCTTGTTTGACATAGGATTTTGATGCCACTTTCAGGAAAGTTAGAAATAGTAAGTCTCTAAGCGTATGTTAAATTACAACACTGTACTATTTGATTTAATGCCTGCAGAAAGGCATTGAAATTGGAGAGTGTTTTAGTTCCTATGAGCAAAGGGGGCGTGGCAGCTCAAAACTTTAAATGACATTGCATTTAGGCTGTCTCTGGGAACCTGCGTACCAAAATTGGTGCTCCTAAGTGCCATAACTATTGAGTTATTCGCTTAAAACACAAATTTTTTCGAGGCGTGTCTGGTTTTTTGCTTATTGCGGGGGCGGTAGGGGGCGTGGCATCAATTTGAAATAAACTTGATCTGCGTACATCATAAACGGACTTTCATTCCAAATTTGGTGTCTCTAGCTTTTGTAGTTTAAAAGATCCAGGTGTTCATACAGACGGACGGACAGACGGACAGACGGACATTGCTATATCGACTCGGCTGTTGATGCTGATCAAGATATATATACTTTATGGGGTCGGCCACGCCTCCTTCTGCCTGTTACGCACATCTCGCTTCTGACAAACTTAATAGACCCCCTTTACTCTTTTTTAAAGAGTACGGGGTCTAAAAAGAAAAGGAAGCATATACACGCACTCATACACATATAGAAGCATATACAAAACAATCGTGCGACAAGTTCTGATTCATACAAAATTCATTGCATTGTATTGTCAATCTGGCTTGATAATTTAGGGGCATTGTGCGGCACTCCTTTTGTATATACTCTGCATCATCTTTTTAAAATATTATTGCTTTCATCATCATTGTGACAGTCATACTATCAACGCATAAATATTTTCGCGCTACACTGTGGAGGCGGTCGCAAACAAAAATCAATGCACATTATATCTTTGCTAATTTATGATAACGTTCTCAACGTAAGCCATAAAGTCCCAACAGCGCGCCCATAGTAACAATAATGAAGTTAACTTTTGCAATTGCTTATCTTTGCCAAATACATGTATCCATTTTAATTTCTTTTATCAGTCTTCATATGTCACTGTGATTTCAAAATCACGCAATTGCTCATCTCTTGCAACTCGGTGTACAACCACAGGCATGTAAACACAAAATAAACACTTACGCCTTTGATCAAGAAGCCATTTAGTTAACTGCACTGATTGTATTAATAAACTCCTACTATTTTTGTTATTAATAAACAAAGTTTAAAACGGCGGCTACGACCTGAGCAAACGTGAAAGATTTAGTTCGCCATTGGTTAGAGCTGGAACTAAAATCGATTTCACAATTGACGCATCGATGTTTTATCACTTGCGCGATACATCGATTAACATTCTACGAATCGATTAATATCAAAGTAGTAGTTGCCGTTTTAAAATGGACAAATAACACACACAAAACACAACCTACCGCAATGAATAATACTTTTCTCCCACTCACTTCGTTTTGATGCTGTGGCTTTTTAGCGACAAATCGTTGGTATTTTGGTTATTTGTGCTCTGGTGGTGACTACGAACAAAAATAACGGTGACTGTGATATTATTATGAGATTCAATAAGCGTGGGCGTGATATGTTTTGTAGTTTTTTTAATAATATCTTGATTTAAAGCTATTTTGGGTTTTAAATAATCTTAAATTCAGGTAAGACACTCCATCCATTTGTCACTGCAACCAACTAAATGCAAGTGGTGGATGTTTGGCGCTCGATCCAATAGAGGGCGTCAATGTGACGATGTAATAAATTTATATATTGCGATTAGTTTCTTTGAATCTCTAAGCAAAAATATTAAATTTGGCAAGACTTTATCTGTGTGCAAGATATAATATTTTCTTTTAAATTAATTGCATTGTAATGCATTTGTATATTTTAACTGTGTCCCTCACTCAACAGGTTCCGAGTACGAAGCTCTATTATCAGGTTCAGCCCAAAACTATGCAACATAAATAGTGATGCTGTATTCTTATTGTTTTTACAAACAGTGAAGATTGGTTATCACATAAAAAATCGCAGTTGGAATTAAAAAAGCATTCAGTTAAATTTATTGTCGTATTAACAGACCTCAAGTTAATTTAAATTGCGCAGTTTAATCGATGTTACAGTATTTGCCAGTTTCAACGGCTTAACACCCATTTTGGTGTCAGTTAAATCTTTTGTGGTCTAGGTCTAGGTCATTGAAGTGTGGCAACTGTTATACAGTAGTGCACACACGCACACAATCTCATTAACATATGAAGCAGACAAATGTCTTTACACACATACATACTTACATATGTCATTGTCTATATGTATAGCAGTGTATCTAAGAACGTTCATATTTAAACAAACTCATGTCTATAAACTCGCTGATTTCTAAAAATATTTACATCCATGAATGTTTTTTTAAAGCTGTGTTATTATGATGCTTCAAATGATGACTGAAGTGTATACTATAAATCATTTTTAAAACCACGCACACACACAATTGTTCAAAGTAAAGCACACACACTTGCAAACTTTAAAATAGACTGTTATACATAAACATGCATACATACAAACATACATATGATACAATGCTTTATGAATTTTTTAAGAGTATTCAAAACTACTTAATTATTTTTGATAACTGACCTGCTTATCTGCTCCCACAATTCGAGGAGCTGTGTTTTGTACTATAAATTCCTTGTGCTTTGTTACTGATTTGTTTCACTTTTGCTTTCCGTTGTTCGCGTTGTCTATGTATGCACTTATTTATGTACGTGTGTGTAGATACAAACACAGTTATAACTTAAATGCTATTGTTAACGTTATAGAATTTGATTTGGTTTTTTTTGTTACTAACGAAAAAACAATTGATATTTAAATTAATTTATTTATTTATTTTTAAACTGTGCAATTTTGGATTTAAATTTAATAATCGCTGTTCCGTTGTGGCGTGATGATACTACAGTTTACACAGAGGGTTACACATAAAAACAGCAGTTGAAGGATGTATGTATGTATGCACATACGCACACACTTACACGCACATGTGTTGGTACATTCCGGCACATGCGCTGAGCTAGGGTTGGCGCGCCATCTAGCGTCTTCTTTTATACCTATATTCATCCTTTGTCGCTTCAGAGCTCCAATTTTCGCAGCTCTTCATTGCTAATAAACTCACACGCTCGATTAGATATTATTTGATAATCTAAAATATATTATTTATATTTTACTAGTTTATAGTTCATTTGGCGTATAGCTCACCCATTTGATACTTGCAGTTGTAGATACGCATCACACAGCTGCTGGCAAAGGTGCGCAGACAACCGTTATACAGAGCACACACCACGCGATAAACCGTGGGACAAACATCGTGACACTTGTTCTGCACTGAAAAAAACAGCACTAAAATTATAATTACAAGTTTTAATTTAGAGTTTTAAAGTTTAATTAACCTTCCAAAAACTGTCCATTGATAATACCAACTCCAATTAAAAATATTACCACAGTAAGTTTAGTATTGAAAATTAATTTAGTTTCCATTTCGAATATTTCGACTTGATCGTTGACTAAAATTTTTGTAATAAACTTGAAATCGAAATATACATTTTTTAAAACCCTTTTGCTAGATGCTTCACTATGTTTATTGACAGTCAAAAGTTATGTCAATATTATTTTAACTTATAAAAATACTTATATCTGACAACTGTTGTTCAATTTTTGGTATATTTTTATTTATACCTATGTGTGTGTGTGTTTCGTCGAATTTATTCACCGGATATATATTTAGTAAAATGCAAATTTACATTCAGAACTCTATACTGTAATTAAATTGATTCAATCTTTCCTTATTTGGAAATATTTTACCGTATTTAGAAAACAATATTCTTGGGTTTGAACCCTTATTGGAATTCGTTAAAGTGGTTTCGGATCTAGCTCGGATTGACCTCAAGTAGCCACAATCCCAAACAATAAACAGTCTTATCATGTTTACAAAAGTATTAAGTATAACATGTAATTAATTTAAGAGTTCAGGAGCTTAGCCCAAAAATTATCAGATTAAAGAATTCAAAGTATCAACGACCTACCAAAATCCCACTTAGCTTCATGACGCATTCTTACATTGCTTTCTCTTACAATATCAAATCTCCGCTAAATCTAAGCTGCTCTTTAGGTTGTAATTTAAAGCGCATATGGGGTAATTTGAGCAGTAGCGTAATTAATTATAATTAATCGCACTTGAAATGCGAACGATACGAATTGGACTTTTGATCAAAATATTCTAAGGAGATTTACCTATAAAAGCGGTCGGGTTGTGATTAATATGGCATCAGTTATCTTGGAAAAACAGTAGTAAACGCTTCAACATGAAATTATCATATATTCTTCTGCTGAGTTGTCTTGTATATGGAGCTGCAGCTTGGGGACGGTCTGCTCCAGCCCCTGCACCTGCTCCAGCACCTGCTCCAGCCCCTGCTCCTGCCCCAGCCCCTGCTCCCGCTCCAGCCCCTGCACCAGCCCCTGCTCCGGTACCAGCTCCCAGCTCCAGCATATTTGCCTCCCGCCAAACCACCAACTCCTCCAGTAAAGACACCGACTCCTCCTGCTAAGCCACCAACCCCTCCTGCTAAGCCACCAACACCTCCACCTAGACCAGTCCCTCGCCCAAGCGGTCGTAAGCATGGCCACAAATCTGGATCTCGCACGGTTGGCCCTCACGCTCCCTACTAATTGATCACATAACATTGAAACATATCGACACACAGACCCAAAATGAACACCGATAAACTAAATATAATAACCAATAAACAGACTGTTAAATAAATAACTTTTAAAAAATACTTTTGAGTTCGATTTTTGTAAAACTATTCATTTTCTTCAGCCTTCCAATTTCGCTAAGAGACTTCACATTTAAATTTAGCATTGCACCTTAGCATGGACTCAAGCCCTGAGTCATCCGGTTAAGTTTTTCTTCAGTTAACCGCATTTCAATATAAGTAAATATGTGCACAGTGTGTATATATGTATTGTGTATATGTATTTACATTTTGTTTTTATTTAAGTAATAGAAAATAAATTAAAAACCCGCCTGGGACTCGAACCTGCGATCCCATACACGCAATCTGATACTCTCAATTTGATATTTTCAGCTACAAAGAAGCCCTTATGGGGGTTTTGCTAACTTTTGTGTTTAAAGATATCCTGAATATTTTATGGACGGTTTTTAAAATTATTTATTAGGGGTATACATAATTAAAGGAGACTTGATACTAAATTTAGTATTCTTACTTTTACCATCTCTGAGATCTCAGCGTTCAAAGAGAGTGCCGGCTATTCGCGGTTATATCGACTCCGTCATTGATGCTGATCAAGACTAATATTTATTGTCTTCTTTTCCCAGTTGCAAACATTTTCGAGCGAAATTTATTGGTTTGGATTAATGGTGGGATATAAGTAAGTCAATCATATTCCTAAAGTTCATATAATTGTTCTTAATTGGATTGCAAAGATTGTTTATCATGTAACTAATCTAATTTGAAGTTCAAATAAATTTAGTATGTGTAACTAATGGATTTAATGTGTTATTTAAGTAGAACGCAAATTAATTATACTATAATTAGGTTGAGTTGAAATATGGAAGCTATGGATTAGCCATTAGGACAAAATATTCTGGGGAGATACACCTATAAAAGCGTGGGGTTTGTATTGAAAGAACATCAGTTTTCTTGGAAAAACTGAAGTAAACGGTTCAACTTCAAATTCCAAGATGAAATTATCATTTATTCTTCTGCTGAGTTGCCTTATATACGGAGTAGCTGCTGGTGGACGTCCTGCTCCTGCTCCAGCCCCAGCTCCTGCTCCTGCTCCAGCCCCTTCTCCAGCTCCTGCTCCCGCCCCTGCCCCTGCTACCGGTTCCTGCTCCCGCCCCTGCTCCTGCACCGGCTCCTGCTCCCGCACCTGTTCCAGCTCCTGCACCAGCTCTGTCATACTTGCCTCCCCGGAAAGGTGGACGGCCACCAACCCCTCCCGCTAAGCCACCAACTTCACCTGCCAAACCACCAACCCCACCCGCTAAGCCACCAACCCCACCCGCTAAGCCACCAACCCCACCCGCTAAGCCACCAACCCCACCCGCAAAGCCACCAACTCCTCCTGCCAAACCACCCACTCCACCCGCCAAACCACCAACCCCTCCGGCTAAGCCACCAACTCCTCCCGCAAAGCCACCAACTCCACCAGCAAGGCCACCAACCCCTCCTGCTAAGCCACCAACCGCTCCTGCTAAGCCACCAACCCCTCCTGCAAAGCCACCAACCGCTCCTGCTAAGCCACCAACCCCTCCTGCTAAGCCACCAACCGCTCCTGCTAAGCCACCAACCCCTCCTGCTAAGCCACCAACCCCTCCTGCAAAGCCACCAACCCCTCCTGCTAAGCCACCAACCGCTCCTGCTAAACCACCAACTCCTCCTGCAAAACCACCAACTACTCCTGCCAAACCACCAACTCCTCCAACTAAGCCACCAACTCCAGCACCTAGACCAGTTCCCCGCCCAAGCGGTGGCAAGCCAGGAGGCCACAAAACAGGATCTCGTACCGTTGGTCCTCATGCTCCCTACTAAATGATCTCAATGGAGTTTATGCTCATCACAACCTCGAAACATATCGACCCACCATGATTAGCGACTTAATACAATTACCAAAATACCAATTTTCAAATAAATACATTTAAAACAAGAAAAAAAGGTTATCTTCGGCTAGCCGAAGATTGAATACCCTTGCAGTCATGCACATTGCGTTAATTTTCTTTCAATGACCGATTGCTCCTATGGCAGCTATATGATATAGTAGTCCGATCTAGATGAAATTTAGTGTACACTAAGGACTTTATGTCAAATGCATATGGAGCGAATTTGGTTCAAATCGTACAAGAGACACAGAAAATTTTCATACTAAGCATTTTCAACCGATGGTTCCTATGGCAGCTATATGATATAGTTGTCCGATCCGGATAAAATTTGGTCGGCAGATGGATAATGATAACAAATGCGTATTGCGTGAATTTGGTTCAAATCGTACAAGAGACACAGAAAATTTTCATACCAAGCATTTTCACCAGTTTTAACCGATTGTTCCTATGGCAGCTATATGATATAGTGGTCCGATCTGGATGAAATTTGGTTTGTACACGGGATTTTATGCCAAATGCATATGGAGCGAGTTTGGTTAACATAGCTCAAAAAAAAATTTTTTTTCATCCGATTGTTCCTATGGGAGCTATATGATATAGTGATCCGATCTGGCCGATTTTAACAAATGTTCTGCGTGCAAAGGGAATACACATGTGTACCAAGTTTCATTAAGATAGCTTTAAAACTGAGAGACTAGTTCGCATAGAAACAGACGGACAGACGGACAGACGGACAGACGGACAGACGGACATGGCTATATCGACTCGGCTGTTGATGCTGATCAAGAATATATATACTTTATGGGGTCGGAAACGTCTCCTTCTATGCGTTACAAACTTCGTGACAAAAACAATATACCCTCTGCAAGGGTATAAAAAAAATTTGCTTGTTTGATTTTTGTAATTGTGTATATAATTTTCATTGCACCTATTCCGATCAGAGGCTGCACCCTGAAGCTGAGCATTGCACCTTAGCATTGACTCGAACCCTTTATAAAAAATTATTAAAAAATTAAATTTGCCGTCGCCGGACCTGGAACCTAAGTCTTCCCTTACGTTCTTTTTATGGTTTTAGCTTATGTAAGTATAGATTTAGTTTTGGTTTTAGTTATAAAAATGAAATTAAAACAAGAAAAAACGGTTATCTTCGGCTCGCCGAAGATTGTATATCCTTGCAGTCATGCACATTGCGTTCATTTGGTATCAGTGGTAAGCATTTTTAACCGATTGTTCCTATGGCAGCTATATGATATAGTGGTCCGATCTGGATGAAATTTGGTTTGCACATAGGATTTTATGCCAAAGGCGTATGGAGCGAATTTGGTTCAAATCGTACAAGAGACACAGAAAATTTTCATACTAAGCATTTTCAACCGATTGTTCCTATGGCAGCTATATGATATAGTGGTCCGATCTGGATGAAATTTGGTTTGCACATAGGATTTTATGCCAAATGCGTATGGAGCGAATTTGGTTCAAATCGTACAAGAGACACAGAAAATTTTCATACCAAGCATTTTCACCAGTTTTAACCGATTGTTCCTATGGCAGCTATATGATATAGTGGTCCGATCTGGATGAAATTTGGTTTGCACACGGGATTTTATGCCAAATGTCATAGCTCAAAAAAAATTTTTTTTTCATCCGATTGTTCCTATGGGAGCTATATGATATAGTGATCCGATCTGGCCGATTTTAACAAATGTTCTGCGTGCAAAGGGAATACACATCTGTGCCAAGTTTCATCAAGATAGCTTTAAAACTGAGAGACTAGTTCGCATAGAAACAGACGGACAGACGGACAGACGGACATGGCTATATCGACTCGGCTGTTGATGCTGATCAAGAATATATATTCTTTATGGGGTCGGAAACGTCTCCTTCAATGCGTTACAAACTTCGTGACAAAAACAATATACCCTCTGCAAGGGTATAAAAAATGAATAAGGATTCAATCTTGGGACTCCATGCTTACGAGTACACACAACTTGATCTCAGCGCCAGGTGAAATGAATTTTCTGGGGTTTGGCAATTTGTGTGTTTATAGAAAGGGGTCACTTTTTTAAACTATTCCATAGAAACCATTTAACTTAGGGGAGTACAGTATTTTAAATACAAATATTCCGTGTTGTTTCGGAAGTTTTAATCAAGACATTTGAGTAGTATTGATAATAAATTTAGGATTTCTCCTGCCCCCTGTAACATTCATTTTTCTGGGCATAAAACTGCATACGTATTTACCTAATTTTACTTTTGTACTGGGAAGATATGAAATGAGAAGGTCAAATATACTCCACATGACTATATAATTGATCTTAATTGTTTTTCAAAGATTGTTTATCTTGTAACTCATCTAATTTGAGGTCTTAATAAATTTGGGATGTGTAACTAATGGATTTAATTTGTTATTTGAGCCAAACGACAATTATTTATAATTACTTTGAGTTCAAACATGGGAGATATGGATTAACCATTAGGAACATTTTGGAAGATTTACCTATAAAATCGTCGGGTTGGGATTGAAAGAACATCAGTTTTCTTGGAAAAACTGAAGTAAACAGTTCAACTTCATATTCCAAGATGAAATTATCATTTGTTCTTCTGCTAAGTTGCCTCGTATATGGAGTTGCAGCTGGTGGACGTCCTGTACCAGCCCCAGCTCCTTCCCCGGCACCAGCCCCTGCTCCAACCCCTGCTCCAGCCCCTGCTCCAGCTCCAGCTCCTGCTCCTGCACCTGCCCCAGCTCCGTCATACTTGCCTCCACGGAAGGCTGGACGGCCAGCTCACCCGCCAGCAAAACCAGCTACCCCTCCAGCTAAGCTTGCAACCACACCCGCTAAGCCACCAACTCCTCCTGCAAAGCCACCAACCCCTCCAGCTAAACCACCAACTCCTCCTGCAAAGCCACCAACTCCTCCTGCTAAACCACCAACTCCTCCTGCTAAACCTCCAACCCCTCCGGCAAAGCCACCAACCCCTCCTGCTAAGCCACCAACCCCTCCTGCTAAGCCACCAACTCCTCCTGCAAAGCCACCAACTCCTCCTGCTAAACCAACAACCCCTCCTGCTAAGCCAACAACCCCTCCTGCTAAGCCACCAACCCCTCCGGCAAAGCCACCAACCCCTCCTGCTAAGCCACCAACCCCTCCTGCTAAACCACCAACCCCTCCTGCAAAGCCACCAACTCCTCCTGCTAAACCACCAACCCCTCCTGCTAAGCCACCAACCCCTCCTGCTAAGCCACCAACTCCTCCTGCAAAGCCACCAACTCCTCCTGCTAAACCAACAACTCCTCCTGCTAAACCTCCAACCCCTCCTGCTAAGCCACCAACCCCTCCTGCTAAGCCACCAACTCCTCCTGCAAAGCCACCAACCCCTCCTGCTAAGCGACCAACCCCTCCTGCTAAACCTCCAACCCCTCCTGCAAAGCCACCAACCCCTCCTGCTAAGCCACCAACCTCTCCTGCTAAGCCACCAACCCCTCCTGCTAAACCTCCAACCCCTCCGGCAAAGCCACCAACTCCTCCGGCAAAGCCGCCAACCCCTCCTGCTAAACCTCCAACCCCTCCTGCTAAGCCACCAACACCTCCTGCTAAGCCACCAACTCCTCCTGCTAAGCCACCAACTCCTCCTGCACCGAGACCAATCCCGCGCCCAAGCGGTCGTAAGCCAGGAGGCCACAAAACAGGATCTCGCACCGTTGGTCCAAACGCTCCCTACTAATTGATCACAAACTCAATCATACCCTCAACACATACCGTCATGATACCCAATGGTTTTAATATTTTAACCAATCAACAGACTTTCAAATAAATAATCCTTTTTACAAAAAATCTATTATTTGAGTTTAGTATTTTTTATATGTGTTTATTTAATAATGCTTACAAAATTTGTGTCGGTGACTGCAGCCAGAAACTAAGCTTTGCACCTTAGCATGTACTCAAACCCACTTTACGTATATTTTAAATTTATCAATAAAAGCAAACCTGAAGAAGCGGTGTATCGATTGTATATCGATAGAGTTTTCAGTGCTTAAAATCATATCAGCTGTTCGCTTGTTCTTTAACCTTAAATATATTTTGTTTGGACGCGCTTTTTTGCAGCTGTCCTTTTATTATTAATATATTATGACGAACAATGAAACAAGAAACTGCTGGCTCAAGTCGGGGTTCGGGAGATGGCATCGGCGGCGCCACCACTTCATCCGAAGCCAAAATAGAAATCACAGAAAAAGTGCGCGTTCTTTGCCTACACGGATACCGGCAAGATGGTAAGAAGCTCTTTGCCATGTTTAATCTTTTAACTAATAGTAGTAGTTTTTAATTTCAGCTGACTCATTCAAAAATAAACTGGGATCATTTCGGAAATTTGCGGGTAAATACGCGGACTTTGTGTTCATTTCAGCGCCACATGTAGCGGCGCCTCTGGAACCCGGTGCGGAGCCTGTGGAACAGCAGCGCAGTTGGTGGGCCAACAAAGACGATGGCACATTCAAGGGTACGAACAAGGCAGGGCCAGCTTATGGCTTCCAGGAAAGTCTGCATGCTGTGGAGGAGGCTTGGAAAACGCAGGGACCATTCCAAGGACTCTTGGGTTTCTCCCAAGGCGCCTGCTTTGTGGGCCTCATCTGTGGTCTGGCCAAGAAGAAGCGTAAGTGGCGAATAACTTATGCTACAAACAGTTTTCATAACCCTTTTTTTCCTGCCCAAAACAGTGACCTCTATTCGACCTGAGTTCGCAGTGCTCAGCTCAGGATTCATCTCCGGTAGTTTGGTCCACATGAGCGCCTACGAGGAACGCATAACGATTCCTACTCTACATGTTTACGGCTTGACCGATGAGATTATACCCAAGGATATGAGTGAAGCTCTGGCGGCACACTTCAAGAATGTCGAAGTGCTGGAGCACAATGGAGGTCACTACTTTCCGGCCACAGCTCAACAGAAGCAAGCGTATATCAACTTCTTCCAAGATCGTCTGCAAGAATACCTAGAGCACTTGGAGCTGCAGCAGAGCAGCAATGCCTCCTTCATCGACAGTCCCGAAGAGGACGATGGCGGTGTCACAGACGCTAATGATGCGGAAGTTGCTGCTGTGACCGCAGCGGCGGGATCAGGAATGGATGATAGTGATTAAGTAGAGTGTATAGTTGTTCTTTTTCGTTTTTAATAATAATTAAATCTTATTATTACAATAATAATAATAATCATAATTTGATTATAAATTATAATAAATTTAAATCCCAATATTTTAAATATTCACCGTTTGTTTGCTCAATTATCAATTATCTCATCAATTGCAATTATTTAAATAAGCTATTTCAAATGTGACTTTTTTCTTCATTTCATAATTGTTTTGTTTTTACCTTCAAAATTGTGTGAAATATATGACTTGTTATTTTTTTTAACTTTTCCGCTTAAACAAATTCGTACAAATTCCGTGAGAAGCAACAAAAAATTAATGGGGTGATTAATAAAATAAGATCGTTTAAATCCCATTTCCAAATTACAAATTTTGTATAGTAATAATTAAATTGTTCCTTGCTATATATAATCAACGAAAAAAATGCATACATATTTAGCTATTTTTACTGTTGTTTTTCTTTTTGTTGTAGTTAAATTTTTTTGTTTTGTTTAGTTCATTTTTTTTGACCAGGCAGAGTAGAAATTGTAGTACAATTCGAAACATTTTGCATTTGCATCGACAAAGTTGACTTTCTTTTTAAATGGATTGAAGTGAGGGTTGTTGAGGGGGGGAAAAGGGAACGAGGTTTGGGAGGGTGACACAAGCGAGCGATACTTAAAAAAAAACATTTGACTCTCAACATTTTAGTTTTGTCTCCTCGCAGGCAAACCAGCAGCAATTAGCGATTCTCAATTCTCAGTTTAGTTTGTGTTGCTGCTGTCGCTTTTTATGTTGTTGTTGTTAATGTTTTGTCATTTCATCTGTTTTATGCGACTTGTTCCTGTCCATTTGAGGCCTCTTGATTCTTCATCACTTCTGGTAAGTCTGGCGGTGCTGAGTACGGTGTGATATCAAGCGTCTCGAAATCACCCATTTCGTTCCTAAAGGGGAGAACATAGAAAAGTTCATCAGTAAAATGTCAACTCAGTATCAAGTTTAGACACGTGCGGTATAACATTGAGCGATAGCAGTTGTGTTATACATGTGTTATACATGCATGCTTTAGTGTATGTGCGTGCTTTGCTACGTTCACACTGGGACACAGCGGCTTTGCACATATAAATGCTAGCTGTGATTCACTCTGTGACTCGGTGTGAACACAGCATAATACAACAGCTGTAGCTGTAGCCGGCTGCCGGCACTTATGTCTGGTTATCAGCGTGACTCAAAGGGCGGCTTTTATAACGGCATGCACAAGCACAACACATAATTTGAATTAAAATATTGGATGTGTATGAAAACGGAACTAAATCGCAACTCACCTGCACATTAAGCCCAGTTGCGCTGGTGCTTGCGCCTTTGCCGTTGATACTGTAACGCCGTAGTCCTGCAACGTGTTATCGTCCTCCATGATGTCATTGTCCTGATTATATAATCGCTGATCGCCTGGTGGCACTTTCAAAATGCCTGGTTGATGGTTATAAAATTTACTTAATAATCAAAATATTTTCTATAAATAGGAAAAACACATACAAGCACTCACACACGCACTCACAAGTAAAAGCAGTCAGAGCAAAAGAAATACAAACATACACATAACACGTACAGGCACACACACGTAGACACTCCTACACTTACCTTCGATCATGCGTTTCAGCTCAATAACTGATGTGTTTTCCTTAGCATCCGTAAAGATGGTTGTCTTTTGCCTTCTGATCATTAGAAACACGTCCTGCAATAGAATAATTGGCATTAGAATTGGTTATAGGCATAGTTTCGGTCAAAGTTCAGTGCATGAACGACAGCGACGACGATGTTGCGCGGCATTTGCTTATTCACACGTTCCGTGCGTACGTGTGTGTGTACACCTATGTGTGCAAAATGACGTGCAATTTGCTTAGTAGCAGCAGCAGCAACTTGGCGTCATCGAAGTCGTCCTGAACTGAGGCGCTGGCAGAAGCAGCCGGCTCGTAATTATATTATATGTGTGTGAGTGTACTTACCATGTTTGCAAGTTTGTTTGTTAGTTCCCTTTTGTTTACTATTGACAGGGGCTTGAAGGTTGCTACAACGCCGTTTTTGTTATTGTCGCTGCCTACTTCTGCTACTACTGCGCTGGCGTGGGCGGGCGGAGGGTGCTTCCTTTGGCGGTCGTCGAGTCGTTCGTTCGATCGTTTCTGCTTACACCACCAACCAGAACACGCTGCTCTGCAATTTCGGATGTGTAGTTTGGGGGACCGTGGTGTTGACAACTTTTGTAAGTGTTTTGTGTGCACAATAGCCTCACTGAATGCTTGCACTTATAAGTTTTCGTAGATTTTTACAAAAATTTTAATGTAAATTTTTTTGGCGAAGCAAGACCGAATGCCAGCCCTGCCAACTTAATATCCAATGCGAGTTGGCAGCATTTAGGATTTTTGTGACGTCCGAAACAATGTTAGTTAACATGCACTCACTTAAAGTTAAAAGTGACTAAAAAATTCCAAATTTGGCAACATCTGGCAGCACCTAATGTTATGTTTAGCGATACGGTAATATTGTTTAGTGCCTAATACTGCCACGAAATGGTTTTGCTGGATAACTCAAACGTAAATAAATGAATAAAACCGATTAATACTTAATAAACAAGCATTTAATTACAGTTCATACTGCGTCTGGAGAAGATTGCAAACGATGCGAAAAAGGATTCGTCATTCACAATAACGTTTAAGCGCTGTAAGTAGTGACGAGCATGGCAGGGCCTCCAGCTAATCAAAAATGCGTTTTCTTTTCCCACACAGACGATGGACACGATCGGCCCGTGCCGCGCGAGGGAAAGAAACCGCTGCCTAAGCCAAAAACATACATGTGCCTGATGCGAGCACAGTCCAAGTCGAAAAAGGTAAATTCTACTTCAGTTTTAAACAAATTTAATATTGCTGATCCCCGAGTTCTTTGCAGATCTCGACAGTTGTGCGCCAGGAAGACGTACCCACTATTATGGCCATGTACACACAGTTCATGAAGAGCAAAATGGATGGATTGAAGCGCGTGAAAAAGGTGAAGAGCAAGGCAAAGGCGACAAAGGCATAACTCACGTTTGTCCGCTACGTTAAAATTAGTTAATGCTTTTAGTTACACTTTCAACCAACTCCACCCGCAGGCGATTCCTTGTAAATTAAAATTTTCAACATAATATTGTCATTGTTTTTTTTTTTTTGTTATGTATGAGCACATAAATTAAGCACACAACTTGGTAACTTATCTTGCCTTAAACCGTACAAATACTTTGGCCTGATCAGTTCAACCAACGCGTAAATGTTTTCTTTTTGTATATTTGTCCAATCCTCGTCCGAAATATAACATGAATCGTCTATATACATGACATCGATGCCACTTTGCAGCGCCCTATGGAAATTGGGTCCGGCTTTTGGTATAAAGTCCAAATATCCAGTTAGTTTGTCAACGATTACGGTTTTTACACAATTGTCTGAAAAAAGAGATGTTCGTAAACTTATTGAGTTGGGCTCCTTTTACGACACTCACTTTGTAGGTAATACATCGACTCCGTATGTCCCGCGGGAATTAACGTCAAAATGTGTTTAATTCCCTTGTATTCATAGTCAGTAGGAAGATATGGTTTGAGCGTATAATATTTGTATGTTTCCTTTGAGCTGACTGTAGTGCTTTGAAATTGTTTTACATGGTCTGCGGATCCAATAACTTGACCACACCAATTGTTTGGACGCACATAATCCTGAAATGCAGCCGACGTTAGGAGCAATGGTCCATTGTGCTAAAACAAAGCATTTATTTATCTTAAATCAAGCACATTCCAATTAACTTTTTACCTGCTCGTAGGGTCCATAGTTTTTCTGACGATCCAGAATTAATGGCTGGCCGATGTCATTTAAAAACATTATTTTTTAAATCACAAAACAAAATCGAAGCTTATCACTAAAGCCGGCTGTGTACTACGCAGTGTATTTAACAGAACATACCTTTGTTAACAGTGTCACTTGGCGTTAACAGACTCCGTTTGCGTTATAGCGTGCGCATTTTGCGCAACTAATTTATGTTATTAGCGCGCGTCTTTCAAAAGAGTTATAATCAAGCAATTGAAAAGAATTAATAAAAGTGTAAGATTCTTTTTTATATACATATATGTATTTACGTGTATGCCACACTATTAAGAGTTTTCATTACGTTCGGCACAAACCAGTACAGAAATAGTATAATTATAATATTTTTTTGTATCGAGTGTGTACTTTTCTTGTTTGTTTTAAACATACAAATATACTGTTAGTTCTATCACAATGAATATAATATATTTTTGCGTTAATTTTCTTGTTTACATTTGTATGTGCTTTGTCTTTGTCTTGCTGTTTTCGGGAGCAGTTAATACCCTAATATTGCATGCTTTTAATGCTTATTATAGTTAATACAAACAATTTTGTAGTAGCATGATTCGATTTTCTTTTTCATACATTTTTTTAGAACAAAGACAGTCTTTTTACAACTTATGAAGTGAATGTCAGCTGCGTTCCTAAACTTTTCTCCATTTGCTTATTATTATTGCATTACATTTTGGCATTTTGAGCGAGTGTGCGTTAATAAAGACAATAATAAACAAAAATAAATTTAAGCACACTACCAGAATAAAAATAACAAAACGCCCAATGCAAATGACAAACAAATAGAGTACAAAACGCACCTATTCAATATAAATCAAAATCAAATATTTAACTTAAAAACTATAAATTAAATTAATGTGATTAAATGATATATACGATAATAACAATATAATGAAATAACGTTCGACTATTAATTGAACGTATTGTAGCGCAAACTGCTGTCGACTTCGCCAGCATTATCACCAAATCCCTCCGAATTGGATGGCTGATCAACAATGAGATCCGTTGTAGACTGTGAATACCTGCGCCATCTGGGCCATGGCCAAGCATCGCGTATGCTATCAATTAAACGCTGCTGGAATGTCTTGTACTCCATGTCCAACGATTGCGTATCACCGAAATTAAAGTCAGCCACCTCCACTGTAAACCTAAAAAGCAAAGTTGTCTTAACTGTTATGGTTAACGGACACAATTCTTACCGATTTCGGCTCTGCATATAGTAGGCCACGCCAAAGATGACCAGACAAACGGCTACCAAAGTGCATGCAATTGGCACAACGACCACCGACAGCTGCGATTGTCGTTTGGCTAAAAATGGGGAAAAAAATACGTTAACAAACACTTTCCAAAGCTCTTTTGCTAACACTAACCTTCATAGATATTAATGGTAACCTGATTCACGCTCTCAGATACTTCGTTGCGTATGAAAAACAATATTGCCTTGCTGTCCGAAAAGTAACGCTCATAGTTCAGATCGCATTTTTCGTATGTATTGTATGAATCGCAAGTCTCGTTGCCAGTAGCATTATATGGTGCTGTAATAACAAGTACATACATATAATTATGAAAAAACATACCCAAAACATTTTCAAAACCAACCATTGTAGACCAAAATGCAGACATCAAATGGCCCTGAACCCTTGCAATTGACCTGTAGATTGATGAGTTCCCAATGCTGTACCCAGTTCTTGCCACTGGTACCAAAACTCGAAATGGGTGCTAGAAATATAAATGTTACTTAAAGTGAGTAAGTGAAGCCTTTAAGAGCTTGTTGAGCTTACTTTTGGTCACAAGGCGTCTTTGAAAGAAGCCGTAGGTGTTGTTAGGATCTTTGGCAATTATATTGCCATCGATGCAGGTAAAGGGTGGTGGTGGCACCGACAGTAGCTTCGACTTGCGCACTCCCAGGGGATCCACCAGGGCTACCGAGGAGTTGGCGTTGCCGGTGTTGTTGTTTAACTGAAGTTGCTTCTGACGTGCGCTTGTCAAGTCCAAACCCAATAAGGCGGCATTTGCATGCATTGTCTGATTCAAGTCACGTCTCGAACGTAGCTTGGGTTTAATTGTAGTGGTAGTGGTTGATGTTGTTGTTGTTGGTGTTGTAGTTGTTGCTGGCGTTGTCGTTGTTGTCGCTGGTGTTGTTGATGTAGTAGTTGGTGCTGGTGTGGTAGTAGTTGTTGTCGTAGTTGTTGTTGTGGTTGTGGTTGTTGTCGTGGTTGTAGTTGTTGTTGATGTTGTTGGCTCCGGCGGTGCATACGGTGATGCGACCACCAAAACACCAATATTATAATATTGCTCAGCCTCGGGATACATTGCTTGATAGTCATAGGCATGCGACATGCCCAGATATGTACAGTTTTCGAACCAAAAGGTATTGACATAGTAATTATTTTCCCTCAAATATTCATAATCAGCTGGCCACAATGCAACGCTATGATTAACCATCTCCGTGGTGGACACAAAGTCCTGCCTTCGCACCTCACGATGCTGTATCAGCTCCATGCTGCCGGTCAATAAATCAAGCAACTTGAATTTTTTGGCATCCTGTGCCACTTGAATATATATAATCAATTTCTGCTCGACAGTCACTTCCAAGCGATGTGTTCCCAGATTTGTGGTATTTCTGGGATACTGTACGATCCAATGGCTGATCGGATCGGCTGTTTCTATTTCCTGTGTAAATAAAACCAGACATTAGACATGTATTTATTCAAATAGAGGGTGTGACCGATTGATTTGTTCTATTCAAGCTGTGACGCAAAATAATTAGTGAGAAACGTTACTGCGCATAAAACATGTCAATTTCTATATGGTTATGTACAGCAAAGGTCACAACAATGGGACAGATTTCGAAACGTTAACAAAATTCTAGTTCTTTTATATAAGTTATCGTGTTACATGTTATGCTAAAAAAGGCATTTAATATATATGTATCGTAAAGCTTATGTTTGATAATTTTAATATTAGTTGGCATTGTTATTGTTGATTGTTGATTCATCGCTCTTGTTTTAATAAGCATATCTTTAAATTTTTCTTCTTCTAGTTTTTTGACCGCGTCTGTACCAATACTATATGTTTCTATGTTCCCAATTTTCCTTTGGGATAAGGGCACTGCAATTACGTACCAGGCACGACTCTAACTAACTTATAAAATTTGCATTGTAAATTTTCTATATCGAGTGAATAATGGATGTCAACTGCAGCGTTTGTCTAAAAATAACTCAGAAAATTCATAGTACTATGCCAATTAACTATTGCCATGTGGGGGCACTACATAGTGACCAGATATAATGCCCTATAATATAATACTAAGTATTGATTTATTACACTTGAAGACAGCTAGTGAAAGCGAACAATGCACTTGCAAATAGTCAACAGATAACAATTTATTTATTTCTGTTTTTATCACAACATGCAATTAGAGAGCGCGTAGTGTGTATGAGATGTGCACATGTGTGCGTGTACAAATTAGTCATAATATTCGCAATGTTTCTCTGTCAACGCTTTCTTTAGCATTTAACCCATTTGGATGTCCATGACTGTATGTTTTACTGTTAGAGTTCTTACCTGCTTTTGACCGCCACTGGCCCTCCAATTAAACTGGTAGTGACCCTTTTCCGCCACATTTTGGCCATCGTAGAGTGTGGCAGTAACATTGACTGAGGATCCAATTAGGATATGTTCTGGTGCCGTTATAATAACGTGCTTACAATTAACTGAAATATTTAAAAATGTATAAATAACACAATTTACACAGGTGAAATATTGATTTCGCCTCTTACCCGTATGAACAAAAACGTAGAGTAATAAAGTGATTGCTTTAAGTGCCACACTTCTCCGGGCTTGCATATTTGCAAAAGCCACAAATCGGGGTCTGGAATTTCCGTCGACGTTTGTAATGATGAAAAATAAACTTTTGCAATACTATTACACCCGCCCCATCCACCCCGTAGGACAAACCAAAAAGAACAAAAAAACAAACACAAAATACGAGTTGAGTTTAAAGGTATGACCCCACAGTCACTTCACGAGACCATTCAACAAGCTTGAGCTCTTTTAATTATATTGCAGTTTATATTCCTTTAAATTAAATAGCTTACAGTAATTTGCAATACCAAATTATTGCTTTTTCGTTAACTTTTTACAGAATTTTAAGTGAATCGCAATAGCAAACAGTAGAGATGTGGAAAAAACACAAAGGTCTATCGATGTATCGATTTTTGAAATAGCGATGATTTTAAGGGGTTCTTCATCACTGTAAGTAGAGTAAGTAAAACAAATGCTGGTTTATGTTTCGATATATTTATCGACATATATAAACAGCTGGTCAAAACTCGGCAGTCTATGTGCAATCGATAGTGGTCGATTGAAGCAATAAATAAAAGTCAATGTATTTTGTAGATTTTATTTATTTTACTCGATATAGAATTTTTGTTTATAAAAAATATAACGCTTACGTTTTCTTCCGTTAGCCTTGTATTTCTTTAAAAGCCGAACACCGTTCTTTAAAGAATGTAAAAATTGAAAAAAACAACGGTAAGACAAAAACCGTATATACCCGTCAATACCCTAGCTTTGGTTCGTAGCGGTGTATTGCAAGTAACATAGCGGCGCAAATAACAGTGGGCTGCAGGACGTTGAAAATCGAACAAATTAACAGTGGGACGTAAGTGGTGAAAAAGTGGACATATTTCCACAATAGATGGATATTTTTAATTGTCTTAGTCATTTATTTAAATTTAAAAAACCCCGACTGCATAAATGTTTAAAATACTAAGTTCGTTTATTTGTTAGTTGTAAATAATCATACTTATATGTATGTATGCATATAATATGTATGTAGGTGTGTGTATATGTTGGTGTATATAATGTTAATATTTGAAGTAAACTTAATAGCATAATAAATGAAATACAACGAGATGAAAAAGCAATAATTACTTTGGGATAAGCAAAACGCACAAAATACTCGAAATACATTGCTCGTGTGTCTGTATTTGTTCCTTGTTTACTTCTTCTTGCTCTTGCCCAGCGTCAGAGTATGATGTGCTGTGGCCAACTGCTGTTTGCGCCTTTGAAAGTCTAGATAGTCCTCTTCGAGGGCTTTACGAGATTCTTCTAGTTTACGCTTCTCCTCCGCATGATCTCGCTTCAATTTTTCAAACTTCAAATGCAAGTCTTTCTCACTCTCCTTGAGCTCGGCCTCCTTCTCCTTAACACGCTGCACAAACATCTGGCGTACTTCCTCCTCTTTGGACTGCAGCTCAGCAAGATGATTAGAGCGCTTGGCTTCAAATGTTTGCTGGAATGAAACTGGCTTATTCTCGCTATCGACATCGCTGAAACCCATTTGCTCCAGACGCTTTTGCCGGTATAGCTCATAGTGCCGCGTATGAGTCTTCTCACGCATATCCTCCATATTGGTGCGAATGAGCATCTCACGTAGCTTAACGAAGTCGCAGTGCGTCTCGTTCTCTACCTGAACGGTGCCCCACGGGTACTGACGAGCACGGATCAGTTTGTTGCCCACCTTAATGAACTCGGTGCTGCCGACAACGGCAAATGGAATATGAGCATTCATTAGACTGTTCGTGTCCGCTACAGTTTCATCGTCAGTAGGAAACTGATAAATATGAACACCATTTGTGTTGAGCTCCTGAATGATCTTCGCCTTAAAACGTTGTAGCTCTGCCTTTGAGATAGTATCTGCTTTGGCGATTACCGGTATAATATTAACCTTGCTGTCCAGTTTTTTCATGCAGACCAAATCGAGTGACTTAAGGCCATGTCCAGTGGGACAGATGAAATACAGACAAATGTGGATGCGACTATCATGGCATGTGACAAGCGAACGCTTGATTTTCAGCTCCTCCTGCAAATAGTTCTCGAACTGAGCATCAATATAATCGACGACAGCCTTGAAGGAGTCATCCTTGTTGATCTGATCGCCATATCCAACTGTATCGCAAATCGTTAGCTTTAGTCGCACATTGCTCTCTTGTAGCTCATAGGTGTGAGCCTTCAACTTCACGCTGGGCAACGTATGTGGACTCGGCGTAGACTCGAAACTAGTGTTGAACAGTGTGTCCATCAATGTGGATTTGCCCAGGCCGGTCTCGCCTGCAAAGGGGAAAGGGTGAAAACCATGTTACAAGCAATACTTAGAATTCAAGTGTCTTCCTCAATTAGGCACTACATAAAAGTATAAATTTGTGTCAGGGTGAAATTGTAGAAAGCAATTGATGAAAATCGATTGCTAGACACTTTGCATATTAATCCATTTCGGTCGCGCCGATTTCAATGTTTACTCGCATACAGACACATGGGCACACATACTTGTGTGTGTATGCATGTCAGTGAGTCATGGAGCGCTATTGCTGTTGACTTAAAATGTGTGCAATGCACTCAACTCCTCAGAAACTCTTTTTATATTTTTCATCGTTGATTCATTATACCACTTACATACACACACTAGCATACGTTGGGTATGCCGCATACACACACACGCGCTCAGCAGCACCCGCACTCACACACTTGCAATAAAATCTCAATTCGTATATACATACACACCTATACACATGACGTTGAAAACGAATCCGTTTTGAACGCTTTTGTTAACCAATTGATCCGGCAAACTATCAAATCCCACATGTCCAGATTGCTTCAGAGTGCGTAAATGCACTTCCTTTTTGTTTACAAAATCAACTTCAGCCGACATATTACAACAATTTCACAAAAAACACGGAGACAAGAAGCTGGCAAAGGCGTCGCCAGCGAGATAGATTGTTGATATAATATCGTTATCGAAATAGTGCTAACATAATATCGATTTATTGAAATACGAGTTTGGTCATACTGTTGTCTCTGACAGTCGCACGATAGGGTGGCAACTCTTTAGTTTTGTGTTGCTGATGTGTCCAGCTGTCAAAGTTACAAACGAGGCGAAAGTTCACTGTCTGATAAATTTTTTGCTTGTTAACAATTGTTTATAACTACAATGTCGAAAGACACAAACCCAAAAGAGGCGCTTATCAAAGCAGCCTACGCTGATGTACACAAGTTTGGCAGCAACCAAGAGTTCGACAAGGCGGTAAAGGCAGTTAATCGCAGTAAGTCTCAATGTCATGTGCTAAGAGTGTCTTCAAAAAGAAGTTACCAATGATTTTGCCTTTTTAGTTCTTGGCGTTGCTCCCGAAGATCAAACGGCGCTGCACTGCAAGGTAGTGTGCCTCATGCAATTGTCCAAGTTTGATGAAGCCCACAAGTTCATAGAGAAGAATCGTCTTAGCACCGTGCTCATCTTTGAGAAGTCTTATTGTGAGTATCGACTAAACAAGCAACTGCAAGCGCTTAAGACCATCGACGATGCTGGACTGCCTCAACCACTGCCGTCCAAGCTGAAGGAGCTGCGCACTCAAATCTTGTATCGCCTGGAGCGCTACGAGGATTGTTTGGAGGCTTACAAGGACATTATCAAGAACACTAGCGACGACTACGAAGATGAGCGTCGTACAAATCTTAGCGCGGTCGCTGCCAATTTGGCTTTGGACAAGAACAAGGATGTGCCCGATGTGCCGGAGGATACTTACGAG
This sequence comes from Drosophila acutilabella, assembly GCA_035046005.1. Classification (NCBI taxonomy): domain Eukaryota; kingdom Metazoa; phylum Arthropoda; class Insecta; order Diptera; family Drosophilidae; genus Drosophila; species Drosophila acutilabella. The sequence goes on from JAWNOK010000038.1 coordinate 253,572, forward strand.
CAATACTTCAATAGCGCTTGCATTCAGTCCAATCGTCAGAAATATGTGGAAGCAGAACGCAAGCTACGCACCAGTGAGAAATTGTGCCGCGATTTTCTCGAAGAGGAAGGAGCCAGCGAAGAGGAAATCGTGGAGGAGCTAGATGTTATACGCGTACAGCTTGCCTACTGTCTGCAACAGCAAGGCAAGATTAAGGAGGCTGGTGTTATCTACGCCGATTGTTTGCGCCACAAACCCAAGGATGCCGCTCTCGTGGCTGTGGCCAGCAACAATTCTGTGGTCATTAACAAGGATCAGAACGTCTTTGATTCAAAGAAAAAGATACGTGCTGCCATGGCCGATGCCTGTGAGCCCAAATTGACCTCAAGGCAAAAACAGATTATTGCGCTTAATAATTGTCTACTGGCGCTTTATACCAATGCCGGCGATCAGGTGCAGCAGTTGACCCAGAAGCTGGTGCAGAGCTATCCACAGGTGGAGTTTGAGGCATTGCTCATACGTTGTAGCCAACTGGCCAAGGACAAGAAGCACAAGGAAGCCATTGAACAGCTGCAGAAGTTTGCAGCTGCTCACAAGACTCATGAGTTTGTCAGCAAGTTTGCCATCATTCAGCTGCAGTTACTCCAGGTAAATATAATTAAATCGAGTCCAAAAAAAACTGAAAACATACTAATAATTTTGTAACTTTTTAGGGCAACCGCAAGGATGCTATTGAAACTTTGCTCTCCTTGGGAGAAGCCAAGTACAAGCCGGGCATTGTGTCCGCCTTGGTGTCCCTCTACTTGGGAACGGATAACAAGCCAGCTGCCTCGGCAGTGCTCAAATCCGCCGTGGATTGGTATAAGCAGAACAATGTTAGCAGCGGAGATTTGTCGGACATGTGGCGTCAGGCAGCCGAGTTCCATTTGCGCGGCGGTGCCTCTGAGACCGCTGCAAGTTCGCTAGAGGAACTCCTCAAGCTGAAGCCCAACGACATGAAGGTCTTGGCTCAACTTGTCATTGCCTATGCCCAATTTAATCCAAAGCGTGCCCTGGAAATCAGTCGACGCTTACCCAAACTGGAAACTCTAACCACTGCCTCCGAAATCGATGCTCTTGAGGCTGCCAACTGGGTGATGTCCACGAAGGCGGTTAAGAAATCGGCCAACGCTAAAGTCGAACCCTCACCGAGTACACCCGCCGCCGAGAAGAAGAGCACAAACCGCAAGCGAAAGGGTAAACTGCCCAAGAACTACAATGCTGAGGTGGCACCCGATCCTGAGCGCTGGCTTCCCAAATACGAGCGCACCGGTTTCCGCAAGAAGCGTGGCGGTGCACGTGGCAAGGACATTATCAAGGGCTCACAGGGCATGTCTAGTGGAGCAGCGGATCAATAGTAAGCATTAGGTCATCTTTTTAAAGGCTATTTGTGCTAACTTTCATTTTTTTTATAGTGACATGTCGAATCGCGCTAATTTGAGCAAGAACTCACCGGCTACGCCCGTTTACCAGGAGCCCACACCTGGACCCCGCCAGCAACATCGTAAGGGTGGACACAAGAAGAAGAAGGGCGGTCGTTTTTAAACTTTGATGCATTTATTAATTTACACTCTATGCAATTTTACAAATTTGTCTTGTATTAACTACTTAAAACTATTCTTCCCCATCGTCGTCGTTTTGTTGCTTCTTCTGGCCACTGCTAGTATCGCTGGCTGGATCCGTCTCTCGTCTGGTATCGTAGGAGTGGAAGTGTAGTGTGCTAAGCCACTCAAGAAGATTTCGCTCCTCCGCTTCGGTTTTATAGATATTCGCATAGATATACTTCTCTATAAACTCTTTAACCTGCTGCTCCTGTGCCTCCCACGTCAGTGGTGCATGTATGCCATCCTTGCCATAACGATCATTGTACCGTTCGTAGTGCACCGTGTCTAGGACCAAGCCGAGACCCGGTGCCATGGGCAGGTCTAAGCGTTCCTCTGTCAACGCACGCTCCAACGACGTGGTCGTAGTATTACCACGCACTATGGCAATGGCTAAGCCGACCATTTTACGTATCTGATGGAGCATAAAACTCTGACCCTTGACCTTTAGCGTCACAAACTCAATACCATGCGGACTCTGGAAGGGTTCGCTGCATGTAAAGGCCATGATGAAACGCTTCGCGGACGGATCGAGGAAGTTTCTACAAATGAGAAAGTTAGTTAAGAGTTTTACCAAAAAACAAAAGTATATTCAAATTTACTTTTTGCTGGTGAAATTGTGAAAGTTCTTGGTGCCTTCATAGAGCTTCAGAGTGGCGCTGACTTGCTCCAGGCGTTCAGCGGGAATCCTGTAAGTATCCTGCTCATGTTGCTCCTCGGCGGCGGCAAATGCTATGGTAGGCAGTGTGTAGGTGTAGGTGCGTGCATTGCACTGATCCTTGGCATTGAAGCCTTTTGTGACGCGTTCAACACCAAATAATCGAATCTCCTCGGGTAAATCATTATTAAATGCACTTATATCAAGATCCTCGGCTATAAAGACAAATGGGATAATTTGAAATTTGGAAAAATCCTATAACACCCGACGTCCTTGACTTACGTAACTTGACGGAGCACACCTGGCGAGCCGCTGAGACGCCTTTGTCGGTGCGGGCGGCACGCTGGAAGCACGCGATTTGCACCTGCTCGAAGGAATCCTCCGTTATCCATTTGTGCTTTAACATAACTTTGAACAGTTCCTCTTCGATGGTTTGCATACCTGGATTTCGTTGCATACCAAAGTACTTGGCACCGCAGTAACTGAGCAGAATGGCGCTCTTCTTTCGCTTGATGCGATCCGCTGGATCGAATGGAGCACGTTTTACACCATTTGCAGCATCCTCCTCGTCTTTTACCTTCCAGTCCACCCATTTTTTGCGCTTTAAGTTCCGCTTCACCTGACTCATTTCCTTTACCGAGCGATTCTCCTCTTCTTTAGCCGCCTTTTGTGCCAAATTTTTCTGTTCCAGCTTATCGAGGGCTTCACTCATTGCGGCAGCGAATGTTTTTTGACGAGTACACAAAACAAACCGATTGATTTCTGTTCTTAGCAGCGTTTTAAGGCAATCTGCATTGTTTTTTAAATTGATTTAATGCTGATAATTGAATAATTGTATTTGGAATTCACCTGCCTTTCTGTAGCTGCTTAGTATGTGGCTAAGTAGCATTAATTTAATTCAAAAACGCACAATACAATTAAATTCAACTTTACACGTGCGCTCTTTCTCGGCTGCAGCAATGGAAAACAGCTGTTGCTTGATTGTCTTCATATACAGCTTACACATGATGCTACAACCCTAAATTGCTTAATAAGCGTGCAATTTCATGTTAAGAACAGCTTTAATATTTTTAAAACACACTAAAAAATTAAAAATTGTTTAAAATCGTTTTAATTATTGGAATGGCTTTGTTAACTGCATAAAATTAACAATTTAATTATGTTTGATTGGATTGAACGTGTATGTCTACAAATGTGAATGAAAAAGTCTGGCAGCACTGAATACAAAATGGCTACGAGTAGAAAATTTTTGTACAGAAGAAGCGTCCAAGGAGAGTAAACGCCGTGACCGTGTGTTTTCCTAGCAATTTATTGCCAATAAAATACAAATATTCATTTGAATAACAAATAAACAATTGTGTTAGCCGCACGCCAATCGTAAATAAACCTAACTGGTGCAGTGCATTGTGATTTTAATCTGAAAACAGACTGTGAAATAATGTGAACATTTAAATGAAAGTTTTCGCCTCCGAGAGAATTTACGCGAAAGAGTAGAGAGAAGAAAAAAAAATTTGCAGCGTTCGAAGTTGAAGGTGAAAAGCAAAATGCTATTGCAAACAAATGAAAGTCATAAAACTATGCCAATAATAACCAAATAAACGCTGTTGTTATAAACACAAAACTATAAGATTTTCCGTACGAAAGCGAAACTATTTTGTGCATAAAATAACTTGTTTGCAAGTGTGTTAGTGTTAATCTACGCGCGTGTGATTGTGTGTGTGCAAGCAGCCAAGTTGGCTTTGTTTTTGTGTTTGCTTTTCTTTTCTTTGGATAAATAATGAAATGGTGGAATAGAAATCCTGAAATTAAAAAAACTAAAAATGTTCACCAAGGGCAGCAGCTGCTGGTGAAGTCGACTGACAAATTCACGCGCTAAAATTAGCTTACGCCTACAACATACAACAAACACATCCAAATCGCCCCCCACCCACACATCCAAAGTAGTTAAAAGCGCGCCTACACACAACACAACGTGTGACGGGAAAAACTCAAAAATGGATTTGGAATTGGAGAATCTTAAGAATGACTTTCTGCCACTGATCACAGGCATTAAGCAAGAGCAATTGGATTCAGTTGCATCAGATGTATTACCACAAAACCATTTACCCAGCACAGCAGCAACAACGTCGACATCGACATCCTCATCATCGTCATCGTCTGTGGGCAATCCCTGCGATAGTGCGGAGAAGCGGGTAAGTAATCAACAATCTTACCTTCAAGAAACACTCACACACCTTTTTGTTGAGGTTAATAACTTCGGAGCAGGCTATACACGTGCTCGATGTGTTGTCTGCACAACGCAGCGATAAGAAGTTAAAAAAATCATTAGAGAATGCTGGCTTAAGGTCTTATCAGTTGCAGTCTTATCAGTGAATCCTAAACGAGTATTGTCTCGTGCAATTTTGTATGTTATCTTTTCTCATGCTTTAAAAATAACAACAAACAGCAGAAATAACAAACAAATGCTAAAGCACCCACATATAAACACACACACACAAATACATATGTTCAGATGCAAAAGCACAAACGTACACACACTCACACATGTAGTAGTAGACGTTTGCTAAAATTGTGTTTCACTTTCGTGTTGAAGTCTCGTGCTGTTTGTTGTTCGGTTTTCTGGTTTTGCCGTTTGGCGTGAAAGGCAAAGCAAATATGTAACTACACTTATACAAAGCAGAGACAGTGACAACAGCAACAACGACAGCACACTAAGGTACGCTCATTTTCTCTCTCTCCGGCTCTCTCGCTCTCACTCAGCCGTACTCACTCAGTTTGGCGCTGAGGGCTCTCCATCAAGATCAGCTGCAACGGCTGCGAATGACTCGTCTCTTTTACATGTGTATGTGTGTAAGTGTATGTCTACTTTGTACTTATGCTATGTGCAGCCGTCTTTCGTCGCGCTTGAGCGCCACAAACGTGAGACTCATTTCTGTTTTTTTTCTTCATTTTTTTTAAAATATTTAGATTCAGAAACAGAAAAATAAAGAGTGCTTGGCTTTGAGTGCTTTAAAGTGGTAGGTGGAAGAGAGAAAGGGAGAATAGATGGAATCCTCGTAGTTTGTTTGCAAATGACATGCACTCTCATTCAGTCCAAGCTGTCTGTCATGCAAGTGCTTTGCCACCATACTTTTCCTATGAATATGTATGTTTGTGTATTTGTCTGTTTGTTGGCATCGTGACCGTATATGTGCTCTCGATCTGCTTTTGCTCTTCATTTGGCATTGCCTGTCGTTTGGAATTCATGAAACTTCGCATTTTTGCCGCTTCACTCAAGTACCATTTTAAACGTTTCAAAATGGCTGCCCAAATAATACAAAATGGCGGCTTGAAATTAAATTAACGATACGGCAACAGATGTTTTGATTTGTCTGCACAGCCTGTATTCAAATGATTATCTAAATTGGTCAAATTGATAGCACAGCTGGTTGCATTTCCATGTGTTATCTCTTCCGCTAGATCATTAATGTCACTTACGACTGATGTGTGTGTGTATTTATCTGTGTGTGTGTTGCAGGTTGTAATTTATTATTGAATCTGACACTATAATGAATGAGGCAGCCGAATTACTGTGCTGGACGGCCATTTTGTTTATTGCCCTTTTTGTTGTTGCTTTATTTCGACGAAACGTAAAATTAATTCCAAGAATTTGCTTTTAATGATGTGCAATTAACTCTAATTTCACTAGAATATGCAAGCAAAGCAAAATGCCGATGACCGTAGTGAGGGACATACAAAATGGACTTATAAACGTGGAGGGGAAGTAAGAAGTGTAGGAAGGGGAGTGGTAGGGAAGTCATGTAAACGAACGCTACCCAAAATAAAAAATAAAAGAGAAATGGAAAGACGAAAAAAAGTTTCTAATTAACTTTATTGCTAGGTAATCTTAACGAACAGATCTTGGAAAAGCCGCTTTTCCCTTTCATGACACAGCTCAGCCCAGAATACCTGTCCGTCTGTCTGTATTTCTGTCCATCTGTCGGCTTTATTTTTACTCTTTTTGTGTGTATCCAACAGATACACACAATTTAATTGCTTTTATGGACAACGTTTTTGTGCGTGGCCGAGACAGTGGCGTGGACTTTTAATCCAGCCACAGAGCCGTGCGTAATTAAAATTGACTACGCGAACGGATCAGTTGAACCTATGTGTTTAAGGAGGAGACTGACCCACGACCCCATACCCTATGCACACAGGCTTTGTGGGGGGATTAGGCGCAGCACAGGACATAATCCGATCACATAAATCGGCTTAAAACGCACAATAAAAAAAGATATATAAAAAAAAGAAAAAATAAATTTGTGGTTCAACGCTGCAGCACCACAAAAGTTAACGTAACTTTAAATTGAGGCGACTGCCATTGTGACTTGGGTGGGGATACCGCAAGAGTATTTGTGTATACGGCCAAAGTTTTATAAGCTCTGTGTATATATACGTACTATGTACAGTTGCGAGCAAAAAAATAGTAGTGGTTGATATCGTCAACATTTTGGTCGTGGTTTCGCATGATACCAGTCTGATTTGATCATAACTCAAATTTATTTTGATTAGTTTATTTATGTATTACATGTCTAATTAGTTTAAACGACTCTTTAACCTTCTTCCACTTTACAAATTTAGTTTTAAGTCGAAAAGACCAATTTCGGGCGAGCAAAATAATAGTAGTGGCGACGCTGGAAACGCAAAGAACGCAAATCTTAAGCGTTTTAACCAAATTTTTTGCAGGCTATTTAGAATTTTAAGAGGTTACAATACAAATTTTACTATATCTTTATTATTAAGTAGCTTTAACAGGCAGGGATAAGCGCACTTTCCTTTAAAAAAAGGATTTAGGAAAAGGTAATCCAAATCCTCGTTTCCGAGGACAGAACTTGTGCAAAATGCCAACAATATGAATGTTCCTCCAAACCTGACTTTAAATTCCCAATATGAGATAAAAACTAGCGGGCAAACGCGAAAAATGTAGAAGAAATTATAAAAAATTGCAACGGAAGCATTAAATCCTCATCCTTTGGGATCCACTAGGATGACCCAGGAAGAACTGGAAGTGTCGTGGAAGGTTTGGTCAGAACCGCTAATGTTAAGGAAGATATTTTTACTATTTGTAGCATACGGAAATCTCCAAATATATTATGAGAGACCATAAACCAACGAATTGAGTATTTTATAATTAACCTAAATACCCAGTACCGGCCAGGAGTGGAGTGGCCCATGAAACAGTGGTCAGTTGGGTCCAGAATTGGACTGCTCTTATGCAAGGGATCACGGTTATAGGTTAAATGACCAAAATACCCCGAAAAGGTGCCCTAACACAATAAACAGATGAATAATATCTTAAGACGCATTGAATATACCTTTCCTACTTTGAAGCTTGGTCTATATATCGTGTCCTAGATGTCCAAGATCAAGATGAATACTTTCAAATCATGGGTAAATCATTTGTACTCTATACCAGGGATGAGATTCCTCATTTTGGGGTATAAGAACAAGATTACGAACCCAAACATACAGCAAGTTGTGGAAAAATTTCTAATAGAAGACAGGAGTTGAACTAATGAAGTGACCCTCGCAGGCTCCTAATGTGCCCCCAATTTTAAATATGTGTTCCGATACATAGATTAGTGTGTCTACTGCAAATCCAACAACCAAATAAGATCGTTGGAGTAATGTAGACCGCTAATGGATGGCTATTGCTTGTTAAAAAAGCTAATCCTTAGTAGAGTCCATGTGATGGGGCCGTTCACTTGTAATTGCCACCGAAGATCATCCAACTTAACCTTAATTGGTTAAAATTTACCGGATCTTACATTTAAAAAAGTTTTCTTGTGATAAAAGTTCCAAATTGTTGTGTTATTGAAATTTAAAAAATTCACTACTATTATTTTGCTCGTTAAGAAAAAGGATTTATTTCTTAAAAGTGTCATATTTTCGAAAAAGGATAAAGGACCCCTGGGTTTTTTTTCTGAAACTTAACAATTACGACCTCATAAACAAATCTGCATCAAAAAACCTCAAAATATTGAATAATATATATTATTTTCTATATGTTAAATAAATATAAAATAGCCACTACTATTTTTTTGCTCGCAGCTGTACATATAAATCCTGAATAAGCACAGAGCATAGAGCATGGTAGCTGTACACGGCAAAAAAAGTCAATATTCTGGCCCAAAATCGATCTGGAATTGAAAACAGAATTTCGAAATACTAAATCCATTTTAAAATCCTCGATTTTATTATTAATCCTTCCCTTTATTCGTTGAAAACTAAAACAGAATTTTATTTTTGGATGAAATATTTAAGGTACACGATAAAAATAACAGCTTAAGTAGAGAGTTTCAAACTTAAGTTTAAGTATGCGTTCTTTTCTTGCTGTGTAGACATAAGCAGATTTACCAAGCACACGTTGTTACGGTTACGGTTACGTTTACGGTTGCATTCGACAGCTGTGCCACGCCCCCAATCTTAATGCCCCCGTCCCATTTGCTATTTCATCCTCTGACATAAGCCGAGTTAAAATTTTAGCTGCATCTGCATCACGTTTTTGGACCCCTGCGGCTTTACTGTTTTGTATCTACATCAGCGGTAGAATACGACGCCATTTTGGAAAATGTATCTAAGAGTTTGTTAGTATGTGCCTCAGTGTGTGTGTGTGTGTGTGTCATGGCCCCGGGAGCATGAACAGTTGCATCAGGCACAGAAAGAACCGCAAACCACAGCAGCAGAGCGCCCAACGGGAGCAACATCGTCGGCGGTTTTTGGTAAGCTCCAGAGACCAAAACCGAGAGCGAGACCAACTCTTTGAACCGTCAAACCCACAAATGTCCAATTCGTCGTCGTCGTCGTCGTTGCCGCTGTCGTTTTGCAGGGACCCATGAAAACAGCACGATATATTCCCAGTCATAGGAACTGGAACTGGAACTCAGACCGTATTTCGGCTGCTTCATTAGCTTGCGGTTTTAGCTTATTTCAAGCAAGCTTGCGGCTTGCACATTTTTTTTAAATATTTTCCTATCTAACCGGTTTTAGACTCCAGTTTCATACGAAATGCCTTGAATTAAATTTGGAACAATTAGTAGTTCAATTTACCCAAGTTTTGTAACGTAATTGGAATTCGAAACATGACTTAAGAGAAATTAGCGTGATTAATACAAGTCTGTGTCTCTATACTAACATTTTCACCCAAACACATATTGGTTCGTGCTCAATTCAAAACGGGTGAAATTAGCAAAAGTTTCTATAAGTTTTGAGTGCTCCTAGGGCAGTTTTGAAATAAAACAATAAATAAATTTAAAAATTATATCCATTATTTGCTTGGAAAAGAAATCAATAATGTAATTAACTAAGATATTTTTTCTAGTTAATGGTTGCTGCTAGGCATAAAAGTAGAGCATGTTTTCTTTAATAGGATTCAATTTGTGCGCTAAGTGTGTATGAATGTATTTTAATAAACCACAAGAAGACCAGTCGAAGCAATCAACTTGAATGGATTGACATGACATAACTCATTAGTTTGCAGACTGATTGATTGATTGAAAGACTGTCTGATTGATGGGTTGATTACTTGCCTGCTTGACTGCTTGATTCGTTGTCATTGTCGTTATGAATCACATTTTGAGGTCATTGCTGAAACTGCTGAAACTTATCGTGTTCCTGTCACATTCAAAAAATGCTAAACAGTAAAAAGGAGCTATCAAATTTAAGCTGTTTATTGTAAATAGTAATGAACAAAAATAAATGTACACTTTTGTTTTCTCCCTTTATTTTTGGCAGTAGAGTTTCTTTGGTTACCTTAATGTCGTCCATTGATTTTCCGTTGTATTCCTTAACAAAGCTCGTAAAAAGTTTTTCTTGATTCTTTTGCGTGCCATTTACGATTTCCATACAATTAAATCTTTACGACTGCGACGATGGGAATTGATGCGAAAGCACTTGTCCAAAAATCCAAAAAAAATACTGTATATAAAAAGAAAATAAAAACAACCAAAATGATACATTTCTTTACATTGTCGGTTGATGATGACGTTGTGAAAGGGATCGCACACAGCGAAAAATTCGTTGTTTCTAATTTAAATTTATATGGGTTTGAAGTCAAAAGTTTAGTAGGCATATTTTAATGAGCCTCGAATGTTTACCTTGGATAATTTTAATCAAAGAAATTCCAGAATTTCCTTAGATACTAAACAACAATTAAACTAAATGCTAATTAAGTAAAACGTAGTATTTAGAAGTCAAAATTTAGTATGTATTTTTTTCTGTGTATAAAATGGAATGCGGTTTATCAGAGTTTTGGGATGGAGCTTACCCTTTCGCCGGAAATCCTTCTATGTTAATCCGCAATCAAATACATTCTCGTACATTTTTATAGCATCATTTCTGTAGCAATTCATATCTTTGTTTTTTATATCTTTTTCTCTCTCTCTGGGTAGCTTAAATTGCATTATGAAATGTTATGTCAGGTCATTAGGGTTTGCCCATTAGGTCGAGTTTGCCCTTCCCGTTCCCTTCCGCCTTTTCCCCTTTAACTTCAGCTCTACCGCAGCGGAAATTGCAGTGTCGCTGCCGGAAATGTCGGCGATTTAAGCCAATGGCCCAAAACGCCACACTACGTTCCACATCACACGATAAAATATATACTAAATGTGGTACGGGATTCTATTTAAACTGTCGTCGATTATTCACGTTTTGATTTGATTTTCTCATCATCGATTGATTTTGACCAAAAGTTGGAATTGCCGTTGACATTGATGAAATAAGTAATTTAGTTACGATATTTGTTCGGTATGGTTAACTATACTTTTGATTCAGAGGATTGAACCATTTACATATAAATATAATATTTGGGAAGAGGGGAATCAATGATTCTTTTTTTGTTCTGATTTGGAATGAACAACAAATTCAGAACACATGGAAAAGGAATTCAACTGGGCTGAAAATAAAAAAAAGCAAAATACTGAGAATTTAATTAGGTGTTCTAAAAACTATATAGCAATCGCAGATATGGGTGTATGCAGGCATGCGGGATTATTACTGGTTAAGAATCTCGTTAAAAATTTGAAAACCTGTTCTAAATATTTGGGGATAGTTATAGTTTCCCAGAAACGCTTATCATTTTAGCCAAAGTAATAAAGTTTTATAGCTGTAATTTACTCCAACTTGGGTTAAGATCGATTAAAGTTAAATATTGTAGACCATTCAGAAAAGTATATAGACTTGCAGAAGTAGAAACAAAAGATCTAATTTATCTACTACTTCACTGATTATATGTATATATTAGAAGCTAAGTATTATTTAAAGTTACAAAGCTAAATACAACCTGTTGTAAAACATTTGCGATGTCTACAAATAGATACCAGAAACAGCTGAAGAAGGTGCGATTTATATTGCAATTATCAAGAACAGAATTCACCGACTTAATATACTGTTTTGTAGCTATATTTTATTCGATTTTCCTTTTGGTTGGAGTGCTTCAATTAAAGGTTTCAACACCAATCGACCGCTTCGGGGCATTAAAAATGGTTTCAGCTGGCAAAACGACGGTTTGGGGCCAAGTTGCGATCCTGGTCAATGCTATCTCACATAAATCGCATCACCTTTAATGGTCTGGTGTACATTTTATTTTCCTTTTATTTTTATTTATTTTGTTTTTGTTTTTTTGTTTTGTTTTGTTTTGCAAGTTTCTCAGTCACAATCAAGTTTTTCGCTTTTATTATGAGGAGTATAAAATATTTTATGGTGCCATCTGCTCATCTCTGGCTATATCTTTTATTCGCTTTCGCTTTATACGTTTTTAAACAGGTTGTCCTTTTCGCTCGTTGTCTCTGTCTCTCTTTCACTCTGTCTGTTGATGCAATTTATGTTTGGCATTTCGAGTGTTATATCTTTGCAATTTTAGTTTATTGCTGAGCCTCATAAATATTTCAAGAGCCAAGTTTTCTTTTATTCATTATTCCCGGTGCACATATTTCCTTTTACTTCTTTTTCTTCATCTTTTAAAAACGAATTTTTTTGCCTTTGATGTTATGAAATTACACCTGAGTCCAAAATTACAGTTTGCACACAGGAGCATTAAGTACGGGGATTTAAAATTATGCTGCACATAAAATAATTATTACTATAATCTGACAATAGAGCTCACTGTGATTATTATCAGTAAATTATAGTCGTTAAAGATGACTCAGACTATTTCCCATTACTTATCTCTCAAAGCGGTTTTTTCGTTATTAATCATAACTATTACTAATCACGTTTGCTCGCTTGAACTGTGTGCCCATTGCCCCGAAGGCCGAAAGTTATCTTATTTTATTTGAAACTTTAATTTCTGTTTCGAAATGCTGCTCTCTGACCGGTTCTGTAATTTGATTCTACCCAAGCACCACGACAAATGGATTCGTTTAGCTCACATGGAAACGGTATGTGAAATAATTTAATTAGCATTGTGCAAGTGCATATCCAAACTAATTTAATTAATTTATTTTAACCAAGAGACCGATAGTGATATGAGCAAAGATAATAAATGAAACTTTATGGCATAACTAGGATGTTTTGGAAAGGAATTTAGAATGCTGTCGTCTGAGTACGAGCAAGCCTGAACAAGAAATCGATATGCAAAAACCTCACGTTGAATCGGAAACTTGAAATGCAATTAATTAACCTGTCTCTTCTTGTGATTGTTTTGTTGTGTGTGTTTACCTGTGTGTTCAAAGGACGTTTGGCTTTTATGTGCATTGCACAAAATTGCACTTTGCTTTTAAATTGATAAAAACAATTAAATTTTGTGAATATTGCTGTGAGTGTGTGTGTTTTGTGTGCGTGGCATGAAAGTTGAAACCCAAAGAACACAGACGAAAGGCGTTTTGAGCCTGTACGACAAAGGATGTTCACAAAATGACCGTTGAAACACAAATTCAATAGGCAGGAGCAACAACTATGAGTGCTTTTAGTGCTCGACTCTTAAATACCCTTTGTTCAGCTTAATTTCGAAGTCAAAACATTAACGTCATAGAAAGTATAGCATACTTTGGGGAGCTTAAGCAGCTATTATCAATTTGAGGTAGGCATAACTATTAAAATATGTTTACAAACTAAATGCAAGTTGGTTTTAAAATTGATTTTAATAAAAGAAAACGTTAAGCAACAAAAAGCTTAATAAATGAGTTTTAAATTCGGAAATACTCCGCTATTACTGTTCAAAGCTCTGCATATTTAATAATGACTGTCTATTTTAAGCTAGGAAAAGAATTGAGCTACCCTAACTAAACACATAACAGGTATATGTACGTGCTGCATGCCACACGCAGTGTTTGGGATTTTAACAAAATGGCCGCTGCTTGCCACCCGCTGTCCATCAGGATTCATGACGCACACAGATGATGCATGCTCGCTCTCTCATATTGCACTGATTTATGCGCCCAGCAAGCCAGCAAAGTTGTCCGTCCCACTGTACAAACTGTCCTCGAAAGCAACACCCACGCACAAACAAACACACACACACACACAGGCGTACACAACACAACAATAAGAAGAATGAATTCTGACATTTATCATACTCAACGGCTATTCAATTTGTTTTCTTGATTTTGCTGTGGAAATGCAGAATACAAAATGCATTTCGCTTTGAGATCGATTTTCTTTGTAATTATATAGCTTATATTTAATTTAAGACCAAAAGTATGCACATTTCTGCATTATTGCCAACCGAATTCACATCGAATGACATACGAGTCAAAGGACATTTGCATTTAAATTACTCGAAACTCAATGCACACACATCAAAAACTTTTAATACAGTTTAATGAAATTCTGCGAATTACTCACAGAACTACCACGTATAATTCCATCCTTATAATCATTTTTGTCTACATATACTATTACATTTGCTGCACGTACCTCTAATTGGGACCTACAATTTGATAGACCAATTACTGGTTACGAGGAGAACTGGCAAAATTGGTAAAACAAAAAGAAGGAAATATTAAATTCAATGAAATGTATAATTTAATCGGGATATAACGAAAAAAAATTAATAAACAACATACTCTGCTGAAAAGGGCCCTAGAATTGTATATAAGACTATGAGTTTAAATTTCTTAATATATTTTTATTAGGAATGTTTTTTTTTTTTTATAATTTTAATGGTTTCTTCTGTCGTGTAGAATACAGTTTATGTTTTGGCAAGAGGGCTAGTTTGTGTGTGTGTGTATGTACGAGATAACCCAATTGATCTCCATTAAACCAATTTAGGTTGTCAAAACTATTGGCTCTTGAAACAAATATAAAAAAAATGTTTTTTTTTATAAAGCCAAGAGTCATTAAAGAATTTCCTGTTACGGTTCGAATGGAAACTCAATTACCTAAAATCTTGAAACCGTTTATATTTTCAAAGTGCTGAATTCTCTTTTAGTTTAAATTTGTATATTTTGCTATGCATTTTAAAATCGATATAGAAAATGCTTTTCTTTTTGATGGGGCGTCTGTCAAACATTAAGTCCTGCTCTCTTGTCTCTTTTGAAACAGGAAAAGCGACGGCTTAACTGAAAATCCAATTTGATGTGAGCACGCAAATTAATGGAATTATGGCTGACTGGGAAAATGACAAAAAAAAAAAAAATTCCGGAAAAACACTGAATTTGGCATGTGAGATGTGTGTCTGAAAGTTGGTTTGACAATGGCGATGGTGATGACTTTTTCCACTGATTTTCCATTTTTTTAAAGGGGAGTATAAAGCCATTGGAATGGAGATGTAATGCGATGTGGCATGGGGAATGAAATATAGTTGTAGAACTTCTTTCATTTTCACAACAAAACTTTTGCTGTGTGACTAACAAGGAGAAAAGTTTTTACTGCTAAACTTATTGCAAACAAAATTCACAAAAAAAAAAAAATGTGAAAATAAATGGAAAAAAGTGAAATGTGAAGCGACTTTTAAAGGCTTCGGCAAAGCCGGATGAAAATGTGATTACTTTCATCAAAATTACATCAATCATAAATGCACTCATTCAATGCCAGACGTCATGCAATCATTCCATCATGTCAGCAACATTTCTAGAGCTTCGTGCTTGTTGGGGGGGGGCGGGGGGCAATTTTGTTGCTGTTGTTGTTGTTGTTGTGGCATCCTTTCAACATTTTCTAATTGAAATTGATTTAGAATTATTTATACATTCGTTTGCCTGAATCCCTTTCCTACCCTTACTGCCACGGCTGGCAAGCCTTAATGGCCAAACCCAAAAAAAAAGGCCAAAAGGCAGTTCTCCTTCCGTTACCCTTATGTACAAATGTAGGATTGATTTGGACCTTAGATGAAAGCAGGCAACAAATTTAATTGCCATTAAATTGCTCAAGCTTTTACTATGGGCTTTTAGTTTTTGAACCCTGTGATTTTAAAAAAGATTTTAAGTGGAAAAATATGGTGATCTTGAATCTCTAGACTCCAACTCAATTCTGGAAATCGAAAAATAATTATTCGGTATGGAAAACCGCAAAAAAGTGTTTGATAATGTTTCAGAACAAGTACAGGGTCTTTTGAGGTCATTCTGCCTGGGCTTAAGCCTTGCCAAGGCTGCTTAAAATGAATACCTAATCAAATTTTGTTTCTGCGATAAGGTTTACGAAATTCAAATAAACAAATATGTTTCGTATCTATAAATAATCATAAAGGCTTGAGATTAACAAATTTAAATATAGCTTTTAGTAAATCTGAAACGGAAGCTGATATGAGATTTTAGTATTTTGCGAGTGTTTGTAAAATTGTGTCAGTATTTTGAGCAAATCATCTGCATTTGTAGGTTGCTGTAACAGTTTTTCCCGTTTTACAATTTCCGGTTTGATTTCAACCCCTGCAAAAGTTTTGGTTTACCTGTTAGTTCACCGGAAATGATTGGAAAATCGATTAAACTTTTTGGGTTACCTTTAAAGTTGATTGAAAATCCAATTAATTGCAATTACTTGCATAAAACAGAATCTATGTTATGTTTCTCCAAATTGTTGGCTACGGGATGCGGGCTAGAAAGAAGAAGAAATAAACGAGTTTTCTACCCATTTCCAGTTTTATGGCAAGTCATTTTCCACCGAGCTTGAAAACATGGGGGTAGCAGCTGCATACGAAATATATTTATGTATATGTATGTAGGTGTATATGTATACTAAATATATATCTTTTTTTTTATTTATTATTTTAATGGTATGTCAGTCCCAGTGGACTTGAGCAACTTTAAGTGGGTTGCGTCGTTGTCCGAGCGCCAAAAAAGTGAAAAAAAACGAAGCAACAAATCAAACCGAATTGAGCCGAAACCAAACGAGCAGAGTTATACTATAACCGAAAGCTCCGACCAGTTTTCGAGGCCCACAAATTGGGCGCACAAGCGCCGCGAGCGAGGAGAATGTGAACGACAGAAGCAACAACTACAATAATATGGCCATGGAATATATATGTATATTATGATGAATGGCTTTCAAGTGGAACATCGGCGTATTCCCCTCAAAACGCCCCCTGTTTTTGAATCTGCAACACGCGTGAGCGTGTGGCAAAGCATCCCATATATAGACATATAACTATATGTATAATATACATTACTATAAGTATAAAATGGCTGGTTCATGATTTATGGTTGCCGAGGCGTTTTTGAAAGTTGAGAGAAACTTGGAGCTCATAACTTTCTCTCACTATTTCGGTGACGTCAGCAGATGGATCACTCGGATCGTCTGGATGCATTAGGAGTTTTAGGAACTGGATCTGCGTATTTTTTACAGAAATTTCTTTTATTTTTTGCACAACAAAGTGTGTGTTTTCAGCTGCCAGTGGGATTCGGACTGTGGAGCATTCATCAATGTCCATGGCGCTTCCGTTGCTGGCACACACACATACACACATACGCTCTGTTGGCTTGCATGTAAAACTCTCGCATACCAATGCAGAAATCTTTATCGAGCCAAAAGCATAATCAATCAATTGGATTTATGTGCTCCAACTCAAGATAAAACTAATCAATCTTACCCGGCGACAGTCAGAGACGATGGAACCAACCAAACCAACCAACAGCAGCCGCCTTTCCCCCCTTTGCTTCTTTCTCTCTCTTTTCTGCCTTATAACCTCCCTATCGTATCTCCCAATTTCATTATAGAACGCTATTTGTTCGCTTTGTTCCGAGCCCTTATTCTTCTTTCGGTTTTTTATCTGTTGTGCATTGCAGTATTTATGCTCTCTTGTCTCGTTTGAAACTTACTGCGATTAATTACAAAAAGGAGCAACTGTAACTTCAACTGGGATCGTTCATTAATATCCTTTGCCAGATAATCATACTGCAGCCCAAAGACATTAATTCCAAAGACTTTTTATATTCAAGCAATCAAACTGATTTTAAATTAAATGTGATAAATAGTGGCAATAAAATGTATATAAAAAGTTTCTATGAAAAACAAAGTTTACTTATAATCTGCACAGCTTTATTTATAACTTAATTCTTTTGATAATACATGAACCAATTTTTGTTTTGAATTAAAGTAGAGAAAATTAACTGCATTTGAAACAACCTGGAGTCATTTCTAGAAATTCGACACTTTACCAGGCTGCAGCTTATCACACCTAATAAAAAAGTGTAGATAAGATAAGATTAGATAAGGTTATTAACATTTAGTTTTAGGGCTTTCAATCATATTTACTCTGCAGGAAATATGTCAACTTTATAAATAAAAGTCTTCAGAAGTAGCAATACACGTAAATACATCAAAAATTAAAGAGGCACTTGTGCGATTTATTATCCTGATTGTCTTATCCATAATATATTATTGGCTCTTTAAAACACTCGAGTTAAATTTGATTTAATTATGTTGTGGATGGCAACGGGGAGATAAAAACTAATCTTACTTCCTTAACTTTATTCCATAAATAAATAGATTTATCGACAATATCGAAAATAAAACCAATTATTTGTATGTTCACTGCAAATTCACTTAAATTAATTTTATCTTAACTATAAATTAAATTTGTACCTTCATTATAAACAAGTATTTAATTAAATATTTTTTTTATTTTTCTGTCTTTGCAGTCGGAATCAAATTCATCAGCATCCGCAAAGTTTACACTCTTCAAATGCGTCTATTGTGCCCAAGTTTTGGGCATAAACGATCGTCCTAAATTGCTGGAATGCCTCCATGTGGCATGTGGCCAGTGTGTGCACACAAAGTTCGTGGAAATTGATCGTTCCTTGCCACCGTTAATCCATTGCCCGGTGTGCGATAATGCCTCACAGAGTGAGTACATTATCGAGAATCAGTTCCTCATCGAACAGTGTGCGTCTGGAGATAGTGGCGATGGTAATGGTTCCACCGACGGTCTAAAAAGCTCCCTGTCAGCCAATGTACAGTGTAGCAGCTGCTCTGATGGAGCTGTGGCGACATCCTGGTGTGTAGATTGCTCGGAATACATATGCGATAACTGTGTGCAGGCGCATCAGAGACTCAAAATCACCAAGGATCATACGATTAAGCCAAAAGATGAGGCCAACAATGAACAACTGGTGGGCACTGGTGGCGTTGATAAGCTCCACATGTGCCAGCTGCACACACAGGAGAAGCTTTCGCTGTTCTGCGAGACATGCGATAAGTTAACCTGTCGCGATTGTCAATTGAGTGATCATCGGGATCATAAGTATAAGTTTGCTCATGAGATTGCAACAGAATCGCGGCAAGCACTGTCCACACTTGTCTCCGAAATCAACTACAAACGCTTCCTACTCTCGTCCGCCACAAAGGTGATCGATGATCGCCAGCAACTGATACATGACAAAAAGAAGGATCTTATCAAGGAGATCACAGCCATGGTGGTCAAAATCACCAATACGGTCAATATGCGTGGCAAGCAGCTGGTGATGCGTCTCAACGAGGTCTGTGACAGTAAACTGAAGGTGCTAGTGGAGAAGAAGGAGACACTGCAGCTGCTGTCGGATAACACAGATCATTGCATCGAATTTATGCAGAATGCTCTGGAAAAGGGCAGTGATTTTGCCATTTTATCTAGCAAAAAGTCACTGGTGCGTCATCTGCAGAAACTGAAATGCCAGCGAGCGGATATACCCAATCCCGAGATACCCGTACGGATTCAAGTTCAATTGAATCAGGTATCTGAACTGCAGAAGGTCATCTCACAGTTAGGCATTGTTATAGTCGATGGCAAGCCATATCCACCGGCACCAGCGCCCTCACAGAATGGACCGGCACCGCCGCCTCCACGACAGCAGCCTAGTCCAAACATGGCACCTCCATTGCGTCCCGGTTTACCACCAGGCATGACGTCGGGTCTCTCGCCCAACGGACCGCCGGGTGGCTTTGGGCCACAGAGTGGTCCGCCGATGTACAGCAATGCAGCAGCCCAACAGCAATTCAACAATCTCAACATGAGTCGGTCCTTTCCAGGGGATGCATCAGGTAAGCATCATTGGATTTAACTATTATTTACAGCAAGTTTGTTTACATTATGACTGTTTTCGCAGTGCGATTTGGCGGCATGCCACCTGTGGGCATGCAACGGCAGGGTCAACCACATGTGAGCTCCTCCACACATCCGCAGAATATGGGTAAGTCACTAGGATGACAATACATCACTCGAATAGCGTTAATTAAACTTTTATTTCACCCCAAACAGACATCAGTCTGCGTGGTCTGCTGAACAATCAGGCAGCGCAGAGTCCAACCGCCCATCTGGGCTTTAATGGTCCGCCCAGTTATCCAGGTGGACCACAGGGTAATCCATCGCCTGCACACCAACAGCTTGGGCCACAGATGCGTCCACATTTTATGCCCGGCCAGCAAAATTTTGGCCAACCTGGGGGTGGCCCCGGTGGCGGTCCGAGAGACAATAGCAGTTTTATGAACAGTAATGCTCGATTTCAATCGCAATATCAACGCATGGCAAACCATGTCCAACAGCAGGCGGCGGCAGCTGCCATGGCTGGAGCAGCGGCCGGTGGCGGCGGAGGAGGCGGTGGTGGTGGAGGTGGACAGATACCCTCACCAGGCGCACTGCAACGACCACAAATGATGCCAAATCCAATGCAGAATGTAAGAAATAAACGCGTGAATTGCTTTTAAATAATTAATTTGCTTAACAAATAATTAATTGCAGGCGTTGGGGTTTCATGGGAGCCAGGCTGGCTTTAATGCTGGCCCACCGCAGACATCACCGCAATTGAGCAGCGCCATGCACAGTCTTGCCAAGTGGCACATACCACAATCTGCGCAGCAATCGAGCAGTAAGTTATATCAAGTTTAATAGTTGTTCAATAGTATGAAAATTAATATTTATTTTCTTTTAATTTAGTTTGCCAACAGCAGGGTCCACTATTGCCATTCGCAAACGGTCGACAAACATCCGAAAATTTTAAAATCTCATTGAAATCTCCAAATACTCTTAAGAACAGCACACCGCCCAGTCTGAGCATAGGCGGACCAGCAGTTCCAGGCTTGGGAAATGGCTCACAAAATACCAATAACATGGCACAGCTAAATGCTGCTGCCTTGGGTCTTGGTCCAGCTGTTTCCATACTCTCCAATGTCACATCGACGAATCCAAAGACACCCAGCCCCAGCACGCATGAAGTACGAGTTATTTTAAATTGCCTTTGATTAGTTAACTAATCAAGAACTCTTTCTTTTGACACACAGAACACAAAGGACTTTACTGAACCCATTGACAAGGTGCGTGACGACTCTATCAATGATCTGATTGCCACAATTGCCAAATTGGACTCGAATGGGGTACAGGTGCTGCCGGAGGGACGCACCAAGACTACATCACCGCAGGTGCACAGCTCAACGGATCTGTCCAATACTCAGGAAGGTGAGTGTCAACTAAAACTCGCATTTTATTCATTTCCAAATACCTTTTTATTTTGGCTCTTGGCTACTATTTTAATGGGTTGTGGGGTGTGTATGCCTGTGTGTGCGTGTGTTGCTCTCGCTACAGTACCAAATTTATTTACATTAAACTGTTACTTAATCCATTACTTCAATGTTTTGAATTGTATGTGAGAGCAACAGAATCGTTGTATTTTGATACATGTTTAATATTTACCTTGCTGTTGGTTTTTTTGTTTGTTTTTATATCCAATTCTTATATAACTTTGCTTTGTTTATTTCTATTTTCAAAAACTGCAAATACTCGATTTCGAAACCAAATCCAAAATACCAAAAAATAATAAATCAAAACCAAACTAAACGCGCAATAAATCGTACGAAATCAATTACTAACCAAAAACCAAATCAAATGAAAACAAATCAAATCAAAAAATACACAAAACACACACACTCTACACTACGCCACATACCACAACACACACCTGAATAAAATACCCGCAAACTAATCATATCAGTTAATAATAAAAATGAACAAAAAGATGACCCCAATGAGGATTGGTGTGCCGTTTGCCTGGATGGCGGTGAATTGATGTGCTGCGACAAATGCCCAAAAGTATTCCATCAGAATTGTCATATACCCGCGATTAGCTCATTGCCGGACGAGAGCGAGAGCTGGCAATGTCTGCTGTGTGTCAATCTCAAGGAATTGACCAAAACCGAGGCCAATGAGAAGACACAGCCCGGTGAGCTGACTAGCGTGGAGCTAAGAATATTGCAACGTATCTGTCTGGAGCTATACTGTCAGTATGAGCAAAGTCTTAACTTCCGCGAACCAGAATCGCCGGCAAATTCCCAATACTATGAGATTATTTGCAAGTAAGTAGCGAAAATAAATCACAATTTAGTCTATCGGCAGAGTTCTAAACATTGTTTGTTCCACAACAGCCCCATGTCTTTGGATGTTATACGCACACGTTTGGATCCCTCCAGTCAAAATCATTACAAGGATATCGCTGGCTTTGTGTCCGATGTACGCCTGATCTTCAAGAACACATATCTCTTCTATCAGGTGAGTTAATCATGCCTTCGTTATTGCCAAAAGCTCAGATTTTTACATATGTGTGGCCACTTGCCTTTACACAGGAGGATTCAAAAACGTACAGCAATGCCAAGTATTTGGAAAACTTCTTTGAGGAGCAATTGACCAAATGGTTACCCAACTTTGGTGGTAAAATCGCAAGTGGAGCATCCACATCGTCGAATTCACCCAACCTGATGGTGGCAGCTACTGCTGGGTCACCTGCGCCATTAGAGAATGGTCGTAAAAGTTGTGGTTCCGTCTCGTTGGCGGATAGTGAAGAATCTTGCTTGCCAGCGAAACGTGCTCGTCGAACGGTGCACGAATAGAACGAGCTTTTGCCCAACGATAAGGGCACAGATGAGCAGCAGGAGTCAATGGGCACGGAGAAGCCGCAACAGGAAAAGTCAAACAAAGATGGGGAAGAAAAGCAAGCGGAGGAGGAGAAATCACAGCAGAAGCATGAACAGGATTCAGCGGATTTGGAGCTGGAGTTGCCACAACGACCGCGTAGTCTGGGCAGCAATGCAATACAGGAGAGTGCCGACTATGTGCTCCAACTACTGCATGCTTACGCAGCCGCTTTTGGACTCTAAGAAGACTAGCTAGCTGTTCACGAATGATGAACATATCCATAGACAGATAGACAGACAACCAAACGGAGCGACCGAGACACTCGCAGTTAGATATCACAAGTTCTGTTGTTTTGTAAATTAATGATGGCGCTAAAAACAAATATAGTTATAAAATTACATTTTAAGCATTTAGATCAAAATGAAAAGAAAACAATTTGGTGTACATTTAGTTTTAAATTTACAAAACTGTAAATAATACAAAGTCATTTGATATGATTTATTTGAATAACGAAACATTTATAAAGCAAATATCAATGGGAAATAATTTTAAACTATACTTACTACAGTTTTAAGTGTTGAATATACATATGTAAATCAGATATACCAAGTAGAGATTAAATCTTAGTTGAAGTTATGCATGAAACGAGCCTAAGTTTCAGATTCAACTCAAGGGTAATCCCCCCTAGACATCTAAACATACCTACTCCCCTACCCTGGAAAAAAACTATTGGAGTTGTATTTACTTTTGTGATAAAAACAAAAATGAAGAAGAAAGAATTATGATCAAATTATGAAATAAATATGTAGAATATGTATTCTTGCATAGAGAAAACACAACTCATTTGCAATGCTTTCTTTACTTCACTTTATTTTCATCTCTCTCTCTCTCTCTCTCTCTCTTATGCTATGTATAATATTTATTGCCCATTACTATATTTTAATATAATTCCAAGGCATTTCTATTATTTTTTATATTCAAACAAAACATTCGTATACTACCATATAAGAAGACACTTGTAATAAGTTTGCAAATTAGTGTTATAAGTTGGAGAAGCAGAAGATGAAGAAGAAGAGCAGCACACAATAATCAATTCAATATTTATACCTATGTATGAGACAGATATAGATCTTTTTAATGTTGTGTATGTTTGTCGTTTTATATTAGCATTAAAAGAGCAGCCAATCAGTCTACTAGAACTTCCCCACTCAAAACATATAATCTACCATCCAGCTACGTTACATTATATAGTATATATGCTATGTATTCTATAGTATAACATGTAATTATAATTATTTCCGAAACACTTTGATCAACCAGTTAAATGCTGTGCTTATTACCTAAACTTTTTGTTAACTGGAAACAAAATGCATAAATTTTTAAACAAAACGAATATGCAATACTAACTGAAAAACTCTCAACTAAAGTAGAAGAAGAAACAAAAGCGCTGCTTAAAATTATTCATGTCACACACACTCGAAAATCAAATCAATAAACTGAAATAAATATATAAATATAAAATTGAAATTAAATAAATGTATTAAATAAACGACTACTATATGTATTAGAGGACATAAATGTGTGCTATCCTAACGAAATTACAGCAAACAAATAATTGAATTAAACAAAATGATAACTAAAAGCATGCTTAAGAGTTTTAAGTGTGTTTTTATATATGTTGAATGCGAAACCATAGAAATTATTTCATCTGTTTTAGCTCATAAGTTTTATGATATGAATACTACTTAAAAAACAAACAAAATGAACTAATAAATGTACTACTTAGCTATCAAGTGGATTTTTAAATAAAACAAAACATTTTATGTTAAAAGAAAGCTTATAAATGTTTAAAAGTTATAGTAGAAAAGGAATCTATTGGTTGCTACAGCTTATAAATTCTATTTATAGATCAAAAAAGCCATCCTCCCGCATATATTGCTCCTCCAATTGATGGCGGGGCTAGAGCAGAAATCGCTCATCTATCAATGTCTTTTGCGAGACATTTCGACGCATCCAAAGACGAAAGATCCAACGTAATGTCTACAAAGATAAAAGGCTATAACATCGATTGTATTGGGAAAATCTTTTTGATCTTACCAAGTTCATGGCGCAGGTTATGATGAGTGAAAAGAGCAAACTGCCAGTAAGCAAATACATGGAAAGTAGCACAAGTATTTCCAGCACAAAGATGTTCAGATGATTTCCCAGCAAAAGCAGTCGACTGAAGCTCAGCGAATCGTCTATATAGAAGGTGCCTTTATCTAATAAGAAAAAGGTTATAAGGCTTTAACAATTGAAATTTTTACTACGTACTTTCAGTTAAATAATTCTCGATTTCGCAATTGAAGAGTTTTTCCGTCAAGGTTTTCTCCTTGATTATGTAATCCATGTCCTTAATGGCCTGCAAATAAGTCAAACAAAACAAATTAGTTTCTATAATTAATATTTGTTTTGGAAAATATAACTTACATGATCTATGAAGGCGCAGAAGAAACGATTCACGCTGGCATAGGCAATGGAGGTGCGTTCCACCTGACCATCAATGCTGGGCACCTGCAGATCCTTCTGGTAGAGCAGTGTCTGTGAGAGACTTCCATGCCGGGTGCGCTGGAACGGTAACAGCAAGCGCTCCAAGTAAATGCTGTTGGATTGGGAAATGTCAAATGCAAGTCACAGATAATATATTCAGAGTTATCTTACCGCAGATTACGTGGAGGGAGAATAATGTAGGCCTGCTTGTCGGAGTCCATGAGCAGACCCCGCCGTCCACACATATTTTGCGCCTCACGCTGCAGCTGGAGGATCATTGAGGACATGTCTGTGTCCGCGAAGCCATGAGGCGAGCGTCCATGTATATAGTAACCATATCCGGGCTCCAGCAGGGAAAACACCGAAATATTAGCCAAGCTACAAAGATCAATGAACTTTTGCAGGGGATTTGATTGAAACAATCTTCCGAGTAACAATTGGAGTAGGTAAGTGAGAAGATAAACTATGGAGATGAGGCAGCAACTGGCACCAAAGTCCAACGGAGACTGTACAAAATGTTCTACTAGTCGATGAGTTAAGATGACAGCGGCTGCTTGGAGCAGAGTGGAATACCGCTGGGATGCACTGAGTCGGATCCAGGCGTTGGCGGTAAACAGGACACGCCAGGCGGAGACGCTGCTCTCGGCGACAAAGGTGCGCACACTGGAGCACAAGGAGCTGCTGTCCAGATTGAGGCGCTGGCCTTCACCGTTGCTTCGGGGACGCTCCCAGTCGATAAGAAACAGCTCCAGTTGACTGGCACGACGGAGACTCACCGCCAGATAAATCAGTTGCAGCAGACAAGCCGGGTAAATAAGAGCCACCAGCTGGTGAGTATTAAAGGCCTGGAGTGCTAGGAGCAGCAAGGCTGTGGCTAACAAAGCCAGCGCCACATTGCCGGCCAGCTGGAGCAGTAGCTCGACTAGATTGCTGGTTTGACAAAGCTCCACCTGACGACGTCGTCGTAGATTCTGCAGACGCAGCAGAGCCGCAATCGAGGCCCCTAGCAGCAGCAGCGGCAACGCCAACTCCAGCAGCAATTTGGCAGCCGCTCCCCCTTCAGGGCGTTGAAACCTAACGCTCATGCGGAACGGATAGAGCTGGGTAAGTGTAGTATTACCAGTGAGCTCAATGTGACGATAGCGAAGCCTTAACAGCGGCAACCCCATGCGATTATCCGCCAAAATGCTGTACTCCAGCTGCACCTGCTCCACGTAGCGCAGGGATCGATAAAGTTGCAACTTATGGGCGTCTTCATAATGTGGCACAGTTGGAGTATGACGATTCTCCCGAGGATGTGCTGAGATGAGCTGGAAGCGCTTCACCAGCTGCCAATCCTCCGCCTGAGAACGCTGTGGGAGTGGTGAGATGAGTAGGGAAGAAAGTAAAGAAGTTAGGGAAAGAAAGAAATCGTCTTAGTGCAGAATGTTTCTCTTGAATTTCAGAAATAATTACCTTGTTCTCCGGCGTGAGAGTCTCAATAAGTACAGGCAACTGGTGGAGCAGGAATTCCCAGTTGCTGCTAAAGTTGAGATACAAAGTCACATAGTTATCGTTGGCCTCGTGATTGGCGATGTCTATGAGCTGCTCAAGACTCAGCTCACATTGAATCTCAGGCTGACGCTTTCCCAGTTGAAGTTTAGGTGCCATTTGGTTAGGACACAGATTCAGTTGATCCAATTGGAAGCGTCCCCAGCGCTTGAGTCGTCCCGAGAGATCATAGTTGGTACTAAAGATTTCCAGCTCCGAACGATTCGCCGGATGCAGGGTCTTAGTGAGCAATTCCTTTGTAGATTTTCCCTTTTTGTAGAATAGAAAGGGTTCCAAAGCACGGGACTGTTCTCCGGACTGGGCGTATTTCATGACCACATCGGACATTTGATTGAGCAGAAATGCACTGCACGGTGAATGCTTCTCCAGCGAGTAGTGTGAGAGCACACAGAGGTTCGCCAACTGCTGGCAGGCACTGTCATTTCTTAAAGCCAAACAAAAGAACGCCACAAATTTCAGCTCCCCAAAATGCAATTTGGAATTGACGTGGCCTTTCAAGCTGTTCGTAGTCTGCCAGTAGGCACTGTAATGCAAATATGGACGCATCAGTGTGTTGGCAATGCAATAATCCTGGTAACGAAAGTTGTGGGCCAAATTACAGCTCTGACAATCACTGTTGTTGCTGCTGTCAGGATTCGTTTTGATCAACACAATTCCCATTCCATGCTGTGATATGGCGGTGGTATTGAGATATTGATAGCTGCACTGCCAATTTGGCAATTCTGTTGGCCATAGCGAGGTACAGTTATCAGTCGCATTTCTAGTGTTCTGGCAGAACTCCTCACAGATTGGCCAACGATTGATCTTGTCAAAAATTGAAACATGTACAATTGGGCACTGGCAGGAGAATTCTGAAAAGATTAGAGTACGGGGTCTAAAATTGAGAAATTCAGGAGCATTGTGAATAGTTTCAAAAATGGGGCTGATCAATTTCGAATATAGATAATCTTTCTAACAAACTGAAAAAGTGAAAGAAGGTAATTTTTGATATCAACTGACTTGTAGTAGTCTTTTAATCGGCTGGATAAAAAGTACACTGCAAAAAATAATTAAAAATAAATTTTTTTATGATGAAATCAGTTTGAAAATATTCTCTAAAATCCTCTTAGCTTGTACATTGATTGTTTTTGGAAATATGTAATTTTTAATATTAGGATAAGGTAATCTTTAACTTGAATACAGACCACATTTTATTAAGTTGTGAAATTTAAGAACTAAGTTATACATTTAAAGCCGGTCTTGATTTTCATCGAATACCACAAGCATTGATTAAGTAAATTCAAGATAGTTAATTTCTGATTTCAGTATAGAATTGATGTCAGTTCGAAATTCCGTACTTTTCTTCAGTGTATGTAATTGCATTGTACTATAGATTTCCCCCTTAGAACCCCCTCTAAGCTCTACATAAATTTGTTTAATCAATAGACCCACTTACTGTCTGCAGTGGGCTGCAACTCGTTGATGCCACCGTCTGTAGATGCCACCTCGTTGCAAGGCGAGCAGTCGAAGTAGTTCAAGCTGTAGAACTCGTTTTTGAGGCACTGTTGAGGATTTCGAAAACGAAATGTGTGAGGCGTTGGCGATTGTTTCGAATCGGGAACGGTACAGTTTCCTAGCTTAATAAAAACCGTTGTCCACAGCAGTGGAAGGAACCAACTGACCAAAAGGAAGCACATATTAATAATTTTTGTATTATAAGTACATAGAGTTCTTGGTTTCTATTTATGCGATGCAAACTCAACGGATTTCAAATCTAAACTGAAGTCTAGACGTTGCTAGCCGCAATTGCAGGTGCCCTCAGGTAGGTAGGCAAGTAAACAAGTTGCGGTTCGTAGTTGGGAATGGGTGTGCATATATGTTGGCCCTTATTGTTTGCCAAAAGTTGCTATAGCTACCCAACCCCCTCAAGGCAATAATATCCGGTAGTTGCGACGTCTGGCAACGCATGCAAAATGTTTATTACAACCGGTGTAAGTGTGTGTTTGTGTTTGTGCGTGCTTATGCTGGACAGTTGTGTATATGTGTATGCGTGTGAGTTGTGGTCAGCAGTGGACCCAAGTAGAGCGTCACTTGTTACGCCTTTGGCTTTTGTAAATCGCGTGTCGAAGAAAGTTTTCTTGCCAATTGCGTGCTGTAAATTATGATTAGCCCATTTATTTTATTATTATAATTTTGCAAAATAAACTGGAAGGAAGGAAGCAAGCTTTCTGCCTGCGAATGAAATTAAATCAAATTGCTTCGGACCTAAACTTACGAAATATGTTGTGCGATCCTCTACAGCCTTTAGCGCGCTTAATAACATTTTCAAGTCCATAATAAACTACTCAGCGTTATTTTTTAACGTTTTCTGTAAAAAATAAATTTGTATTTTCAATTACGAAAAAATTACACAGAAAAGTTTCAAATTGGCGTATTCTAAACAGTTGCTCCACAATTTAAGTAAGAACAATTCCTAAAGCTGTATAAAAACAGCTGTTTAACAGAATTCGTACAAATTAAAAATTAAAATAAATACACTATTGGCACAAGTATTTAAATTGTAAGTATTGAATATTAAATTCATGTAAACAACTATTTGTTTAAAAATGTTAGCTTTTTTTCGAATATCGATATATTATGAAATATATCGAATTGCAAAAAAACATCGCGATATGCGATGCATCGTAAAGACACGATGAATCGATAGCTCGAGTGTATCAACAATCCCCACTTCCTTGCCGAAGGACAACAGAAATAGTCGGCAGACACATACAATTTTTCGTTTTTATTTCGGTGTATTTGCTTATAGGCATATATTTAGCAATAAGCATCTACATAGAACCGTTAGTGTTTTAAAGATGCATTGGTGGCGCGAGTCCAAATAGATGCAGATGCTGCTGCAGACACAAATGTCCATACCCGAAAAATGAACAATTTGGTGAGTCTGCATTGGTGGGTGGTGGGTGTGCATAGGTGTTGCCGTGCATGTATACGAATCTCGCAGTCTCTGTGAGTATGTGTGCGAGTCTGTGTTTTAAAATGCTCGTGTGTGTGAGTGTTTGTTAGTGTGACTGTCTGCAGTTGTAATTATTATAATTATAAACTTGATTGCAGGAGCACGTTAAGCACTTTTATACAGACAACTATAAATTGGATCTTGCCGAGACAATGAAGGCGGCTCTTTCAAAGGTGCCCGTCGGCGCTGGTGGGGCCGGGGGTGCAATCAATGCTGTGAACAGTAACAACAGCAGCACCAGCATCTCCAATACAATGGGAGCACCAAGTCACAGCGATATGTTGCAACAACAACAGTCCAACGCTGGTGTTGGATACGTGACCGAGAAGCTCTATATGCTCTTGCAGCTGTATCTGCAAAACAAGGGCTGGAATCCAAGTGCCGAATTGCTGCAGTGCTTTAGTGATCTAAAGGACAACGCTATGCTTCCGAGCGCCGCATATTTGCAGTGAGTACTAACCACTACAGTGCGCTTCTGTGATTAAAATCAGTTTACAATTTTTATCTCTTATTGTACCTACAGAGTGCTGGCCAATCGACTGACTCTGGATTCCCAGGGACGCTTGATACTCCGCGACAATGGCAAGATTGTCCTACCATTCGAGCATTTTGCCAATGCGGTCATGCTTAAGCATATGTCGGGACCACATGGCCTGCACTTGAGTGTGGATGCCACCGTGCGTGCGGTGATTGAATCGTATACCATTGGACGCGATCAGTTCGGCATGGAGAAGGAGTTTATCATTGAGGTGGTGCAGTCGTGCCCAAGTCCAGCATGTCGGTACTACAAAAATCACATGGGTATCTCCCCGATGCCCTTTATGGAGCAGCAATATCCAGGTGTCAATACACCCGATTTTTTGCAACGTCTCTCGCACTTACCGCCAAGTGCGGCAGCTGGCAGTGCTGCAGTTGGCTCAGCGGCTGGAAATGCCGCCAGCGGAGTCTCTAGCTCCAGCAACAATGTGGTGGCAGCCGTTGAGATTGATTTATCCAAGTCGAGTGGCTCCAAGGTGCCACCACAGTTGCAGCATTTGAGTAAGCAGCAACAAAGTAGCTTACAGTCACAACTATCGCAGATAAGTGCTGCCGCTGCAGCTGCACACCATCAACAACAACAGCAGCAACAACAACAGCAGCAGCAGCAACAACAGCAGCAGCAGCAACAACAACAGCAGCAACAGCAACAAGCTCAGGCCCAAGCTCAGGCCAAGCATCAACAACAATTAACAGCAGCATTAATACAACAACAAAATCGTGTACTTGCCCAACAGAGTCTGGAGAAGCTTAACAATCTGAGTGCTTTGGAAAAACAGCGAGTATTTGCCCAACTTGATCCGAAGCATTTTGATCCAATGGCAGTGGCAGCAGCTGCTGCCAATTTGCAAATCCAAGGCATGATGCAGTCCCAGGCTGTTGCAGCAGCAGCAGCAGTTGCTGCCAATCAGCAACAACAACAGCAGCAGCAACAACAACAACAGCAACCAACTCCACTAACAACCAACACTACATCGACTGTAGTTAACTCAAATGTAGTCAGCTCACAGGTGCATCATGGTCATCATTCGCTGCCGCCGCCTTCACAGTCGCCACACTCGTCGTCATCGTCATCCTCGCACTCCTCGATGGAGCAGCTTACACACAAGAACATTTCGGAATCTTTGCGGTGAGCTTTGGCTATGAAATGTATCTTATCAATTTTGTGCTCTCTATTTTGTGAATTTCAAAATGTTAAATACTTTTAATTAGGATTACTAAATAATCGTTATTAGCTCGTCAGCATTCCGTTTATAACCTTTGTGTCTTTTTCTTTCAGCTCTAATTTGGATTCGATTGAATCAAACAAGGATCTATTGGCACTACACAATGGCGCCTGGGCGAGTCACGATGCCAATCGCTTGGATCACGTGGGCGTGGGTCAGGACAAGATTGTGCGCATATTCTCAGAGCTGATGCGCAACATGTCCAGAATGAAGACCTACATACGACCCTCTATGTGCAAACCATATGGCAAGCAGAGTGAAAGTCTGCAAAAGAGTAAGTAAGCCCTCTCCAGCAACAACACAAATAACAACAACTTATTTATCTCTTTAGCTCTCATGGACACCATACAAATTGTGCAAACGTTGCGTAATTGCTTGCCGGCTCCACATATTCCAGTGTCGTCCTGGAAGAGCGAGAGCGAGGGAAGCGTTGGTGTAGGCGTAGGCGGTGGTGGTGGAGTTGGTGTAGGCGTGGGAGTTGGCGTTCCTCCGGGCATGGCATTAAATGCGCTTGGATTGCAATCCAGTCGAGTGGACAACATGCACTAAGTATTAAAGAGCTCAAGTTAAATCGAATGAAAATTTGATTATACCTTGAGTTGAACAAAATCAACATATTCCCGACTAATCGCCTTGCGATTAAGAACATCAATACAGTATTTATATAGAATAGAGTATCATCTTCATAGGCTTGGCTCATGGTTTTCCATTAATCATTATGTGCCATGTTCAACACAAGACTTGATTTCATTTTAATATTTGACTGATTTTAAACAATCTTCGACACTAGCTTGAACTGACAACGATTAAACAGATATATATCTAAATTCCAGACTAAATCAATTGGTATTTTGTAGAAAGTATTGGCGTGCTTAAGCTAGTGTCTTGGATCGATTAGATTTATGCGCTTAAGCCCGGTTAGAGTTAAAGATAATGCTACAGTTCTAATCTCATCCTATGCACTCTACAAAATCGTATAATGTTTTATAACTGTAGGAATAATCCTCGCTATTAATTTATCTTATTTATGAATTCGTTTCAATCTATGATTTTGGCATAAACAAAATTAACAAAGCATATTAATTCAATTGGCAAAAAGTCTGTGATATTTAAATTATGTTTAAAGCAGCGCATTAACTAAAATGTTCTAAATCTTAATTAAATTAATTTTTTACTTATGTGCCCTTTTGTTGTTGTGTAAACTGCAATTTACTTTGTGCAATATTACAAAGTGTCTAACTATGTACTATTTATTCTTAATCACTTTTGTGCAATTGGATAAAAACTTCTCACTCATATCAAAAGCGCATAGCATTAATAAGAACTCAAAATTACATATACTACATTGAAAAATGTATTGTGTATTACATATTAAGCATATTCGCATTAACATTTAATTAAGATATTGTGCTACATTATAATTATATTATGTCATGGGTTGTCACGGAAATCGTCATTTTAATTAATTGACGGTTTATGCAGAGTGGAGTTGTATTAACTATTAAGCAGAAAATGGGTTGTATTTCGACTACATACATAAATTTGTAACGCATAAGCTAATATTATATTTTATTCCATGATCATACATTGAAATACCCGATTATTAGAAAGCATACAGTATTAACCAGGAATAAAGATACTTGCAATCCATAATGTTTGCGCAGCTAAAATATTTAATTTTAGCAATAAATACCATATTGCATAATATCGCTTAATGTTTACCTGTCCAATCCAATAAAATAAACATTTTATTCTATTCTACCTATAAATCATACTTTAAATGTTGCGCCAGAGTGCACCGGATAGTTGGCAATGCTGGTAAAGTTATCGGTAAATTGATGTGCGTGAATATGAAAGCAATTCAATAACTAAAGACTTGCATATCGATATGCCATATCAGTGTACATTTGTCGATACTTGTTAGTAAACTCGATATTCTATATGTACATCACTAGTGCATTTTACTTGTGTTTTTACGCATTTTTTGCATTCGCATTTTTTATTCATTTTAGTTTTATTTCCCAGCGCGTGGTTTATTTCGCGTGCATTTTACAAAAAAATGTTAATTCATTTGCCTTCACATCAAGAGCAAATCGTGAATGAAACCCCCAGATAAACAGGAAATTTTTGCAACTCAAGTCCTGAGACAGTATCTGTATAACATAAACAACAACAATAGCATTGCCCCCCAGGACGTACGCCATTAGACAAGGCCCAAGGTTATTTGCAAGTTCTACAAGCTGCGAATGCGACGACAATTGTCCAGCGAACTAAACAAAATGAAAGCAAACTGAATGCGTTAATTGGAAAATATATATTTGGTCAAGCGAACGACGTTGCTATTGCTTTAGCATGTTGTGCTTCGACTCGGAAAAGATGAATTGGTATTACCATGTCCTCGCACGACGACCTTACCTGGTGGTGATATCCATAGCCGTCTATTGTGTGGCCTGCATAATAGTGGCTTTAATATTTAACGACCTGCCTGATTTTAGTGACCCCACCTTGGTAAGTAGCTATTTGTGGCCCAGGGCAATAAATCAATTCTACGCATGCTCACACTTTCACCCACACACACCCACATATTTGCAGGGCTTTGAGACGAGAGGCACGGAAATTGGCAAGAGGTTGACGGCTTGGCATAATCTGGAACAGGAGTGCGATGGCAACGGTGCCTTGTTCTCAAATCCCACGGATCTGCTACAAAAGCTTCAATACGAAAAGACACGAGGTGCTGTGAGACATCAACATCCCAATCATCGTAGGCACAAAAACCAACGGCGTAAGCATAAAAATAATAAACGACGCAAGGAACACAAGAAGAACCAACACGACGACATCGCATACAAAATGATGGTCATCAACAAACGACTGAAGGCAACTAAGAGTCCACTAAGTGACAAATGGACAGGCGACAGCGGAGTGTTCCGTGACTACGAGGTGACAAACGACAGCAGCAGTCCTTCCATGCTTGAGCCGACACGACGCACTGAACAAATCGAATACGGTCATAACACTACGTTTGTAGATGAGGATGAGCATCGTGAGCGTGTCCAGACCAAGAAGAGCACTTGGCGAATGCTCAAACAAGCCTCGTTACCCAATGACGGTTGGTCCGACTCCAAGGTGCGTCAACCCATGGAAGGGTTCTTCTGTTATTCCTCACCGCACAAGACCTACTCGCACTTTGTTGTCCAACGCATTGGACCCAATGCTACTGACTCACTGTTCGACCTGAACAGCATGTTAGCCATGTGCCAGTTGCAAGATCAAATAGCATCGATAAGCAGCTATCAGGCTTACTGTGAGCCCGAGATGTTGACCTCAAACTGCTGTCGACCTTGGTCGCTGCCAAACTATGCCACATTGTTGGCCAATAAGAGTTCCTGTTTTGATCTGACCACCGAAGATGTTGCGCTACTGCAAAGTCTGCTTCTAAATTGCTATGAATACTATCATTTTCTGAAGCTGGATATTAATTGTAATGAATTAAACCGTTGCTATGCGCCTGAGGAGTGCACGCGCCACAATTTGGTCTTCAATGTGCTTAACTTTCTCAGCGATTTTAATTTTATTAAACCAAATGTAAGTAGCTATAATCGTAGGCTTTAAAACATTGTTAAACAACCCATTCCTTTGCAGGACACGAGTGTTTATTTGAAGTACGCAATGATTTTTGTGCCCATTGCACGTTCTAATCGCATTCTGCCGCTTTTTCATGAATGGGAACAAGTGTAAGTTGCCTAAATTCAATTTCAACACTATTCTAGTATCGGCGCAAAGTATAACGATCGATGGGTCCAGCGGGCATCTTGCCATCTTTGGCTGTGACTATAGCTGGAATACAAATATCCTCGTAGTATGTGGTCAAGTCGTATTTGCGAAACAATTTGCGCATGTTTTTCAAAAATGTTTCCAATGTCATGTCCTTCGGTGGCGGTCGGCTATACAAACAGCCACTGATTTGCTTGAGTTCATCAAGACGATTGTATGCATTACCATAGGTCGTTTGAATATCCTTCGATTTACAATTGGGATCTGAAATATCAGCCTTTATTTTCTTCTGGCTCATCAGGGAGACATATTCGTTGGGTGAAAAGTCAGAGCTGTAGACAGTCTTCCGTAAATCCCTAAGAAAAGCTTCCACCTGATCATAGCGCACGGGTGGATACTCAAAGAAGAGCTTGTAGATCTCCTCGTTGCACCACTTAGTGCGCAACAAGAACTGACGATACTCCTCACGCCAATCCATGGCGTAGGGCCAGGAGCGTGTCTTCATTTCAATATTGTTCACCTTCAGATTATTGGCATAATGACCAGAGATCAAGGCTCCATCGGTTTGATGCCTAAAAATGCGTTTAGGTTTGTGTATACGGCCATCGGACATGTGATTTATGTAGTCCTTTTTGGTTACGGTCTTTTTCTTGATGCACGAGGGAAGCAGCTCATTGACATCCACCTCCGCCAAGCGTTCACTCCTGGTTTCGGACTCTTTATCAGTTGCCATAGCGCTGAAGTATTTAAATTGCTAGAATTTGTGAATGGGAGTATAACTCCAATTGTATAATGTATATAGTTTTTATAAATATAATGACAAGCACTCTATTATATATTCCTTTATATTTTTAGCGATCTGAGCAACGAGTTGGTTGAAGTCATTGGCATGGATTTGGGTCTGGAAAATGAGCTCTTTAGCGAACTACTTCTCACAGATGTTTGGCTGGTCTCGTTGGGCGGTCTCTTTGTTATGTACTGCGTTTGGTTATACACTGGATCCGTTTTCATCACCATCATGTCCTCCTGTGCCATCTGCTTCTCCCTGGGATTGGCCTATTTTGTGTATACTTTGGTCTTTGAGTTTACATTCTTTCCGTATATGAATCTGCTAGCGGTGGTGGTTATCATCGGCATTGGTGCGGACGATGTCTTCCTGTTCCTAAAGATCTGGCAATGTGTGCTTTCCGAGCGCTTCAGCAAAAGCAGCACTATTAACACACAATCGACGCTGCCTACTCCACTGGAGCACAGTGAGCATACGGAAACACTGGAGAACCTGATGGCACTGACTATGCGTCATGCGGCTGCATCCATGTTCGTCACCTCTGTGACAACAGCGGGTGCGTTTTATGCATCTTATAGTAGTTCCATAACGGCTATCAAATGCTTTGGGTAAGTCGGTTCAGTGATCTTCAAGAAGTGTTCCATATATTAATATATTTTCTGTGTTCTTTTTACTAGCGTCTTTGCCGGCACCGTTGTTGTGACCAACTATTTGCTTATGATTACTTGGCTGCCCGCTTCGGTTTCAATAATGGAGCGTCTATTTGCCAGTCGCATGTCCTGCCAGCAGCACTTGCCCCAGAGGCTGATCAACGCCAGCAAGAAGTCAATTAATCGATTCTGTGAATTGTTTGAAGAACGCATCACACAAAGTATCATGAACTATGCCGTTTTATGGCTTATAATCTTTGCCACCCTCGGCGCTGCGAGTGCGTTCATTGTGTTCTGGTATCCGGGACTACAGCTGCCAGAGAAGCCACATTTTCAATTGTTTGTCTCACATCATCCATTCGAAGTTTATACAAAGCTTCGACATCAATTTTGGTTTGAGAAGCCGCTGCAAGGATATGAGAACTTTAATATGAGCATGCGTTTTGTTTGGGGCGTGGAACCGGTGGACGATGGCGACTATACAAACCCAAACTCATATGGCAACTTACACTATGACAATAATTTTAATATATCTAGCAAAGAGTCACAGATTTGGGTGCGTAACTTTTGCCAAAACATGCGACAGCAGCCGTTCTATCAGCCAACATTTGGCTTCCTCTTGCCCAACTGTTTTATTGAGAATTTTATAAGATTCATGGAACGCAGGTATGTATATGGACTTATTGAGAGTATATAGTTATATTTTACTGATTTATTTGCTTGACAGATGCATTGATGACATGGACACAACGCGCACTGATCGCACGCCTTGTTGCGATGCCCAGTTTCCCTTTGAGCCGCACATATTTGAGCTGTGCCTGCCCCAATGCATATCAAATCTGTGTGAAACGAGCTTTTATCAGCAGGGAAAGGCGGGACCCAAATTTGCGGCTGCTCCTGCTGCGCCCAATCGTCTCGAGACGTTCTTGGAAAGCAACAGCAGCAGTAACGAAAGCTTAAGCTTGGGATTTGAGGCAACATCTTCGCCACAACTGATTGCCAAGGCGCTAATCATTGAGTTCGATTCGAATGTCAGCTATAGCACCATCTACACCAACATCAAGGTGTTCTATGAGAGCGTTGAGCTCTGGTTTCAGCAGCAGCTGAGCACAGCACCTGAGGAGCTGCGTGGTGGTTGGTTTATAAGTGATTTAAAGTTCTACAATGTACAGGATACCCTGTCGCATGACACCATTGTGGCTATTGTTTTGGCTATGGCTGCTTCGCTGGTTGTTCTCCTTTGCTTCACACTCAATTTCATCATCTCGATTTACGCTGTCATCACCGTCTCTCTGACTATTTTCAACACCGTGGCTGTGCTCATTTTACTTGGTTGGCAATTGAATATACTCGAGAGTATTGCGGTGTCCACAGCGATTGGACTGGCTGTGGATTTTAGCTTGCATTATGGCATACACTATCGTATGTCGCCCTCTAAGGAGCGAGTGGCAGCCACACAGTTTGTGCTGTCCCGCATCATTGGACCCACTGTTATGGCGGCTGCAACAACTGGTTTTGCCGGTGGCATTATGATGGCCTCGAATATACTACCTTATATACAGATCGGTATCTTTCTGGTTGTGGTAATGGTTACTAGCTGGATGTATTCTACATTCTTTCTAATGAGCATGCTCAGAGTGGCTGGTCCTCAATACGGTTTCATGCAACTGAGATGGCCAAAATTGCGCAAACGGCGGACGGCAAAGGCCAACAAATTCTACGAACGGTAAGTAAACTAATAAACGTGTTTAATTGTAAAATAATTGGTACTCTTCTTAGCAGCAAACCCAGTCAAATTATTGCCAGTGAGCAGTTGCTTACGCCCACCAGTTCAGCCATTGAAGAAATGGCCAATTCGGAGACACATGAACTTGAGTCGCTGAATTCCAACAGCCAGATCAAAACAATATCGGGCACCGAAAGTGGACACACATTGCCAGCTCTGCCCGTTGATTTTGAGCACTCATTTCAGACTGTGCGCTGAGCATCGCAATGGAAATGGAACCGTCTTAACTATTGTCCAACAGGAGCTGCGACAATTTGCATTTTTTTATACACAGGGCAAAGCTAGAGAGAAAAGAAGCTTTCCAGCCAAAAATAAAATACTTTGTTAGCATTAAGAATCCCTCGAAAATTGCAAATTTTATACTTTGCTAATAGTATTATGTGAGAGCTATAGAGTTATTCAGATTAGCTAGAGATATAGACAAGTGATGGTGGGGCGCTGATGGGGTGAGACTGGTTAGAGGCCCCGAGTCCTAGCAATGTGTTGGCTCAAAATCTTGTAAACTGAAGCAATTAGCGGAAAGTACTGGGTACGTCCAAAATATTTATATATATATATATATACATATATACTATATATGATGTCGGTATTATTAGTTGATATAGTGTTATTTTTAGTAAGAGCATTCATGAATGTTTTTATGTACTATTATCTATGTACTAATTAACTGTAATCAAAACTATTTATACTCTGAATTTTTATTAGCTGTTAAATT
This sequence comes from Drosophila acutilabella, assembly GCA_035046005.1. NCBI lineage: Eukaryota > Metazoa > Arthropoda > Insecta > Diptera > Drosophilidae > Drosophila > Drosophila acutilabella. Next base: position 292,680 of record JAWNOK010000038.1, read on the forward strand.
TGGGGGCAACTATGTTGCAGCCCTCCATATAGTACTATATATATGTAAGAGAACATATATTTATATATGTAGTTACCATATATGGTAGTTATACACACACACACATATACACACACTCACATGCATACACTACTATAAAGTATTATGTACATTGTTGTACTAAATGTGTTGTCTATCCTAGATGTAAACGTTCAAAACACACACACACACATACTACACACCCACAACACACTCACGTTTATAATAACCATGTAACTGTGATACAGAAGGTGACAAATTGAAAATATTGAGAAAAGAAAACAAAAATCAACAAAAAAATATTATGACGTATTGTACTTAAACTAAAACTGATAAACTTGTACTTCCTTCATTGAACTTTAACAAATGTGTTGAAGTGATTTAAATAAATGTTACTTGTGAAACAAACTTATAACTACCCTGTATTACCAATAATAAGTCATTAGAAGAAGTTTAACTTATAATAATTGATTTATTCATTCAATTCTCAACTATGTAGCTCATCAATATTTATGTATGAGTCGAAGGAGTTTTGTAATTCTACGAATCAAGCTAAATGGCTAAAAACTGTATACGCATTTCCTGCTCTTTCCTTACAAGTACTCAACGATATCGCATTTTATGGATATATTTGGACAGCTCTGTCCAACCACACTGCGACCACGATAGTTGGGACTCTTCTCGGTGAGCAGCTTACGGAATATGGGCAATATGGCAGTTTCCCCCTCAATCAATTCCGTCTCGGAGCTGGCGCCGTAGATGGAATGATCGGTTTTATTGCGTTGCTTTCGTTGTTTGTCGGGAGCTACATTGGGGGAACTGTGATGATGTGCAGCATGCTGTATGTTGGAGTTACGATTGTATTTGCGAGGTTGAGCACACTGTGGGACACTACTGGTTGGTGTTGGCTCCCGTTCACGCTCGCTGTCCGTTTCGCTCTGACAGATAGTGCCCTTCTGAGGCTTGGGTCGATGTTTATTGCGATTCTTCTCCGAGACGGATCGTTGTATGGGCGACGTTGTGGTCTGCTCATAGGCCAGCACATGACCATGATGCTCTGAGCAGCGCTGAGGACTGGCATAGGTGCGCTGCGACTGTCGGGAATGCTGCTTGGCATGCGAGAGCGTATGTGTGTCCCAGAGATCGCTTTGGGAGACCACAAAGTTGGACTTTAATGCCGATCCCATGCTGGTGCGTCGATGATCCGAGGCAGTGGGAGCTGTCAAGATGGGATAGATGCAAATCAGATAGGTAAATTTGTAAACCAGTTGAACAACTCACTCTTAGTGACGCCTGGTGTGCCGGGCTTGCTGTGCGGACACACGTTGCTCAGCTCCGACTGTGAAGTGGATATATTTGTGGATGAGTTTCGATGTGTGCTGCTGTACTTGGGCTTTGCCGTGGGCGTCTGACTGCCGCTGTCATAGTGCCGCGAGGCAGTGGACTGTCTACGTTCCCGCATCGCAGCACAGTCGCCACTAGGACGTTTGCCGGTTGTGCTCGTTATGTTACCAATATTGGCATCGGTCTGGGCCGAGACCGAGTTGCGTTTCTCCAAGTGTCGATGGTGTTGATGTTGCTGTTGTTGTTGCTGCTGTTGTTGCTGTTGCTGCAATTGCTGTTGTTGCTGCTGTTGTTGCAACTGCTGTTGCTGCTGCAGATGCTGCTGTAACTGCTGCTGAATGGGTTGCATCATGGCAGGCGCATGATGTTCCACAATGGATTGCTTCTTTTTTTTGCTGTATTAATTAAGGCGAATGATTTATATGCTGCCTGGACTACCGTACTTCACTACTTACGGTGGCAATGACGGTGCCAGCGTTGTGGACTGCACGGAGACAAAGGAGTTATCCATTTCCACATGGGTGGAGGTGATGCTATCGACGGAGGTCAGCTCGGTAACTTCTAAGTGCAAACGGCGAGCAATGCATGAACATGTTTTGGAACAGGTATCCTTTACCACTCACCTGTAGTGCTGGGCATCTCTCGTCTCACCGGCGGTGCCGAAAGGCGAGCTATATCCTCGCTTAGTATGGGCTCCATGTCAGCAGTGGCACCAGAACAAGTGACACCATCGATCCACTTGCGTGCCTCCGGTCCCAGTTTGCGGATTAGTGCCTGCAGTTCGTTTTCCTTCTCCATGAGAGCTTTGCGGAAGCGACAATTGGTATTCTTAACATCGCGCAGACGCTGCTCCAGCTCACAGACCGAGGAATCGCGACGATTCTTGGACATGGGACGCAGTGTGGCACGCACTCGTTTGTCCACAACACCTTGAGGATTACGCTTGAGTTCCACCAGCTACAAGTTGACAGAGAATCAAAGGATCAGTGGATGGCAATGAGAAATGACTTCACAGCAAGGATAAAACAACTATAAGAGTTGGGATAGGACAGTTATATAATCAGACATAAATTAACATTAAATGTGGATAGTTTAAGGTTAAATTCAAGTATAGCATATAGTTAGTATGTAGTGTTATGTAGCGCATTCAAAAGTTTTTGAATTTTCTTAGTTAAGTGCGTTTTAGAGCTAAATATAGCTAAATGATTGAATGATCTGAAGTATTCAAGGATTGAAGCGATCAAACAATCATTCATTATTAACAACAACATTGAGACAACAAATGTACATAATATTAAATGTAATTGTACTATTATCTGCATTATTGTTAACGCTAGTATCAATATTTGTACATATGTCTGTATAGACAGCTACAATAACTACAAAACTTCCTTACTACCAGTCTTACTTTCGGTACGAACACCAAACACAAAGTGGCTGTCGTACAAAAAATGATAAAAAACGAGAGTAAGACAAAAACTAAATCCTTTCGATCTGATAACACCAGCGATATTGCTGCACCAGCGATGCAGGTAATGAACACATTATACACGGAGAAGCCAATGTGTTTGGAATCATTGAGAGCTGGTATCGAGACATGCCGGGTTTCCCAGGCCAAGAAGGCGCCGAAAACCTGAAAACATATAAAGTAAAGTCAATGATGTGATAAAACAGGCAAAATAATAAGAAATATAAATCCAGGTGCGTCAAGCTAAAAGGTGACGCCTCTAGCAACGCAGCCACACTATGACCATCAAGAAATCTGACTTATTTAACACTTAAGATTGTGTGTTAGAGTGAAAGTATCTATGTTTCTACTTACCAACAGTAAGCCCTTGTAGGCATAAATAATGCTAACGAATATCGTCATGTGCTCCGATTGGCAGTACTCGTTCTCGGGTATCACAAGCACATCATCAATGTTTTCATGGTGCTGCTCCAAGAAAAAATAACAATATTACAAGTAAATGCAGCTGTTGTAAGGCTTACCTTTGGCTCGAGCTTTTTGGTCTCGCGATAGAAGGGATCAGCTATCTGCCAGGTGGTTATAATAGCTATATCGATGGCTAACAGCACGCCCACAACCATAAACAACTGATAGTCCTTGATCACCTTCTTGTTGAGCTTCAGATCGGTGAAGATGGAGTGCACACGCCATGTCTTGGAGAACATGGCACCAAAGGCCAGACTGAAGCCGGCCATGAGGATTAAAGCACGTGCCGTACAAATGTAAGGAAAGGCAGCCACACTGCTCAGGGTGGTGTCTAATCCCAGGAATATAATGCTTAGATATGTCAGCATGCAGCCAATAATGATGAGATTGTTTAAATGCGGACTGGACATCTTGATGTAGCTGCCAGGGGAAGCAAGAGCATTAACAAGGTAAACACAAAGGAAAAAAGTTGCACTGCTCTTACCGTTGATTGCGGTACTTGATGTTGAAGGCGAGGAAAACGGTGGCAATGATCACGCCGATCACTGAGGCGCTGGCAGACACAATGTATATGGTTGGATTGACTTGGCTGTGCTCTATGTAGATTACCGTGCGATCCTTGGGCGGCGTCTTGCCCACCCAACGCACAGGCTTGCCCAGCGTCATATCCAAGTGCGCCTGTTGGGAATGATATTCGCCGATCTTCTCCATTTGACCCACTTGAAACTGGGTGATTAGTATGTTTGCCTTGCGCTCGTTGTTATAGAAGCGCACCGGACCCTAAAGAGGCAACAAGTGATATTAGGGACTGAGGAATATTTATGTTTCTCCAACATACCGTTACGCCCTCGAAGGAAGTATTGCGCAATGCCTCCAAAAAGATGTTCTCCCAATCCTTGACACGATAATCGAAGTGAGTCAGCAAATCTTCGCGTTTCTCTGCTACATATTGTATAGCCAAGGCGGCTGCCCAGATGCCATCGTAGGTATAGCCATGAAAGCGCGAGTACTCCATGCCGCGCAGCCTATCATACTCCACCAGATACTCATCCGCCGTCTGCAGCAAGCAAAAAGATAAGATTAACGATTGCAAGCAGGTTTCCACAATATGCTTACAATGCCGGCAACTGTAATGTCTCCGCTGGTGGAGAGCGGCAGTAGATCCACTAACATGGCACCCTCCAGCGCCGTAGCTATCTCCTCCACGCTACACTCGCTGTCCAGCGTAATGTTCCACCAATCCGTGGTGTAGGTGGCCATAATCAACCACTGATAGGCTCTTCCATACATCTCCAATCTGAAAGCAGTTCATGTATTATAAAGCCCAATCCTCCCTAGATATATACTCACTTGTAGGCCTCGCAGAATACTTTTCGTGCGAAGTGTTCATTGAAGTTGCCCAGAATTATGCGCACATCCTTTTCGCGCAGTTTTTTGAGAGATTCGGCTACATCGTTGACGAAGCTTTGGGTCTCCACCACCTCCAGTTCCATGGAGTCGAGATCAGCCACCATATGATTATGTGGCAGGGAATAACGTGGTTCATTCTGATAAACCGTACCCACTCGTGTCCAGTTGAACTCTCTGAGCAGGGCCAGGCGAGGAGCATTGAAGGCATTCTCTGAGGGCACAACACGAAAGAAATTGGGAAATGCATCCTTGGTGAACATGGGATGGGTATCCGCATAGCTCAGCTGGGTCAGGTGCCAGTGCTTACTGGCCTTGGCAATGGGATCGGTGACATGGGTGCAGGCGGCACCAAAGAGCATCACTTTATTGGGTCCCGAGTGCATCATGTCAAAGAAGGATTTCACGCCCACAGCAGCATTGCACTAAAGTATGAAAAAATAGAAACTCTTGAGCTCGGACAAAGAAAAGGTGTGTGGCACCTACGTACCTGCGTGTCATTCCACCACATGTGCAGTCGGTAGTTGGTCAATATCTGTGGATGCTCGTTGACATGTCCCAGTGCCAGCTTAACACTGGGCATAACGCCACGCCCCGTATAGGAGTTCTCCACGCCATCGCCATATGGAAAAAATCCAGCTATATAAACATCCGAACGCTTGGCAGTTCTCGCCTGAATCAGCACCAGGCAAAGGCCAAACAGGCACAGCAAAAGTGACCACGGCCACTGTGGGTGGAACATGTTTGATGCTGCGCGGGCTGTCAATCGATAACGATAATTGTGGATCTCATTAGCAAATTGTGGGCTGCATGTGTGCGTTAATAATGTGTGTACACCCATACATATTTAAGCACATGTATGCATGTGTGCGTGCATGTCATGTGCAAATAACTGTGCTTTATAGAAGCAAACAAATTGTATTTATTTTTACATTAAGACCTTCGCAGACCAATTGCTTTTCAAAGTCAAACTATTTTACTAGTATTACATTGAAATTGGTTCAAGGCGCTGCTGCGCCCGTGAGCACTCCGTGTTCATGTGTGTGTCACTTAACAAATCCCGCACGTACACACACACACTCACTCATACACAGCTAATCTTTCTTAAGTAGCTTTAAAAAAAATATGGATCTAAAAAGAAATTTAAGTTTTTATGTGCTTTAATTTCACATTTAACTTAAAAACTTAATTTGAATAGAAATCTCAAATTTTCACATTGTAAAAACACATATTTGGTACAGCGTACATTACATTAGTTATAACTTCTTGTACTAAATAATGTACACTAGATTAAAATAATGCTTGAGTGCCAGAAAAAAATTTTTTTTCATCGCTCGGTATTTTTTTCGACCAAGTAGAGAGCAGTCACTGATAATTTCAAGCCTTTTGTTAACACCACGCCGTATACTTAATAAACCCACCGCGATCTGTGTAAACTGGGAGCAAAAAACACAATTTATTTATTATCTAAGACCATTTTTGATTGGATTTTTTCTTGAAAATTTTCCGTATCTTTTTGCGTTGCGTTTGAAGTTGCGAAGGTCCGAAAAAATTGTGTATCCTGGCAATTTGACAGTTGAGCTGACAGTCGCTAAAGGACACGGATATGCGCATGTCTCCTGATTTGACAGACTTCACTTTGTTCTAACGCTTCGCATCATTGTAAGCAGTATTCAAAACAATAACAGCTAACAGTCAACAGGTGAGCGAGGACAAGGGTTAAGGACATTTGTTTTGCTTTCCCCGTTCGTTGTTATGACCATGTTGCCATGGACAACAGAAGGTAATGGAAAAAAAAACACATTTGCCGATAATTTTCTATGCGGTGAAACATCATGGAGGACTATGCGCCAAGTCGTTACAAAATGCTGGACAAAATTGGTGAAGGAGTCCATGGTTGCGTGTTCAAGGCCATCGATTTACAGCGCAACGTGGAGGTCGCCATCAAGAAGGTGGCCCTGAAGAACAAATTTGGTAACATTTCATTAAACACACTGCGTGAGATTAAGACCCTACAGCTGTGCAACTCGGAATACGTAAGCATATGGAATTAACATTAACTCTACCATTACTAAAGCTCTTCACCTGCAGATACTCAACATTATTGAGATATATCCCGACCTGACTGGCCTCTCATTGGTGCTGGAGTACATGCCCGATACACTGTACGGTCGTCTCAAGAACGAGGCGAATCCCCTGAGTCGCCAGCAAGTGCGCAAATATTCCCTAATGATGTTCAAAGGCATGTCCTACCTCCATGAGGCAGGGATCATGCACAGGGACATTAAGCCGGCTAATCTGCTAATCAGTCACACGGACGTGCTCAAGATTGCCGACTTTGGTCTGGCACGCCTCTACTTTCCAGACGAGGAGGCACGCCTGTATTCGCCACAGGTCTCCACGCGTTGGTATCGTGCTCCCGAAATACTCTGGGGTAGTCAGAAATATGGTACAGCTGTTGATTTGTGGGCCTGTGGCAATGTCCTGGCGGAAATGCTGCGCGGAGTTCCTCTCTTTGCGGGCACAACCGACATTGAACAATTGGCCATTATAATACGTACACTGGGAAGTCCTCGCCTTAATGAGTGGCCAGAACTAACAGCTCTTCCGGACTACAGTAAAATAAGGTAAGCAACTGGTTTATAACTGATAAGATTCGTTTCTTATTAGACCACTTTCGTCGCTTAGATTTCCAAACTCAGTTGGCATACACTGGGACAATTTGTTTCCCAGCTGCACACACGCAGTGGAAATCGATCTCGTTTCCAACTTGGTAGTATACAATCCCAAGAATCGTCTTAAAGCCAATGAGGTAAGTTCTTCACATTTTAATTATTATAATCCTTTATAATTCTGATTAGATCTATGTTTATTTTCAGGCCGTTGATCATAGTTATTTCCACTAATTTAAAGTATTTGTATTTACACATTTAAAGTTAACTAACAGCTCTAAGAATTCTCCGATTCCTTAAATCTGTAAAATAAAAAAAATAATATTTAAAAGTGCTTAAATAAGGAAATATCCATATATTTAACTTACTTGCATTTCAGGCAGGTAAAGAACACTGTTTGTCCTTCATCTGCTGAGCGGAGCTGTAGTGTGGCATAGGACATCTTATCATGGCCACATTTTGGACACTTGCGCTCTACGACTGGTCCATCTGCCTCTTCGGCTACGTCTTCTCGTTTAGATTTTCTTAACAATTTGCTGGGATCGTAGGTGTTAAATTGTATCGTGTATTCAGACTTTTCGCCACTGTAAACTGTTTGGCAATGCTTTAAATAAGAAATGATTTTTATCGAAAACCACTTACCTTCTGGGCTGAACTCTTGCTTGCAATTGTAGCAAAATACGTTGCCTTTAACTTGCAGGGGAGGTAAAATTGAGCCACAAGTTGGACAAAATCCTGGGCGATTATTAAAAACATCCATTCCGAATCCAAACAACTATTTGTACTGCACGTGCTGTAACCAGTGCTGCAAAACACAAAACCCGGTTTCTCGCGCAAGTATCGATAGTTTTTATATCGATGCCGAGCAGAAAACCATTACCTCAAAGTATTTCAAAAGACTAGTTTCATTTCAAAAGCCCCAAAAGATTCATCTAATTAGTACATGAACTATTTGATACATGATTTACAGTGATTATTTATCATCTTTTTTATCAGCTGTCTTGGAAGTTGCTTCAGCCGCCTTGGCAGTTTCTTCAGCATCACTGCCGCTAGATTCTTCTTCATCGTCTTCATCCTCGCTCTCACTCTTCTTCATCATCATCGTCGTCGTCGTCATCGCCGTCGCTTTCATCACCATACGTGTAACCGGCACTGCTGCTGGCACCATAGCTATAATAACCGCCATAACCCTCTTCATCATCGCTGCCCATTCCTTGCTGTTGACGACCAAATTTATGGGAACGTGTGGACATGCTCAAGTCCTTCGTTACCGATGTTTCATAATTACACTTGGGGCAAGGAATAGCCTTATTCTTGTCGTACTTGAAGCCCTTGCGACGCACATGATCCTCGCAGTAGCAAGTTTTGCACCGTAAACAGGAATATTGGCCAAGACGGTTGCAAGATTGGCACTTGTAGTTCTCCGATTCGAGAACTTGACACGAGGCTTGATGCTCAAACTGATCATCTTCGCACAAAAAGCCATTGCAAAATGAACACTTAAATATTCGGCCACCATGCTCCCAAACACCGCGTTCACACTCCAAACAGACGGCGTTTTGCAATGGACAGGTGCAGGCATGCGACGTTAGACATTTACGCCCGTGACACACCCACGCCTCGCAGAAATCGCAAATGGCGCCAACCATGCCTGGGAATCCGGTGGTATACACTCCAGGATGTTTGATTACACAGTCGCCAGTTTTGAGCATGCATTTAATCTTGCCACATTGCGCACAAATTGGCAATCGTTGAACACTCTGGCAGAAATAGCAAAAGGCACGAGACTTTTGCTTCTTTTCGCACTTGTCACAGTCCATAGGCGCATTGCATGGAAGATCAGCAAGAGGAACCTCTCGTCCTCTTATCTCCTTAAGGCGTAACTTTTGTTTCTCAGCTTTCTTACGCTGACCGGTTTTTTTTTCGGCATCCTGAAACTTTGTGTAACAAACTTGTCAAACTATCGAACACAATATCGATAAGATATTTTTCAAATAATCGATTTACCTATAAAATACAAACAGAATACTAGATTAAAAGAACTGGAGTGAATTTTGATGTTCTGACATCTGGTCACATAATCAAGCATTACTTTTCACTTTTAACTGTTCATCGCAAGCGAGTGTTACATTTTTCGAGCAGCTTTGTGCTAAAAGTTTAAACACAAATTAAATAACTTGGAAAAATAATTAAAAGATAAAATGGGCGGTCACAACGATCAAAATGGAAACTCCAATGGACAGCACGATGATGTGAGTATGCAAATTTCAAGTGAAAAGTGTATTTTTCGTGGCTGCACCCCTATGCGTGTGTATGTATACGTTGTAAGACACGCGTGCCTCGCTGACCGCCATTTTGAAATTGTTCATGTGCGTCAGCGGGTTGGAGGTTAGGATGAATTGGTGAAAAAATAAAATCAATATGAAAATTTTCCATTATCCGTTTAGGATTCCATCACCGAGCCAGAGCATATGCGCAAACTGTTCATTGGTGGTCTTGATTACCGTACAACCGACGAAAACTTGAAAGCCCACTTCGAGAAATGGGGCCAAATTGTCGATGTGGTCGTCATGAAAGATCCACGCACGAAGCGCTCTCGCGGCTTTGGCTTCATTACTTATTCTCACTCAAGCATGGTAGATGAAGCCCAAAAGGCACGTCCACATAAAATCGATGGTCGCGTAGTCGAACCCAAACGCGCTGTGCCTCGTCAAGATATTGACTCGCCAAATGCGGGCGCCACTGTTAAGAAACTGTTTGTAGGCGCATTGAAGGACGACCATGACGAAGAGAGTCTGCGTGAATACTTCCAGCACTTCGGCAGCATTGTTGACATCAATATTGTGATGGACAAGGAAACTGGCAAGAAACGTGGCTTTGCCTTCGTTGAATTCGATGACTACGATCCCGTGGACAAAGTTGTGTGTAAGTATTAGCACAAGTTTTCTAGTTTCTTTACTTTCCACAGTCCCAGCTCCGCATAGCAATGTTTGATGTGACTGTGCGGCGTTTCATGGCTGTAAGATAAACGTTGCCCATATTATATCTTTGTTAACTAGGCTACTTCCTGTGCCTAATTGATGAAAACGTATGTGCCACATTCTGGTCACTTTACACAGTACTGACAACTTGACAGGTTTGACCAACGCCTGCGTCGGGTTTCCTTTCGAATGCTGTGAGAGAAATCAAAGCGTCGGCTTACGCTATGTTATGCGAATGTATATATTATGCCAATTCAGCGTAACACGCAGCCTCGTTACATCCTCATATAACTCATTAGAACTAAAGATTCAACAGTCCCAGCTCCGCATAGCAATGTTTGATGTGTCTGTGCGGCGTTTCATGGCTGTAAAAGTAATATCGCTCATATTATATCTTTGTTAAGAGGGCCTTCCATATGCCCAATTGATGAAAACGTATGTGCCACACTACGTTCCTTTCTTTAATCCCAATACACAGTACTGACAACTTGACAGGTTTGACCAACGCCTGAATCGGGTTTCCTTTCGAATGCTGTGAGATAAATCAAAGCGTCGGCTTACGCTATGTTATGCGAATGTATATTGATTAATCCTATTCAGCGTAACACGCAGCCTCGTTACAAACCCAAATACACACCTCTACATATTTATGTGGTTTCCTTCTACCTGTTCACAGTCCCAGCTCCGCATAGCAATGTTTGATGTGTCTTTGCGGCGTTTCATGACTGTAAGATAAACTTTTCAGCCTGTATTATATTATATATTATTGAATGCAGTTCCTGCATCAATGATCAAAAAGTATTTGTACAATGTAGATTTTTATCTTACTTAGATTTAATTATTGTTTAATTCATTTGTTAATCCTTTTGTTTTGTTCACTCTTTATTTTTACAGTGCAAAAGCAGCATCAGCTTAATGGAAAGATGGTGGATGTGAAGAAAGCATTGCCAAAGCAGAATGACATGGGCGGCGGTGGTGGCGGCGGACGTGGTCAGGGTGGACGCGGTGGTGGGGGTAACCGGGGTGGAAACATGGGAGGTAATATGGGAGGTGGGGGCAATTTTGGCAACCAGAACGGCAATTGGGGCAATCGTGGTAACAATGATAACTGGGGAAATAACAGCTTTGGCGGCGGCTATGGTGGCGGCAACAACTGCTGGGGCAGCAACAGCGGACCGTGGGACAACAATTGGGGCAACAATGGCGGTAACTTTGGCGGTGGTGGCGGCGGCGGTGGTAACGGTAGCTGGGGTAATAACGGTGGCAATGACTTTGGTAACTACCAGCAGGGCTACAGCGGTGGACCACAGCGCGGTGGCAATTTCAGCAACAACCGCATGCAGCCATACCAGGGCGGCAACTTTGCCAACAAAGCAGGTAAGCAGCACCCCAAACATAACCTCAATTTCAACCCTTCAGCAACATCCATTGAAAATCACAGTTTACCTTTCACACCTAGCTGTTGGAACGTCTCTAGAGTTTAGCAGTTGGCTCTCACCCAACATCAAAAAAAAGAATAAATTAGAAGAATTTTTTCCCCTTTTGTGTAGAGTTCGAAAAGGGTTTAAGATGAGGATAGTTTTTATAAAGTGCAGATTTGTTCATAAAGTAAATGTGGGTTCTCTTTTATTTTTTAAGGCGGTGGAAACCAAGGCAATTATGGTGGAAACAATCAGGGCTTCAATAACGGTGGCGGCAACAATCGCAGATATTGAGGCGCCCACAAGAGGTGAGCATAGATATACACTTAGTTAAGGTCCCTAACAAAAAAAAAACCAAAACTAAATTTTGCCTAATTAACCAATCAACCTTATCTCGTCCATATTGTTTGGCTTTTCTTTTTTTTCTTTATACATATACATTTTGTGTAGGCCTTCTTCCGTTTTAATATAATATATTTTCAATATATTATATCTATATTTACGTATATATGGAACTCGCATTCTCTTATCGGTATTTTCCTGGTAGCTTCTAACAGCATCTTAGAATCGAATATTGAAATATTCACATTTTCTGTTGGAACCATTTGTGATAATTTGATTTTTGAAACTAATAATCCTTTTAAGTTTATTATTTTACAGTATTGTTTTATTTTCGTATTACCGTATTTAGTGAACAAACAACAATATTAAGTACTGTTTGGATTGCATTACAAAAATTATTTAAATAACGTTTCTCATTTATCGACATTCTTATAGGTGGTAAATTAGCAGAGCAGTTTATGCCCAAAAGTCAAAGTCAAGTAAACGATACGCAATTCAATGATATGAGCCACAACTCATATACCTAAGAAGTTTTCCGAGAACACAACCAATACCAATACCAAAATCATGACAGAAGATAAATATCAGGAACAGTGCAGTGCAGTCGTGTGAGAATTGGTTCAGTCGAAAGTCAGTACAAGTACAGAGCAGAGCAGTGTATTCATGTGTGTGTGTGTGGGTGTTGCAGTGCAGAAAGTACAAAGAGAAATATAAAAAACAAAAAAAAAAAACAAACAGCAGCAGCAACATCACAACAGCTCAGCAGCACATCAGAGAGTTAACAGAACAGAGAAGATAAATGAAATGAAGTACAGAGAAGAGAAGAGACAAGAAGTAAGCAGCAGCAGCGAGCCTCACTCACACACACACACGCCTCTCAATCAGCAGTACACGTACACAGCAGCATCTGGCCAGGATTCAATGAGAGTAATTTGCACAGTTACCAATAATACTTATGATTAAAATTTACTTACCCACTATCACTACGTAAATGCACGTCAAAACCAATTCAATATTTCAATATTTAGCATAATATTTATATATTCAACATTTTTATAGCAAAACTCCAATTTAAACAACGCAAAAAAATGTAAAATATAGTTTGATTGTTCAGCTAATTAAGATAAAACAACAAAAAGAAAAAAAAGCAAGCAAAACAACATTCAAAACATCAACAAATCAAGTTAAATTTTGTATTCTTTTAGCTCTCAATGCTTAAAAAAAATTCTTCAGTAAACCATAATTATATAGTACTAATTATTAATTGAAAGAAATGAAACGAATAACGATAAAAAACTTCATGGCAGCAGCGCCCCCGGCCACACCACCTCTCCAGTGGTTGGAACGGTAGCAGCGCATAATTTCTGATAATCAGTGCAAAATTTACACAAATATTTAAATCTACATTTAATATATGTATTACTTATTCTTTCACTAGGCTTAAGTTCTCTTAATATTTAAATGAGTAGAGCGCGCGTGTTCATAGTTTCACATGAGCCGCACGCTGTATTAGCATTATATTATATAAATATATATATATATTTACATATATACACTATCTAATATTATTAGCTGGTTCCGTGCGAACCGATGATTAGAAATATTAAGTGACTATGACGACATTTGAACGGAAATATCTCCTCCCCCCATATATTTAGTTTGTAACCTAATGAACAAAATTTAAATTGTAATCGATACCTTTTTAGCAGTATATTTATATAACTATATATATAAACATATGCAGTTGTGAGAGGTCAGCGCAATTAAGGATTTTAATATGTTTAACGAAATTTACATTTAAATGTAGCAAAGAAAGATCTAAAATACATACAGCAATGAAAATTATGTAAAATTGACGAAAAATGAAAAAGAATCAAAAAAAAAAAAAAATGAAAACATAAAAACAAATTGAAAACTTTTGTTTAGTTCCAAGCGATCGTCTTGCATTTTATTCGTATCCTAGTTTAAGTCTTGTATTTGTTTAGAACAGGAACACAGCAGGCGCACAAAGAGCAGAGCAAAAGCAAGAACAGTGCAGATGCCAGAGTACGTTCCATTTCTCTCTATCGTATGTGTAAGTTGGAAAGGCAAGTAAGAGCGAGTAACAATTCAGAGTCAGAGAAAGCCAAAAATGGGTAGTGGTTGTGTTTAATGGGTCGGGCACATTATAATTAACATTTTTGTTTTTTGTTTTTGTTTTTTCATTTAAATGGTTTAACATTACTATGGAATGCACACACATCTGTATGCCTCTCATGTATATCATTTAAAATATATATGTTATTGTCATTTCTGTTCCAAGTTGGCTGAAAAAGTAATGCAAAGCGCTGAAAAGACGGCCGCCAAGCAACTCAGCCACACAACGGACAACACCCAGACACAGGCTCACAAAACTGGGTCACCTTTGGAAGCTTTCTTATCAATGGGTAAGTCGTAGCTGCATAAAACAACACATGTGTTGTAAATTTTACAGGTTGTCGCAATTTATTGAATTGACCGAGGACCCCCATAATTTCTGTGTATTTATTTTTATTTTTTATATAAATTCAATAAAAAAAATTTTAAATAAAAGTCAACGTGTGTATTTGTGATTTAATATGACTTGGGTGATTAAACTGGTGCCAGTTTAAGATAAATACTTGTTCTGCTTTAATTATTGTTTGCTAAGTGCTGTTGACCGGATTCGCGGTTGCGCGTCTGTTTTTAAAGGAAAAGTACTTAACACAGTCTATACGGCGCGGCATTCTGTTAAATTGAAGCTTGGACTCGAACCGAATTAAAACAACGCTGGTTGAAAACCAAAATAAAAGTACGGCCACCTTTATTATTGTCGTATAATAGTTAGGCCACCCCTATTTTGGTTCTGAACCAACTGGGCTTGTGAATATTTTAAAGTAATATAAATATCGATATTAATATCGTAGACAACAAATTTTTGCTCCTAATAAAATTATCGATATACATATATTTTAACAAGCTTAAGACTAAATTAAGTGCACTTGGCATAAAAACAATTGCTTTGTTTTAAATTTGTTTTTCGCTCGTGAATTCTTGTAATAAAGGCAAGCGTATAATGGATGCCTCTCGCACGGTTAAATTTGTATACGCTTACAAAGACTACGCCGGCAAAGATTGCGAAGCTAAACTGGATATAAAATTTCCTTTTGAGGATGACAGCATTGAGGAGTTGGTTACTCAGTTGTTGGCGCAGATGGATCCAATGATGCGATACTTGGACGAAGACGTGAGTGAGTTTTGCTGACCATAGTTTGTGCTCTTAAACTGATTTTAATAAAATGTATTCAACGCCCCCAAATAGACTTGGAAAAACTACTCCAGTTATTTATTGACTTGGAGCACCAGAAGTGTTTGGACGATTATGCCGAGAAGTTAATTAACCAGGCAGCCAACGATGAGCTAGACTTGGACGCTATTGTGCGGAACACGGAACGACTGTATAAAGATGAGTTGTTGCAGTTTGCTGATCGCATTGGTCCAAGCGATGAAGACATATTTGCACAAAGCTTTCATCGTTTAGTGCACTCCACTTCCTTAGAGGATATACTGAAGAGAGAACGTAGTTATGCCAAGGTCATATCGGATATGACAGATCTGATGGATAGCGAGGTGGAACAGTTGAACAACTCACAGCAGCAGGAAATGGACAGCCAGATAAATCAGCTGGATATAACGACAACATCTGAGGATATCAATAATCTGTTGGCACAACAATATACCACACAGAACTTCGTGCGTAAACGTTATGAATCTGAGCTGGAGGCCATGATGGGTCATCAGAAAAACGAGTATCGCAATTGGATAACCAGTCAAGTCAGTCAAATGTTTCAAGTGTCCCCGGTGTCCACACCATTGGGCAATCGATCATCTATGTTTGTCTCACAGCAGCCATCGATGGAGGAGAGCTTCACCATTCATTTGGGCTCCCAACTGAAGCACATGCACAACATACGCATACTTAGTGCCAATGTGACAGATTTGTGTAGTCCACTGCATGCGGAAGAGAGCTTAAATGGTCTTAACATGGCATTGGGACTCTACTCAAGCTCCCTCTGCGGCGTCGTGGTGCTGACACCCTCCATACAGGCGCAGGCCAATAAGAATATCATCAAGAATGCCAACAGATCCACCGAGTTTCATTTCGATCAGATGGATGTGCAGCTGGAGAAGATTGAGAAGCAGATACGTGCGCTTAACACCAGCGACACTAGCAGTACTCCTAGCCAAGGCAGTGGAAGTGGCAATAGTCCCGAGGGCAGCGCCACATCCTCACCCGCTAAACAGCATGTGCCGAAGCTGAAAACCGGCGACTTTTTCATCACAAAACACTCGAATCTCTCCCAGTCTCATGTCATATTTCATTTGATTTCGGACGAACCGATCAACAGTCCCAGCGAGATAAACTCCCGGCATCCGGTCATCTTGGGATTGCGAAATATTTTAAAAACTGCAAGTCGGCATGACATCACTACTCTAACCATTCCAGCATTGCTGCGGCACGAGATGAGCGAAGACATGACTGTGCAGTGGTGCATTAGACGAGCAGAGCTTGTCTTCAAGTGCGCCAAGGGATTCATGATCGAATCAGCCTCCTGGGGCGGTGCAGAATTGAGGTAAGAACTGTCTAAACTAAGCGTTAAAACCTTTGCTCATTTTTTCCAACTTTTACTTTATAGCACTCTTCAATTGTTGCTGCCACATGATATATCCGAGGAGCTGTTCACGACGTTGGCTGGAATGGTGCCGAACGTTTTTCGCGTGGCGAATCCAAAGATACTTGTTGATAACAATAAATAGATACATTCCTTGGTATAAATTAAAGACTTGCAGTTTATTTATATGAATATACATTTTATTTAGATTCATTGTTATATTTATGTTTTGTATGTATATGCTTCGATTTGTTTTTATTTTTTGTCGTTTTGCGCAAAATGTAAATAAAACACACTCAGAATTTCTGTAAATGTTCCTGTATCCAAATTCGTCAATAATAATCCATAGTTATTAATTATTAAACTTCAATGCAATCGATTTGCAAAACTACAACTACTACAATTTGTATAAATACATTTAAATAGTATTTTATTTATATATGTGTGTGTGTTTACTTCCAAATTTAAATGTTTATCTTTGGTTTCATGTAGTTCGTGTATTTCAGTTTTGTGTTTTAGTTTTTTTTATTTTTTCTGTCGGTTAACTTTAATTTTTATATGTATCTTTGAATAACTCTGATTTGTTGTTAACTTGTAAATATGCATTTTGTTTTGAAATAAATATATATATGTTTGTTTGTATATTTAACAATTAATTACGTTATTATGTTTCATTTTTAATCAACATTTCGCTGTTTTTAAGTGCTTGTTTTATATGTGTATATAAATAATGTTTCTTTTTTTTTTTGGATTTAGCCAAGTACGTTGTCTGTTGGTTTTCAGTGTGTATATATTTTTGTGTCTATGAGTGTGTCTTTGCTGCTTTGCAGTGAGAATAGAGTTTCAGAAAATATTCCATCTGAGACTGAGTTGTGGTGTCAGCAGGTCTTTTGGGTTACAGTTTCAGTTTCAGTTAATAATAATTGGGATTACTGGAATTAATGGCAATAAGTGACTCGAAAGGTACAGGAACATAATAATTTGGTAATAAACTACGAAGCAGTTATGGGGAAAAATTGACATAATCCGCTCTAAAATTCTAGTATGTTTTAATTTTTAAACTTTCATGCTAAATATTAAATAAATAATTGTAATCAGTATTAATGCTTAATGCTTGCTTAGTATGGCGCCTTAAAATGTTTCCAAATCGAAAGTTTAATTAAAGTACTTCTTAGAATTTGTTTATGTCAGCCTAATAAATTAAAAAAAAAACAATCGTGGGAGCCTGAACTTCGTGTGTTGGTAGGTGTGTGTTCTATGTGTGTGTGTTTGTGTTTTATAATTTTAAAATTTCGTTGCTACTTTTAATGAGTTCTCTACGATTGCATGCCGAAAATAATTTACTCAAAGATCTCTCTAGTCATAATTCGTTAATACTTTGCGCGTGATTCCTTAAACTACAATTTCTTAATGTATTTTCGTTTAGTTATTGAAATAAGAATACATAATAATAAAATTGGGTTTGTATACTAAAATTGAAACTATCACAAAATAAACAAATACTTTTTATAAAGTATAAAGTGAGTAAGCATCAAAGACTATGTGTTATTTACTTGCATTAACGTTAAATATAAAAAAAGTCAAAGTTCAAATGCCGAAGCTGTTGACAAAAACAAAAATATTTCCTTTTAGTCCTGCCAGCCACAAAGTTTAAAAGGAGCACACTGTCGGCTCAACAAGTTGTCAACTTTTATGAAATATTAATAATTCCCAAGTGACTTCTTTTAGCATCAAAGCAAAGCCGCTATTTAAAACATAATCTTTGATAGCTTACTACAAACTCAATTAAGTCAAATACAAGCTAGTACTAAAAGTTGAGTATGCCAGTATGTGTGTGTGTGTTGGTGTGGTTGTCTGTATGTGTGTTGTGTTGTGTCTTTGTTTACATTTGACTCTCCTTGCGCCACTGAAAGGTGCCCGACTTGACGCCAATGCTGGAGGAGCCTTGATTGCTGCTCGAAGAGAGCATGTTGTTGGTGCGCCTGATTAGCTGAGCTGCTGAATCAAAGCGACTACGTATAAGTCTCATTGCCGGATTGCTGGAGACGCCACTGCGTTTGCTTTTGCTACAAAAAGTAGTAGAAATGGTTATTGGTTCCAAAGGTAAGTAAATATGTATATTTACCTGGATGAACTGGGCTGATTCTCCTTTAGGTTACCCAATATGATGCGCATGTGTGTGTCTCGCGCAAAATGATTATCAGGCAAATTGGGCTTAGAAGCGCCTCCATTGCTGGGACCTGCTCTGTCATCGTCGGCAAAGGCATTCAGTGCTGGCAGCTGGCCAGGTGAGCTCAGTTCGCTGCTCGGTGAATGCGGTGGTGTGGCATAAAGCGGAGACATGCACTCCATGTCATACAGATCCGCCTCATTGGTCATGTTGCTAGCTACAAGATTAAGAAGCAGAAAGTTAGTACAATGCTCCTGGGTTGAAGAAGAAGAGCTGATTTACCTAGCTGATGCTCGCTGAGATCGGGCAGCACCTGTGAGTGCCGTTGACCGTTGCTATTGGATTTGTGTGCAGCTCCAGAGGCTGAAGCGGAACCAGAACCGGAAGCATGCTTCGAGTTGATCATCAGATTGTTGCGCGAACTCAGTTTGCTTTGACGCTGCAGTTGCTGTGTAAAGGTGAGCGGTGCCTGCTGCGAAAGGAGAAAGGTCACTGAATGTTTCATTAACTATGTATTTCAATAGAGTACTCACATCATTGCTGCTGCCCGTGGATTGACTAGAGATTACACTTTTGCGCTTGTGCAAACTGCTCGTATCCGATTGCATTGTATTCTGATAGAAATTGTTGGAGCTGTGCGTCGAACTGGACGCATTGAGCACCTGCAGATTGCTGCTGCCATTGTGCACTGTCGCCGTCGTGGCCGCCGAGCACACCGACGAGGCGGAGGCATGGGCATGACCGGCAAATGGTGATAGGTTCTGGTGCAGTGGCAGCGCCGGCGGCTGATCCGGAGAACGCAGCATGCTGGCATGGAATTTCGCCTCATTGGGATTGGGATTAGGATTGCTAGCTTCATCTATAAAGAATCGGGATTAAGCAAGCGATAGGATTAAGTCCAAAAGATTACTTACTTTTGGTATAGCTCTCGAAGATCTTTAGAATGCTGCTGCGACTCGACTTGGCCGCCAGTTTGATGGGTGTGCGTCCACAGTGATCGGATTTGTAAGGATTAGCCCCGAATTGGAGCAGGGCAATCACACACTTCTCGTGCCCCTCCTGGGCGGAGATGCCCAAAGCGGTGGCACCCTGTTTACAGGCAGGATCCGCTGCAGCGCCGTAGTAGAGCAGTATGTGCATGACATCGTGGTTACCCTGCCAGGCGCATGAGTGCAACGGAGTGCGTGCCTCCAGATCCATGGAGTTGACATCGGCACCGGACTCAATCAGTGTTTTGACCATCTCCGAGTGACCCTGCCAGGCGGCCACATGCAATGCAGTGCGCCCCTCGCTGTCGGGTATGTTCACATCCACATTGGTCATGTCCAGCAGATACTTGACAATGTCCAGCTTGTTCTCCAGCGCCAAAATGTAGAGTGTGGTGCGTGAATCTGCGTCCTTGGAGTTCACGTCACAGCAGAACTTCAGCAGAAACTCCACGGTGTCCAGGTGACCCTCGAGACAGGCCAAACGAAATGCCGTCTTGCCATCGTGAGCCTTCTGATCCACAAAGCTGGCATGAATGTCCAGCAGGGTCTGCAGACAGCGCAGACGACCTTCCTGGGCAGCCAGATGCAGAGCGGTTTTACCCTCATTGTCGCACTCATCGATCTTGGCGCCTGACTCGAGCAGCTGCAGACACACATCATGGAAACCCTCGAAGGCGGCATAGTGCAATGGTGTCCAGCCGGCATTATCCCGATGCGTTTCGTCCAGACCCCGATCGAGCAGTTGACGCACTGTCTCCACATTGCCCTGGGCAGCGCCAATGCTCAACACTGTGCGTCCCTCGGAGTCCATGCAATCGATGCCACAACCCCAGAAGAGTAGTAGTCTGACCACCGTGGCATGTCCAGCCGTACAGGCAGCCCACAGCGGAGTACGTCCCATGAAATCGGCGAGATCGGGATCGGCGGCGTTTTCTAGGAGCAGCTCACAGACCTCTGCGTTGCCCTCAAAGGAGCTGACCAGCAGCGGCGACATGCCATCGTTGTCCAGCTGATCGGTGTTGGCGCCATGATCCAACAGCGTGGAGATCACCTTGCTATATCCAGAGGAGCCGCACAAGGCAGCTACACACAACGCACTGCGTCCGTCCAGATCCAAGTGATTCACGTTCGCTCCGTTCTCTAGTAGAATCTCCACAATGTCGTAGTGTCCCATGTAGGAGGCGGCTATGAGGGAAGTGCGTCCCTGACGATCCACTGAGTTCACATCCGCACCAGACTCAATCAGTAGCTTCAGTATATCCTCATGTCCACTCCAGGCAGCGGCAC
The DNA here is from genome assembly GCA_035046005.1 of Drosophila acutilabella. Classification (NCBI taxonomy): domain Eukaryota; kingdom Metazoa; phylum Arthropoda; class Insecta; order Diptera; family Drosophilidae; genus Drosophila; species Drosophila acutilabella. The sequence goes on from JAWNOK010000038.1 coordinate 313,914, forward strand.
GCAGTGCTGTGCGTCCCTCCTTATCCGCCAGATCGATCTTGCAAGCGGGCTGGGAGATCAGCAGACGCACCACCTCGCTGTGACCACCCCAGGAGGCGGATCTCAATGGTGTCCAGCCATCGCGATCCGCATGATTCACATCCACTCGCTTCTGACGTCCAGTGCCATCGTTACAGGGCTGCGAGAAGCTTAGGAGTAACTTGACCACATCCAAATGACCATTTCGAGCGGCAATATTCAAGGCCGTCTGTCCATTGTAATCCTCAATCTCCAGATCAATGGGACTCTTGCAGGCATTAAGGGCACGCTCCAGCAGCTGATGATTGCCATCGTTAGCCAGGATGTGGATCAAGGCCTTGCCCTTGTGCAGCTCAATGTGATGCGAATCCGACAATTGATGCAAAGTGCTCGATGCATTCTCGTCCTGACTCTCTGGCGGCAGTTCGCTCTGCTCCGAGGGACTGACCGCACGCTGAGTCTCCAGCAGACAACTCTTCTCGCTGGCCAGCAGCAAGTCTGCCAGCTCAAAGTCAATGTTCTGTGACTTATCCGACAGTTCAGGAGACATGAGTGAGGACTCACAGGAAGTCTGAGCGTCCGCATTATTGATGCCTGTCTCGATCAACAGCTTGAGGATCTTGCCATCTGTGGGCAGACTGGGCTTGAAGAAATCGCAGAGAAACTGCGCAAAAGGATCACTCAACTCGTTGGCCAGAAAACGCTCCAACATTGCACGCGTTTTAGGCAGGAAATTAATGTCGGTCTTGAAATCATGTTCACACTGAGCACAGCAGTTCAGGTGATTCGTGTAGAAGCAATCGGAGAGATTTAACCTCGACTGGAGCAGCACCAGAATCAGATCCAATTCGATCTGACGATTGCTCAGATACTCGCCGCATTTGAGCAGATGGTAGGCAAACTTTCGCACCGTATTGGCGCACAGTGTATCCGAGACGAGTAAATAGTACATGGAGATCATGACATGACCCTCGTTCACATCGCAGATGAACTTTTTGGTGGCAAACTTCACATCCACTAGCCAATCTGCGAAGGAATTGTGAAATATCTTGAGACGTTGCGCATTCGCATCGTAGGCCAGAATATTTCGCATCAATTGCAAACGCTTCTCGAACTCCTGACCGTCGATGGCATAGTTGTGAGTCCTCAGGCAGTTGAAGAGGAAGAGCTTGTCCACAAAACCCGAGGAGGCGAGCAGTATATTCAGCAAAGGTCGTATCTTCATGTATTGCTTTTTATTGAACGATTTCTGACATATGTACAGATATAGCCCGTTGAGGGTGCAGGGGATTAGCTTGATCTCGCGGAAGCTAAAGAAGTTATCCTTGATGCCATGTAGCACCTTTTCCAGGTAGAGTATGCAACCGTTCGACTTGATGTACAGCTGATGCAGTGACTCGATTATCTCCTTGGTCAGCATAATGCTATCCTTAAAGTCAGAGTTCAGGCGATTGATGATATACTCCTGCACGTCCTTGACCACATGCGATTTGCGTAGATCATCGAGTGTGATCTTCTTGAAGCCCGTGAACATTTTGGTAATCTGTTTGGTCTGCTTCTTGGTGGTGCAGACGAGGAACAACCATTTGGGAAACAAATGGATGTGATTCGATAGCAATTCGGCGACATTGCGACTCTTTTGATTGCTCACCGTGCCACGCCCACCTTTCAGGGTTGAGATCAAATTGCCATCGTTAATGTAGTTCTCGTCGATGGAATCGATGAGCAGCAGCAGCGCTGTCTTCGGTGGAGTCAGTTCAAGCAGCGGAAAGAGCAAGGCCTTCTTGAAGCACTCATCCGGATTCTTCTCAATGCTGTCCACGCTGAGGCACTCGAGAATCTCTGGGTTGGATAGCAGCAGCTCGTAGTAGCCGTCGGCTATGATGGTGCGACAACTCTTGGTCTTGGGCAGTGGCGGTGGCAACGTATTGCCAGTAATGCTACTGTTAATCTTGGGCTTCTCGCCGGGCACAGGTGGCACCAGTTCCTCTGACATGTCCATGGTTGTCTCCTCCCTCACATCAGCTTGTTCCAGCTGCCGCTCCATTTGATCCTCGAAATCGATAAGTGGTTCAGCTTCCGATTTCTCCGGCTCCTCAACGCTGGCTGCGATTTGTTCCTGTTCCTGTTCCCCCAGCTGTTCCTCTGGCTCCTTTTCCAGCTCGGGTTTGAGCTCCTCGCTCTGCTTGACATCCTTGATGGCCGCCTCGATCTCGTGCTTCAGCTGCTCGCTGACCAAGTCCGCAATGTCCTCGCCTCCTCCCTGCTGGATGATGGCCTGACCATTGCTCAGCGCAGACGTGGAGCTCAAGGCTTTGGCGGGCGAGGAGATGCCGCTACCGGTGCGTCCACGCTTGACAGGAATCTTGGACTTGCTCTTCACCGGGCTGCTTTTGGGAACATCCTTCTCCTTCTCCCTGTCTTTATCCTTGTCCTTGTCCTGCTGTTCCTGCTTGAGCTTCTGCTCCTTCTCGCTGCCCGTGTCCTTGTCTTGTTCACCGCTCTCCTGCAGAGCTGAGCCACTTCCACGCTTGGGTGGATGAGTGCCATAGCTGTTACCAGCGGATTTCTCGGCTAGATCCGCCAACTCGGTGGAGTGCAAACTTTGGGCAGGAGCTGGCTCCGATTGCTGACGGGTTAGATAGGATTTGCCAGGTTTCTGGGCGGTGGAAGTGCGTCGGTTTTGGAAGCTATCCAACTCCTTGGTGTCGCATTCAGTGGCACCACGTTTCAGCTCCTCGATGAGCAGTTCCTCGGCATTCTCGCTAAGCGTGATGTGATGCATGGCCTCGTCTAGCTTGGACTCCTGCTGCTGTGCCTCCTCGCGCAGAAAGGAGAAACCCTCGTCGATGATCCGCTGGCTATCCTCGCGTCCAATCATCGAGGCATGACTGAGCAACTGCAGCACGATCTTGCGCAAAAACAGCGATAGACTATGGCACTCGGGATTCTGGGATTCAATCAGATAGCACGCCAGGAGCTTGCGGTTCAGGATACCCTTTGTGCCAGAGTTACCCTTCATGATGGCCTGACAGATTGACGTCTTGCCGGAACCATTGGAGCCCAGTACCAGACAACCATTGTAGCTGGAAGTGGATATAGCAGCTGCCTTGCCGCGAGAGGACACATACCCAGCACTGGCTGCTCCCAGGGCAGCTGGTAAGGGCTTTTTGCCAGCCGTACGCTGCTCCAGACACAACGCAATCTTCTTGAGCACCCACTCCCGGTGAATGCAGACAGTGGTGCTAATGAACCGCTGACTGCTCGACTCTCCGCCGGATGCCAATCCATTGACCTCCTTATCCGGCGAGTGCTTGCGCTGCATTTGGGACTCCAGATTGTCGTCGGTATCCCGCACCAGCTGCTTCTCCGCCTCCAGACCATCTTCTTCTGGTGCCGAGCCACCTCCGCCGCCTCCATTGGTTTGACTGAGATCCAGTGGAAAGTTCTGCTGCACAAGATTGGCAAAGTGCTCCTCCCTGGCCAGATTGGAGAAGCTGGCATTGGGACAATCGCGTCCAGTGATCTCCAGTTTCTTTTGCACTTGCGTCGTGTCCTTAAGGAAGTTAAGTATACGCCGATCCTCCAGCTGTTTATTGGGTGTACCACCAGCACCCAGAGCCAGCACCTGGCTGCCACCCTTGGCCCCGCCCACACCGACCAGTGCACTCGTAGAGGCATTTATATCCTCCTCATCCTCCTCCGTGCGCTCCAGCAACAACTCATCCTCATCGTTGGCATCCAAATCCGTCACCTGCACCGGATTCCCATTTCGCACGCTGGCCAAACGATTCGAGTCCCTTAGATTTGAAAGCTTTGTGTCATGGGCTTGTGTGGTGAGTGCCACGCCCCCTTCGACACTGGCCACATGACGGCTGCGTTCGCTGCTCTTGTAACGGTCCGACTTGCGCAGGGGCGTGGCATACAACATCTCCTTATTGCTGCACTTTCCCACAGAATTCGAGTTGGAATTGTTGCTGATATGCTGTGAGGATTTCTGCTGTTGTTGTTGCTGTTGCTGCTGCAGATGATGTTGCTGTTGTTGCTGGTGTTGTTGGTGTTGGTGTTGCTGTTGCTGCATTTTGCGCACAGACTCGTTGTACATCGCCTGACAGGGCAGATTCTCGTAGATGTCATTGCGCAGATTCTCGTTGTCCGTGTGCTTAGACATGATTCCTGACTATTTTCAAATCCTTTATCTGCAATGAAACCACATAGTAAAAATAAACATTAATTTCAATTTGTAGCTAGGTCATTACACACACTGTAAAGGTGTGTTTTCGGTTTGTTAAAAGTGTGACAGAGGCAGAGGGAGCTTAGAAAGAACCTTTAAATTAAGTAAAGATTATTACTCATCTACTAAAAGCTGACTTATCGCACTTCTTTTCAATTATAAATCCCTTTATCTTATTAGATTTTTCTATTCTCCTTTTACCCCTATTTCACAGTGCATTTCATAGTCTAGCTAACCCAATTGTGCAATTTTCATTAAGTTGCTCTCAGACTTCGATTATTAAGTTACACCTTGAAGATACTTCCCAATTGGCCATCAACTAACTCGCATCTAATGCCTGCTTTTATGTGCCTTCTTTTTTTGCTTTCTGCTCGTTTGAGTCCTTTGACTCCTTTACTCCTTTACTCCTTTTAACGCGTTGAGGCACTTTAAGCTGATTTTAGTTCTCGGCTTGTTGCCGTTTTTTTATGCCAAGCTTCGACTCGTTTCTTTCATTTTTAGCATCTCCTGCCAACAATTGACCTGATTTTGTGCACACTCTTAACCCTTTGGCAGCGAGCAGTCTCTTCCTACAAAGACACGTGGACAGACACATACTGTAATAAGGTATATATATAGCGATGCGAGAGCAGTGTGAGTAGTATAAAATATATAAATGCTATCAAGGAAGAAACTTGAGTTTCATAAGAAATATCTTAAAACCAGTGTCTGATCGAAACTGAAATATCTTTTAACGAATTAAGTCTTTAATCTGTGTCCCTTAAAACAAATTGTAGAATCTGTTATGATAATTTAATCAGTAACAATACTTAATTGCATCTGTCAGTTCAAGAAACATTTATTGTGAGACATCCGTAGATATTAGCGAAACAAATTGGAGCCAAAATGCCGATCAATTATAATGTAATCCTCCATGGTTCTTATAGGGATTAATTGCAAAGTCCTTTACTGGTGCAGTACTACTGAAACCACCCTCGGTCTTACACACGCTTGTCATTATATTCAGTAGAGCTTGTCTCTGCCCAGAGTCTTTTGTTCTCGGTTTTTATCTAAGTCGTTTATGTGTAATACCAATGTGGTTTCATGGAGGTTTGGGAGCAACATTTGGTAGAAGAACTCGCAAATACACGACTACTATGTGTACTCGTATCTCCGTGCTGAATGCTGCGCAAATAACAAGCTTTATGCAGCAAAGTTCTCTTTTTTTATTTTTATTTTTAAACTTCAATTTAGACGTTGCTCGACAACAATTCGCGAGAGTTTTTCAGTGGGTTAACGGGTTTGTTGGCGGCAAGTGTGGGGGAGGAAGGTGTCAGGGGGGCAAATGTAACTAATGATGCGCGTGGCGCTTGTTGTGCAAGTTTCAAACAGAAATGGAGCAAATTCAGCACGTTTCTGAGCTAAACTCTAAAGACCCAAGCTAGCTAGTGAAGAGCCAAGAGTCTTTCTACCACTCTATTATTCTGGTCATAAAAATCGATGCAAAACACCAAATGATTTACGGCTTTAATGTCGTAAGTATTAAAATAGTGGCAGTCGTAGTAGTTGTGCCACAAAGTGTGGCTAAGTGAGCGAAACAATAACATCGACCGACATTTGATAAATTGCCATTATGAAAGCAAGTCAGACGTAAAATCCTTTGATTAACCAAACGTTGTTACGACGACAAGCATTCGTCATTTCTCATTTGTCATTCGTCAAATCCAAATGGAAATTCTGTTCTGTTGTAAATCCGATTGCTGTCCAGCATTCACACACGTTTGAGTATTCATGAGTTTGTGAGTGCTCCTTGGACCGTTTAGACTCGGTAATTATTTATCGGTTGGTTCTGTTTGCTCCCAGGAGCGGATTAGTCATACAATTTTAATCGATTATTTAGTGTTTATGGCATCTCGTGTAACTATGACATATATACTAATATTTGTGTAGTCTTAAAGTTTTATTTGTTGTAGAATTTGGACAACATTTATAGAAAAGGTTTGGCACTATTAAGGACCCGCAACTATTTTATTTCTGTAGTTTTAAGTAGTTCTCTTACCTATAATACACTTTTATATAATTTAAATAGTCGACAAGAGTTTAATAAATCTTCACAACGATTGTACTTTTGATGAGCATCAAATCACTAAATGCAAATCAACTACTTCGCTCCCCTTATAATTAAACTAAGCAAACGATGTACATAACTATGCATAATTAGTTCTCCTTAACTTGCCTACGGGAGAAATGCAGAATTGGCGCTCCACATGCAAACATTTCCCGTAAGGCCCATTAGAGACAGTGTTGGCTGCATTGTTTAAACTTTGAATACTTATAAAGTTGGGTCTTGAAAAGTTAAGTAATAAATGTTTTAAAGTCTAGATAAATAGAAGTATTCATCGACCCAATTTTGCGATAAGCTTTTTCATTATTTTGATGCCAATTGATAAACAAAATTAAACTGTTAAAAAATGTATAAAAATAGCAGTTAAATTTATTATTTAATAGCTAAAATAACAACACTGTTTACAGACCCAAAACGCTCTTGTGCATGTTCCAACATGTATAGATGAAATACCACCCACATTTCTCAACCATTTCCTCTGCGTCAATATCTTTCTCTTCCTCGACTTCCTCTTGTTATTATTCTCTGCAGTCAGGTTTGATTCTTGCGGTTTCCCTTTTACACACACATCGTATGCAATTTGTGTTTGCATATTTCCTTCACCTCCCCCGCACTGCTTGATTTGCAAATTGCATTTATAATTTGATAAGGGAATACACATTGGATATATACACATATATTCAGATTCACAGGCATATTTATGCTATTCCAACTAGACTGGTTTTATTTGTAATAAAGCTTAGAATTTCAATTTCAGATGGACTCCAAATAAATGCGAGTAAAGCTCAAAGAGTTAGGTTTTATAATTTAATTTTGTAATTAAAGAAAAATGCGAATTCGTTTTCGGTCTTAGAAATTAGAGCAAATTACAAGTGGGTAAGTGGGAGAAGAGGATAAAAAAGGAAGAAAACGGGCTGGAGAGCGTGTCGATGGCAAAGTTGGGCTAATTGGAATTTGAAAAGCGTCGGGAATAAGTCAACTTGGGTAAGTTCTCCATGAGTTTTTCATAGCTTTTAAAAGTTTAATTGGATTGCTTGTGCAATTATGTTAATTAAACATACGACACGCTTGAAATACGCATTTCTGCACTTGTTTAAATTAGCTAATAGAGTTGAAATTCTTCGCACAAAGTTTATACCTTTCAATCATTTCTAACTTTGTGGTGAAAGAGAAAAAGAGAAAAGTTTGTGTTTATTTTTAATAGCATAACACTGAGTTCTTTATGATATTCAATCCACTCCACTATAACACAATTATTTATACTACACACACACAAATACGAGAAGGTCAAAACATAATTCAAAGCGTTGCTCTTTAAACAATTTATAGCCCAACACTTTTCACATGTGGTGAGCCAAGAAAAGCACAAGATTCTTATTAAAATGCTTGAGGCAAAGAGTTGAGAGCACCAAAAACCAAAGCAAAAATAATAATAAAATTACAAAAATGTGCACACATTGTAAAAATATCATCGACAAGCTGCCGAAATGAAATGTAAACAACAAAAGCAACAACAACAATAACAAATGCCAACAATTTTAATTAATTGCGTCAAATAAATAATAAGAAAAATAAGAGTATGAAAACAAATATGAAAGGAATGTAAACACACACTCGGGAAAACTGGTAGAAAAGGCTACTCTCAAGGAACACAGCTGCAAAGAGCCCTGTAGTTGTGCTTTTGACATTTGTAGATTATTAAAAAGGACAAATTTGTTCAAAATAAACACGAATTTGTTAGAAATATTTCTTAAATTAATCTACTTTTAAGATTTCTCCACACAGTTAAGCAACCCTTTAAGTTTTTTAGCTACAGGTTCTACGAATGACTGCGAATAAATAAATAATTACGCGCTCGGCAACAAAATGAACAAAAATGGTCCACATGGCGCAACAAAACGTAAAACTATCTGAATCAGTATCTTTAGCTCTATTTGTATCTGTGTATCTGCATCTGAGCTTGCAACTGTTAGTGGCAGCTGCTCGAACTTGAGGCACGTTGGCAGCGTGGGAACCTAGCAAATTCGCAGCATTTTAAATGCTCCTGGCGCATTTAAATGTTTGAACTTGCAACAAACATCCCTTTTCACAGGCGAGACATAATTGAAATGTTGCCAGAATAGCTTTAGATACATATATACAAACTTAAATACTACATATATTTTTTAAGGATGCCTTTTTGCCAGTTTCGTCTGGCAGGAAGTACGCCATTATTTTGTATTTACATTTTCATTTGTGATTATTAAGCGCTCTTTCATTATACCCGTTACTCGTAGTGTATAAGGGTTTTATTCATACTCTAAACGTTCTGGTTTTGTGTTGGTATCAGCAGAGCTTGAATTTCTGCATCGCGAACTACTGAAAATTCTGTTAGCTTGGTTTTCTGGCTGGATTTAATAAATTACCAGCAATCATTAAGTTTAAAATAGCAACCTATGAAATCTACTTGATACAACTGTTACCTAGTTGTGCAGATCACACACCAAATGGCACCAGCGAAGCCGACGAAAGTGATTTTTCTACTTGAAATACCAGGAGAACAGAATCATTAACAAACAACTGTTAAAATATATAAAAGGAAAATATATAATAATAAGCTCTGCAAACAGCAGAGAGTTAACAGCGAATTAACAGTAGCTGTTACATATTGATTTGTGGGATTGCGACCTACGGACATTTCTGTTCGCCTGGTATTTTAGCAAAAATTTATGCCGTTTACGAGCTCTGCAGATTAGAAAGACATCAAGAAAAGGGCTGAAATTCAGCTGATACACCAGGCCAACAGAATTGGCTGTAAGCGACAAAATTTAATCAAGTAAAGTTGTGACGTCATTTTGGAGAGTTGCGCTCTGAGTAAGCATTTAACAGAGAAAGATTAGCCTGCTGTAAGCTTGCTGTTAGCGTTATCTGCGAACAGAAGAATTAACAGCGGGAGAGCTTCTCTGAGCTCCATTAACATAAAAGTTAATGCATTCTTTTTTTTTGCATTCTTACTGCATTTTGATATTTCTGTTCCTCTAGTATTTCAGCAGAAATTGAAGTTGCTTTTGCCCGAGGAATATTATGAATAGTTGCTGCATTGCTTACTAATAATATTATCATACCCCAGTCTTAATAAAAACAAAAAAGTGAGTAACGGGTATCTTAAAGTCGCGAGGCGTCTGTAGCTTTCTTTCATTTTTTTTATGCTTTTCAATTTGTATTTGCTGCTCATGTTTAAATAATAACTTTTGAATTTAAGTTGCTTTATAAAATATGCATGGCAATAACTTTAAACTTTTCAAGCAAAATGTATTCCATGCATTACAAATGCGACAACTGTGGAAATTGTAGCACATGTGTATCTTTGTATCTGGCAGATACTTTCTATTGGCATTTGCGCCTGCATTCTGGCTTCAATCAACGCGACAATTGTGAGCGCAAATAGCAAATCAAATATTGCAACAATTTGTTTTTGTACAGCAGCAAAAAGTTGAAGGTAACTACAAAATATTGAGAAATGCAGCACTGAACGACTTTGAGATACGTCTTCTGATTTGAGAAGTGTTTAGAAACGAAAGGAGACGACTTCAGCAGACAGTTGTTTGGAAATTTTTTAAGTTGTTGTATTTTTAGCTGAATTTACTTAGGGTCTAAAACTGAAACATTGCCGTGAAAAATGTAAATATATACATAGCAGATACTACAGCAATACTATAAATATTCAATTTTATTTAAATTTTTTTCACTATCCCAAATGTTTGTTCTTTTCTTATTGCGATTCTTAGTGCATGTGACTTTAAAACGAAAGCTGATTAAGAGCTTAGTGACTCTGCGCTACAATTGTGCAAATATAATATTCCCTTTGCAGGCATCTAGATTGCAGGTATCTACAAAATCGCTGAACGTGCACAGACTTGTCGGCAATGTAAGCAAAGGAGCAACAGGAGGAGCAAGAGCACCTGAAGCAGTAAAGTTCCATATCGATTTTGTTACTGCCCCAGGCATGTGTACAAAAGAGAGCGAGATATGAAAAGTGAAAGAGAGAGAAAGAGCCTGTAAAAATATCCAGAGACGTAATCAAAACGAATGTTGCTTGGGTTTTAAATGCGCTTAATTTTTTGCAGTGTGTGGTGTACGGTGTGTGTTGCCACCGGATGCTGCACTAAAGTGCTTATGGCTGCTCCTCCTGCTGTCCCTAACCTCTGCTGTTCCCTTGGACGTTGCCACATTTTAGTAATCTGCTCGCTCGTTTGTTGTCCTTGGTGGCTTTTGGTGAGGGTTGGGCCTCGACAACGTGTCCAGAAACCAGAACTGGCATTGTGTTTAGCGTTTTGGGTTTCTGGTTTGCCTTGGTTTGATTTTTGCTCTCTAAATGCAGCAGGAAGTTAATTCAATGCGGGCACACCCAAAAAACAAGAGGAAAAAAAAAGCATACACGGAGCAGGGACAATGCACTGCACTGTTGTAAAACAGGATGTCAGTGCCAGGACAGCATAGAACAGGAAATGATAGCTTGTTACAGGCTGTTATCCATTCTCCACCCGCTGTTCTCTTAATTAAACCTTAATTTTTCATGAATTTCTGAATTGTGAACACAGATTCATAAATCATTTAAGCGCCGTTTTTTTTTGTACCTTTGCGTGGGTGTGTATCTGTAATAAAAGTACACCCACACACACTCGTGTGTGCCCTTAAAAGCTCATCAACAAAGTTATTTTCCATGCAATTATTTCCTTCGCTGTGAATTTTTCCGTTTTTATTTTATTTTTACATTTCACATTTGTAAAGTCGAGAGCTAAAAGATAAACTGCAAACGCTTCATTGTTTTCCGAGCAGCGAACGCACTGAAATTAGTTCAACTACAGTTTAAATACCCTGTCGCTAAACTGAAGACGCGTGGGGTGTATCAAACTATGCGTAAGCCTTCGTAAGATCATTTTGTTTAAAAATAAAGCTAAATGTTCTTTCCACTTGTGATACCTAGACAGTTTTTAGTTTTAAAGGGTATCTATTAGTCCACCCCTCTGCCTCTTCTCTGGTTACATGCTTGTTATGCAGTTGCATTGTCTCCGCAGTTTTCGCATCTTGCCCTCATCGCGACCTGCTCTTTATCTATGTCAAAATGCTGGTTCACGCACGATATTTTCCCTTGTTTTTTGAATCCCTCTCGTGACACATCATTCATTCCCGACCCACTGCTTCCTTGTCTCCTTTTCTCGGGTCTCTGGGCTCTTGTTTACTGTCGGCTTTGGTGTTGCTATATGCATATTGACATCATTTTGACAAACAACATGCAGCCCCTCCCATTACCCCAGGTCCTTGTACCGGTCCCTCTTGTGCTCCGCTCCTCATTGCCTGCTCTGTTCGTTGTGACATTTGCAGACACACGCACTTCATGGAACCTTTTGGCATTTCCGTTTCCTTCGAGCAAAAACTTGGCACATTTTTGCTTGTTTTCCTGTTTGTCTTCCAATAACGGCGTGTATATCTTGTAAGCGAGGTGTGCTCCAAATAGTTGCTCACAAGCGAATTCACATACTTGCTCTTTACTTAATACTCCCCTCGTTGTTGTAAATGATGTATTATGTACTCTCTGTTTGTTCAGCTACATTTAATCATATTAATATAAAGGTTGCTTGACAGTTGCCTGACATTTAAAAGGACTTCGTCCTTAACTTTCTTTATAGGCGAACAAACGACGTGGGCGGGATAAGAAATACAAGAAAATGGAATTCATGACTTGAACATCAGCTGGCAATTCAATCAATGGATTGTCCTGTTCATTCAGGATTGCCAACCCACTTGCAATCCAATTGAAATGAAAACTTTGCGAGCAGACCTGCCTGAAAGAGACGTTTCGACTAATATGTTGTGAGTTTGCTCCACTTGAGTTGAGCTCTACACTTCAAGAAAATACCTATAAATATTGTAAATACTACTTTATTGTTGAAGTAGCTTAGATAAAGGAAAGTTTTAGAACAAATAAACTATAGACAATAGAGCATTTAGGTGTTTTAAAAGTGTGCTAGTGTTTTTCTTTTATTTGGAATTTTAGTTGAAGTGGTTTAAAATTCATGGAGAAAAGACTTCAAGAATCCCTTCTTGATTTAAAGCTCGTAGTTTTTATCAGTGCATGATCAAAGAAATGCAAGAGCACGTTGTCATGGCTCAAATACTTGCTGCTGGCACTTGTACTTGTACATGACCATGTCCTGCTTCTGTCTGGCTTAATTAATGCCACGACTGATTATACTTACACACACACAAACACACCATCACACACTCATACACAACGTATCCTTCTTGTTGGTAGTTAAAAATGTTGCTCATTTTGCTGTTGATTTATTTATTTAAACCACAGTCTCTTCCACCTCAAACCGAGATTTGGACACGTGCCGTGGCAAGCGGAAAACACAAAATGGCAAATCGGAAAACGGAAAAAGAAAAGAGGGCGTGACGTGACGGGAAACGTGCGTGTGCTTTGGGTCAGCTTATTGTCGTTTAATTGCAACATTTTCCACAATGCCACGGCATTTCCTCTAATCAAGTGCAATCTGAGAACATTGCAAGTCCGAGTCAGACATTAAGTAGATTGAACTGAGGGCGTCAGCGATTTTCAAGTCCTAGGATTACAATGAATTAAGCTGACTTTTGAGGGGTACACGGAAAATGCCAAACTAGCAATATAGCAAAAGTTCGGAAAATGTTTTGGTTTGTAGATAAATAACAGTGTAATCTTTTTGAACCACTGTATAAAATTCGCTGATTAAAATCCCAACTGATTTTCACATTTTTCCAGTTCAAATCCCAATCGAATTTAATTCAAACTACATTTAATTGCACTACTAATTGCCTTATACTCGTTATCCTCACAATATTTAGCAACTAAAGCACTTTATTTCTGCTAATTTATAGACTTTCTAGTTTAAATAAAATTTGCAATTGCATTTAATGCTTTTCGCATTGTTTGCTCTATTTTTGTGGTATTTGATTATGTGATTTTAGTTTAAATCTAACGATTTATTTCCATGACCTGCAGCATTTGGCATTGGTTGTGTATTTTCTGTATTTCTCATTTTGTCAAATGCATAATTAAAATTTCAAAATCAAATGCAGTTAAATTCACAGCCAAAAGAAACTTTTAAACATGCAAAAATTGTAAATTTTGTATTTAAAACAAATCAAATGTTGAAAGTTTCAATTAGTTAATTAAATTTCCATTAACTTGTGAATTAAGCAAACAGTTAAATAATGAAAATCATATTGAAATTGAGTGCAGACACAAATGTCATTCAATTTATATGTTAAATGGATTTAACTCGATTTGGCTAATTGCATCTGTTAATTGAGCAAGAAAAGTGCATTTCAATTAGCCGGAAAGAGCACAACTGGACACATTTCGGGCACATTTATTATGTCACACAACTCAACCCAAATAATCGTTTCGTAAAGTGAGTGAAGGAAAATCGATAGTCTATTTTCAGTTAATCTGACCCACTCAGTGTGATGAAAATCGTGTTCTTATTTTTCTGCTTTTTCCAACTTATCGCAGAGATGCGCTAATCAAAAACAAGCAGATGTCGTGATGGATGACGCTAATGTCAGAGCATCAGTTTCCTCAGGTGGGCGTGAACGAATGGGCGTGTGTATTTGTGTGTTAATGAAAATTAACAACATACAAACGAGCTGAGGAGCAACACACACCACAAGCAATTATCATCAGTTTCAACAACAACAAGTTAAATCTACCATAATGTCGCTAATGATCGACTAATTGTTACCCTGCAAGAAAGTTGGCTAAAATAGCTTTTACTTTTCAGTTAGTAGCAATCATTTTAACACCTTTTCAAGCGTTTATCGTAGTTTATCACACCAAATATTGGAATGTTTAGGCACTTAAATTCAGTATTACTGTTTAATTTATTAATTAATAAATTTAACACATTGTATCATAATATTGATAATGATAAAGGCTTAAACGTAGGGAAACTTTTAATGACATAATAAATAAACAAACTCTTTTTAATATATCTAATTTCAGACGCCCAAAAGTATGCTACAGTAACTATAAAGTTTATAGTCCTTAATTCCTCATAGCATCCAGAACATTAACAGTTTATTAGTTTATTGCATAACATTTCTTTAAAGTTTTAATCGTCTAACATCCATTTTTAAATGAATCCCATATTTCACTCAATCAATTTTAACAACTGTCTAGAGTCTAAGAAACAAAAGCTTTTCAATATCCTTACTTAAATATATGACACGCTTCACTCATCTTTTCAAAAAGTGAATCATGGGCTCTGTTGAAAAGCATAACAAATTACTGTGCTATACACTACGATACTAAAGAGCATTTTATCAATAGAACAGGATGCAAATAATATGAATGTGATAAAACATATTCTGTTGAAATGCAGATAAACTACAGAAAAAGGCTAAAGGCGGGTTAGCCGACCGTAAAACACCCTGCACTTATACTGAAACCATGATAACAAATGCATAACAAATTCTTCTTCAACATACCCTTGAGCTAAACAGAAGTACAGGGTTTATAGCTTGCGATAAGCCCGATGAAACAATGACACCAATGCTGTAGAGATTTCTCTACACAGAGAGCAAGAGAGTAGTTGGAAAACAGTTGTTGCCACAATGAAGTTGCCTCTGTTGATGCTGCTACTGGGATTAACAACAGCAGATTTGGACTTCAGTGCTCAATTTGTGGATCAAGTGCTGAGAAATGTGAATTACGATGTGGATCCTTGTGATGATTTCTACGACTATGCCTGTGGTAATTGGGGGCAGAACTACAATGACACCAGATTCTACTTGGATATGCCCGGTTTCATGGATTACAAATACAATCAGCAGCTGTTGCAGGTGCTGGAACAACAAAGACATGCAGGTGGCATCTATGAGATACTTTGGGCATATTATGTCTCCTGTCGTGATTTAACAGAACCTTCATTCAACGAGTTGTTGCATCGTCTGGAGCCGCAGTTACACGTGGAGTGGCCAATCTTCGCGAGCAATCGCAGTGAGATTTGGCGCAATGAAACCGAATTCGATTGGCTAGCCACATTGGCCAGATTGCGTCTCGTTGGCCTAAACGGTGTATTTTTCAAACTGGATGTGGATGTGCGACGCAGCAATGGTTCACACTACCTGATTCTATTGATGCCACAGCTCGTGGATGCCACACCCTTCGAGGAGCAGAAAATACTCGATTTATACAAAGCCTTCGGAGTGGATGAGTTGTTGGCCACGAATCTAACAGCCAATCTAATGCACCTCGAGTGGCAGGTAGGAAACTTAACGCAACAAACGGTGTTGCAACCACCGAACAATGCGACCGAATGGTCGTTGCAGGAGTTACAACAACGAATACCTCAAATCGACTGGAATCACTACCTCACACAGTTGTTGCCACAGCCGCCAAATGCGTTGCAGCTGTTGCATGTCCCCACCTTGGATGCAACCTATGTGCAGCAGTTGCAGCTGATACTGCAGCAGAGTTCCAATGAGACTATCTGTGAGTATTTCATGTTCAAGCTGCTTTACGCTCACGCCGAGGAGTTGCCACAGGATGGCGAGGAGACACGTGGCATGAACTGTGTGTTGCAGCTGCGTGGTCACATGCCATTGGCGATGCACTTCATCTACGAGACACATTTTTATGGCATCAAGCGCAATCAAACAGATGCAGCTGTGCAGCACTTGCAACAGCAACTGTGCAATGAATTTGACCAGTTGTTGCAACAAAATCACTTGCAACTTAGTGCTGTGGAATTGTCGTACATACGCGAAGAGTTGCACGAACTGCGCCTGAAAATAGGCAACTTGCCACCGGGTCTAAACATGACACAAGTGCTCGAGTACTATAAGGATCTGCAGTTGCACGCTGATGATTTCTACGGCAACAAGTTGCAAGTGCTGCAATTTTACGTGCAACGCGAGCTGCAATTGCTGAACAATAAACCAACATGGGATTACTTTCAGCAGGATGCAATTGTGGCACGCAGTTCGTCACCGGTGAAAATCTTTCAGAACGCCGTGTTGCTGCCACACGCGTACCTGCAGCTGCCCATGTACGACGCACGACTCTCCGCGCTGCTGCAACACACCCAATTGGGTTTCATGCTGGCTCATGAGCTGCAACACGCCTTTGATCTCTTTCACATTGTCTACGACGCTAGACTCAACTTCAATGCCACTGGTTTGGCAGTCTTGCAACATTTTGCCAACTTTACCAACTGCTACACGAGTGTCCACAAAGTGGATCAGTCGCTGCTCTCGGAGAGCATGTCCGATATTGTTGGACTACAACTCGCCTTTGCCGCCTACTTTGGGCATGTGAAAAGCGAGCAACGAACACATGAAAAACATACGGATGAGCAGCTCTTTTACATCAACTCGGTGCAGTTGATGTGCGCCAACATGCAACAGATAAAAAACGTTAGCATCACGGAGGATGTGGAGCATGGACTGCACAATGAACGCGTTAATCGCAATTGGCCACAGCATGAACAGTTTGCAAAGGCTTTCAATTGCACAGTGGGGCAAGCCATGTACCAGCCGCAGAGTTGTCGCTTGTGGTAAAAGTGTGTGCTTGCCAACAGAGTCGGGGGAAAAGGGGTGCGGGCGGGGCACAGCAAAGCGGCTGATAGATTAAAGTTGCGTGGGTCTAATAAAGTCAATATCGATTAGCTGTGAACAAAGTTTGCTATGCAACAGACAAAAGGGTATGCCAGACTAGTGGAATACTGGCAAGAGGCAAAGTTTCTGCTTGAAATCGATAAATAAAGCATTTGAAATATTTACACAAATATATGATCGACAACTACTGTCTTGGCAACACACTTAAAGTTTGTTTAAAGTAAAATCTATAAGATAATATTAAAATGGGTCACTTGCTATCGTTTAGTGATATTATCAGTAACCGATACTACAAATATGTCTTCTGTTTAATAAAGAATATACTAAAGTCAAAGACTATATCTCTTTTATCTTCGTTTATTTCTTATCGAAATAGCTGTCAAATGATTTCCCACTCTGTTAGTGTAATTAATAAACATAGGGTATCTTGTTATCAAGCCTTTGCTGAACAGTTCCAGCTCATCCAATGGGATATATGTACATATGTTGATATAAGCGTGCTCATATTCTGACCTTGAGCTGGCATAAAGCAACAATGTGCATAAATTACAACGAGGAGGCCACCATTAAAATGTAAATGTGACCACGCCCATTAATTCATTCATTCATTGTGTCATTCCGGTATCGTTCCGACCAGCCATCCATCCATCCAACCAACCATCCATGATGTCAGCAGTATATCGTCAAAGGCTCAACTTGGCGTGCAAATTGTCTCTGCAGCATTGCATAAAAGCTAAAAGGGAACACAACAACAATGGTACTCCTATACATCTATATAATGTAATGTATTAAGTACTTAGCATACCCGTATTGTATTTTATTTAATTTATTGTTGCACATATATTTTGAGTGTAAATTTATGGGACCCACGCACGTGTTGCAAATGAATAAAGTAATATGCGGATGATATGAAAGTGCAGGCGGCGTTTAAGTGTTGCAAATTTAAATTGTGTCGGTTTTGTTGACAGCTCTGTCAAATGACATGACTTGACACACAGGGTGTGTGTGTGAGTATTGAGCACTGGTCATGGGGCAAGGAAATGGAAATGGCATCATGTCCGACACTTGATACATATTTCACACCACTGCGCGCAAAGTCAAAAGTGGCAAACAGCAGTTGCTGCACAGTGGGGCAAGTCCACAAATTTTTGAAACAAATTTAAAACCCTTTTGATTAATGCACATAAGAAACACTTCCTAGTCGAATTAACTTGCAAAAATTTTGATATCAGCACCCTATACTGTATATTTCTATTTATAACGCCCCTACAAAAAGAATTCTAAATACTTTTTAGTTTCAAATATACATTCGCTAGTGTGCGTTCTAATTATATTTTTAAAGAAGCTATAAAAGGAATTTAAATTTCTTATCGGTTAGTTACACATACATTACTCCTCCAACATTATTTTGAGTTAAAAAAGCGATTTACTGATATTTATAATAACAATTGATTGTACAAAAGCAAAGATAGCCTAGACTTTCTAAATGTTTAAAATCTCAATTAAAATGTTGCTTAAGTAGCATAAAAAGGTTTTAAAATTCTACTATTTCGATAACTGCGTAATGCTTATGATTTCACCCCACTGTGCTGGTGTTGTCGGGTTTCACATGCCACAAAGAATGCCGTCCACATATTTCAAACAAATGACAGCCGCGGGAGCCATGTAAATGCCGCACATTTGGCCACCAACTCACCAATTGGTCACTTGATACACATTGTTGGTCTTGTAAGTACATCGACTACAACTGTTACGAGTACTAGCGTTCTTCTACAACTGTTTAGCGAGTGCTGTTCGCTTTTATTTCAACTGGTTATCGTGGGCCAGAAGCACTCCCCAGGTCAACTGGAAATGTTCATGTCCATTTTGTGCATGGCTCTGGCTAATTAATGCGAGTGTATAAGAAATTAAAATGCAATTTAAGCAGCTATTCAGAGACAGCTGGCAAGCGTCTGCTAGTCCCATATTCTCGTTTAGTTGGCCACACACATACCGACATATTTAAACTGTAGCCTACACATGAGCCAGAGTTAAAGCCAAAACCAAATCCAGAGCTCTTTGCATAATGGCAAACAAAGTTTTTTGCCTTTGCAACAAATGTGGGTTAAATGCTTTTTGCGGCTTGCAACCACAAAAGCGACAAACAGTCGGTGCTGTCTGTATTGCGAGCTCGAGCTGGAGGCTAGAGATGGGACTGTAGCTCGTGACCTGTCTGGGTTTAAGCCTCGAGACCCTAGGGACCTGCCTTGAAAATCCCCAAACGTAAAAGTCTTTGTAAAAACCGTTGCCCAAAAAAACAGTTTTTAAATCGAGATATAAAACTATTTCCTAGCTAACTCACGCTCCCATCTCTAACAGCGACTGCGTCGTTTTCTCGCTCACTGCAATTTTTAAAACTTCTCTTGCTACTTGGGTTTTTTTGTGCGTCAAATGCAAATGTTCAATTTGGCTAACAAACGTAAAAGTTTTCCATTTTATTTAATTGAAATACTTTACAAAAAATACACTTAAAGCAATATAATTTTTTTTTAAGCATTTCAACCACACACAATCCAAATTGAAATGAAAACTAAAGTCAATTAGCCGACAATTAAGTTTGACTCTGTGTAATTGAGTGTGAGTGGGTGTGTGTGTGTTCCTTTCTGCGCCTATTAACAATTAGGCACTCTGGTGTTTTGTGGGAAGTTCTCTTAATAAACCTAAAAAATTACTACACAGCTGTTTATTAATATTTGATGATTTCTGGTGATTGTGCGCGCCTGAATCATTAAAGCTCTGGAATTGTACTGAATTTTTCATTGCCCAATGAACTCATTGCAAGCAAGTGAGTCTTTTGTTATCAGCGTACAAGTCATTATCTTGCTTACTAATAGAAATTACGCATACGCCACGTGCGCATTCATACTAAATAATTTGATTCATTTACAGTGTCTTGACAACCAAAAATTTCTGTTGTCTAATCAGTTCTACGTTTCATTGCCAGCAAATTGAAAAAGAAACAGCAGCTATCAATTTGGTTAGTCAAACCAGTTCAGAAATGCAACTACATTTGCAGCAAATAAACTTGTTTATGCTTAATAAAAATATTAGCAATAATTACAATCAAATTTCCGGCTGGCAGGCAATGTGGACTGCTAACTATGTCAACTTGATAAGATTTGCATGCGACGCACAGTGAAGTCTACACTGGACGAAAAGGCGTATTAGTTGATGTCTTAAGGTTACTGTTTATGTATAAACTTTAAAGTTTAGTTATATATAATTCACCTTTGACGTGTTTTTGTAAACGATATATTTTTGATATTTTATGAAGACTACATTTTATACTCTCTGCAAGAGTATATTGGGTTTGTGAAAATGTATGTAACAGGCAGAAGGAGGCGTGGCAGACCCCATAAAGTATATATATTCTTGATCAGCATCACAAGCCGAGTCGATATAGCCATGTCCGTCTGTCCGTCTGTCTGTCTGTCTGTCTGTCTGTCTGTCTGTCTGTCCGTCTGTCCGTATGAACAAACAGATTTCAGAGATGGTAAGAGCTACAAGTGCGCGCTTGGTCTCAATCGATCACATATTTAGTCAGTCAATACAAGAATCTTTTTTTTTTTTCGATGCCACGCCCCATTCGCCCACAATGAGCAAAAAACTAGACACACCTCGGAAAAAATTGGTGTTTTGGGCGAATATCTCAATAACTATTGCACCTAGGATCACCAATTTTGGTATGGAGGTTCCTAGCGACATCCTTAATGCATTGACATTTAAAATTTTGGACTGCCACGCCCCGTTTTCCCACAATTAATAAAAATAATTCTCAACTTTCGTTCCGTTTTTAGGCGTTTGTTAATATAGTACAGTATTGTAATTTATAATTCGTGTGGAGACTAACTTTATCAAACTATCCTGAAAGGTGCATTGAAATCGCACTATAAATAAGAAAACTAGAAGCGTTACAATATTGATAACTGAATGCAATATCATGTATGAGTGCAAGCGAGACAGAAACATACAAGCACATGTTTGAATGTTTTCGTTGCTTGCGTGGCGGCAGCGCTGCCCGCAGTCGCTGGCCGCGCTGAATACACACATACATATATACATGTATATGCATCATATATTGTCTTTCGTATGTGTATTCGCATACAAACAGATGTGTGTTTGATTATTCTTAGATTGTTTTTGTTTCAACATGTTTTAATGCAAGTACTACACATTGTAATATCTCTAGACCAATTTTAATAATTTAATCGGGAAAAAAATGCAGAGAGTATTTTACGGTCGGGCTTGCTCGACTGTACTTTCCTTACTTGTTGTAGCAGTGTTTGCCTGTATATCTAAAATATTGCCTGTCTTGATTGACAGACGGCAGTCGAGTCTCAACTGTGGAGTCTCGACACTCGTCAACCGGCACTTTGGTCAATCAATTATTTATGCTGACACTTAGTGCGCTTGAGACTGCAAGATAATTGGCAAAATGCATAAAGACACTCACACACACACACACACTCACGTGTTGGCATGGAGTTACACATATACACACACATATTGCTCGCGTCACACGTGTCGTATGCGTAACATGAGCGCAGATTGCGACTCATGTTAATGCATTGGTAAACAGCATTAGCACAACCAGTAACAAACACAGACATTCACACATACACCCAATTGTGGCTTATACACATGTTGTGCACATCATTGCCAGGTAGACATGACCATAGACACCATAAAAACCATTTTATGCCGTCTGTCACATTTTAATGGCAATCGATTGGCGTTGCAAATTTGCAAATTTGGCTGTCGAACCAAAATCGGCACTCGCTGCATTTAATTGCCACATTTTGTGGCAAGAGGCGCTTGCTGCAGGTGGCCAAAATCATTAGCAATTAACTGAAATTCTGCAAAAGCCATCGTAATTAAAAGCCATTGCCAAGTTTGGGCTAAGAACGGAAGCATACAAAAAACGCAACGAAAAACTTGCAAAACATGGCGGAAAATGTGTGGAAATGCAAGAAATGAAGGAAATTTAATCACTTAACTGAGTGACGGAAAGACACTTATCCAAAAGAGTGCTGATGGGATAGAGAAAGAGAGATGAAGGCAGAATGCGAGTGAGCGTAAGCGATGGGCTAGGCTTCCTGTCATGCCTTGAGGCCCTCGGGATTAAGTCTAAACGTCTCTTAAGTGAATGAACAAAAAGCTTGATTAATTTGGTATAAACTTTGAATATCAAACAAATGTTTGACGAATTCGAGATCTACTGAAGCAGACTATTATTTAATATTTTGGAAAACAGTTCTATATCGTGCTTCTGTCGTGTTTCTTCTATAGTAAATTACTGTATCGTGTCTCAAAGCTAGAAACACGCAACCATCTCCAATACTGAGAGTGAGGAAATTAAGTTGACAGCATGAATGAGTTGACTCACACATTCCACGAGTAAGTATTCATGTCTGTATTTATTTGCTTTTTATAACAGCTAAAGCATTGTCATATGAATAACATTGGCATTTTCTCAGCTCAGCTCGTTTGTCTTTTCATAATTGGAATAACTTTTTCTACGCCTATTTCCACATCTCTCTCTCTCTCCCTACTTTTTCTGTTCTGCTTCGCCTGTCTGACTAAATAGGCTGTCTAATATGCAGCTTATCGGTTTTTGCCGGACGAGTGTTTTTGGCCAAGTGTTGTTTGCCACAAGCAATTAGCCAAAGTGTCGTCGCCAATGCTTAAAGACAAAAACAACAACAATAACAGACCACGATTTAACCGGCAGCTGCGCATATGGAAAAGCTCATAAAACCCCGGCAAACAGTTGAGTGGCGCCGTCGTTCACCCCGGTATGGGGCGTGGCCACTCACCCGTCTTTCCCCTCACACACACACTCTCACAAATACATATAAAGCATTTCATTCATGCAACTCTTTGGTACACTTCCCTCAGTGTCTATTTTGTTGTTTGCTTGTGTTTACGCTTCATTTGGCTTTTTTATTTGATTTCGCTTTGGCTTGTTTCGTTGCTGGCCTTTTTTGGTAGCTTGAGGCGCACGCTTTGGCGCTAATTAATGGTTAGACTCAAATCTCATACATATTAAAGTACGTTTATTGCCATAATTGTTGACTGAGCGCATACCCTGTTTAGCATGAGCTAAAGGGTAGCTTAGCTGCAACTAAAAAAGATTTTATATCTCTGATTTTTTAAGAACACAAAATTTCATCTTTTTCTTTATGTTTGTGTTGCTGGATAATCAATGACTAGAAAATTTCTTCCCTATATGTCTATATAAATATGTCGATCGTTTGTTTGACATTCCATTTTCATTTCCACTGTCAATGAGCTGCAAAGTATTATATTTATCAACAATAAGTTTCTTTGTAAGGCATATAAATACCTTATAATAAGTATTTGCCATATACATAAGCACTATATATGTATATATTTGCACATAAGTAAGCCAAAGCAGAAATAAACAAATTGATTTTTACTTATTTCTCTTTGTATTTGTCTAGCGCAAAATGTGGTTCATGTTTATTCCAATTTCTGTTTACGCTAATCTTCAAAATGAAGAAGCCAATCAAATCAATGCCTTCCTGTGGGAAGAGTATTTGGCGGGGTATTATAGATCACCATATTTGCCAAGGAAAACTTTTGTTTTCAAATTAAATATTGGGGTTGAACATTTTTTTTAAATATGTCAAACTATATACATATAAGTAAATTAAATTAAATTTTTATTGAATAAATTGAATAGAACACAAACTAAGATCAGAAAACTAGAACAAAAATCTCATTAAACAGATGCAGAAAACTAATATCTGTTTCTTTGAACTTAAAAATGATATATAACAACTATCTTCCACAAAAACAAACTATTTTTATTAAAATGTTTGTAAGGAAGTCAATTTAAAGTCTAGCTCTAAATTACGAAGCCCGTCAAGTATCCAAGCCATAAAATAACTTTATTTCAGTTATAAAACAAAGCAATTAAAATAACTGACCGGTGATGCAACTCAATGCCGGACCAGAACAAAATGGCAGACGTTTGTGGGTCACAGGCTTCTGTTTGGTTTTACTGGCCGGTCAGTACAGTGAAACTCCATTATAATGCCAATCGACAAAGTGCTGAAAGGCTGCTGCCCCAAATGTCAGACGATCCTTTTACCATTCTTGTGTCCGAAACGGAACTGAAAATGTTTGCAACACTCCAAAAACTTTGGGCATCCATACAATGGAAATTGTGCGGATGCAGAACGGACTCGCAAAGCGCACTTGACAGCACCCAGTAGGACAATGAAGCAATGAAGGGTTCCTTCCACCAGTTGCAAATTGTGAGTTGCAGTTCTGGCTAATTCCGAGGAGAGTTAAGTTTTCCTAAATTCTCGACTGGCATGACTCAGGAAAGTTGCAAGTTGCAAGTTTGTAGTCACTATTTTCTTGCTGTTGCATAACAGCAGAAAATGCATTCATTAATCATTATGTTCAAGTTTCAGAAAGAAAAGGGTTGGCTTTTCAGCAGATTTGTAGCTAAATTGGTAAAAAGAAAAGATCAGAAATGTGATTAGCTTGCGTAATGAGCATAATGGGGATAACTTTAGCTGCAAAAAATATAGTTTTTTTTTTCAAAAGTATTTAAATTAAAATGTTTTTCAGCTATTTCCATATGTCTTTTCTTCACACTTTCCCATGAATTAAGAGCAACACTGTGAACGAAATTGAGAGCCATACCCAAATGGAACTCGACAGAAATATAGAAAATACCAAAAGATAGCAAACACTCAGTTGCCTGAAGAGGCATTCAATCAGCTGTTTGTTGCCTCAAAAAACTGTTTCGGGGAAGCCACCCACATAAATACTTTCGAGTGCTTAAATTGTGTTGTTGGCATTGTTGTTGCTGCTGCTGCCATCGATGATAAATGTCTGCCAGTTGAGATTGCAACGGAAAATTAATGGTTCTTTTCTTCAGTTTGCGGGTGGTTCGAGCTCCACAGTTCCAAAAGCTTGCAATTGCGTTAAACGAACGATAAGTGCACAAGCAGGTGGAAGGTGAAGCTTTAACGACCAAGAAATTTTAATGAACATCATTGTGTTGAAAGAAAAAATTAATTAAATATTTCATCACTTTTGATGAGCTAAAATTTTTAAAATATTTCTATGGTCGCTTAAATAAGCGCTCAATGGGAAGTAATGGCAGCTTTGGTTTGTTTTATCTATCATAAAATACAATGTGAGAAAGAAAGAAAGTCTTTTTATAGTTTATCCATGGCTTAAATTTTTTATAATTTAATTTATCGATTGATTCATTACAAATTTTGTAGTAGAGATCAAAAGAAATCCACTGTTGTGCTGATTATAATAATATAACATAGAGTTAGAACAAGAGGTCAATAGAACCTATAAGTAAAGCTAAAATAAAGTCTTATAGCTTATACAAATTATTACCAATAAGTTAAGCCATAAAATAGCAATTCATTGAAACAAAATTTGTAGGTATTATTAAAAACAATTTAAAGAGCTCTGTAGCCTTTGCTAACCATATTTTCTGAATGTTTCCATTATCAGTAATGCTCATAATCTTGTATTCATCGCACCAACTTTTGTACCCCCGATAACACAAAGTGAATGCACAACTTTTAAAAAAGTGTAAAGATAATAGATGGCTTATAAACATTGCACTTCCATGGAAAGCTGACTTAAAGTCTTTAACTCCATGCTAAGCAAACTGAATGCATAGCCATTCAGAGACCCGTCAGGTAAATGAGAAAAAAATGAGCTTTACAACCTGCTCAAAGGCAAAAGCAGAGGCAGAGGAAGAAGCAGCTGTCATTCATGTGGAAAATAAAAATGTAAAAGAAATCCATTACAATATTTTCGCTTTCACCGCTGTTCGCTGCTCAGACAAAATCCCTGACCTTTGTGGTTGCCCTCTCTCGTTCTTCCTCTGCGTTCCCCTCTCTGTCATTCGCTGTTGCTCTATCTATTTGAGTTAATTACACATGGGGCCGCAAGATACAGCTGGGATGGCTACAAGGCAGTGCCTACAGTGCCTTCAAATTTGGGTCAGCCACTAAGCGTAAGTGAATGTTATGTAAATTACAGTGCTGCCTCTCAAAAAAGGACCTGCAAGTGCAGCAACACCACCACGCCCCTTCCTGACGCTCTTCCTGTTTTTTGGGGGGCTGGAAAAGCTGATGGAAAAACTGTTGACGCGACCATTATGAAGAGGCCTTTAGTTAAACTGAACGAAAACATTTCATGTGTTTTTTTTTGTGGTGCGTTTTTAATTTAGCCGCACTGTTGGCAGCTGCAAAGTGCTCATAATCTGTGTAAGAGTGCGTATGTGTGCGTTTTTTTTTCTGTTTCTGCTTTTAGGGGAAGGGGGCATTTACAGTAAACACGACACATGCAGATGCAGAAAGCAAGCAGCAGAAAGAAGATGAATATGACGATGAAGCGACAAAGCTGCTGATGAAAAGCCTATGTGTTAGTGAGTGAGTGAGCCGCTGTCGTCGAGCAACCACAGATTATATCATAACCCCCACCTCACACAGTCGTCATCGTCATCATCATCATCATCATTGTTTCCCTCTCTCTCCCGCTGTCTCTCTGTCTTGCTGACTGTTATAATGCCCCATGCGTCGGCCATTGACCATGACGAAGAGCAGCGGCAAAGCAGAATGTAAATAAAGCACAATAACAAGACAAGACGCGACAACAAGTACGAGTAAGTCAAAGTGCAGTGGAGAGTGTACGACGTGAAGGATACCCCCTAAAGGTAAATCAATTAAGCAAAGTTTTTAAAACAATAATTTGTATGTAGAACAAAACTTTGCACTTTTGAAAGGCTCAAAAAACTGTAAACAAAATAATACTCAAGTCAATTAATTAATAAAAACTTCTAGTTCAATAGAAACAAACTATACTACGTCTTCATTTGTTTAAAGGGTATAAGACGCGGAAAAGTGTTTTATTTATGTATATTTAGCAGCAGAGCAGCACGGAGCACAGCAAGCACTCCACATCGACATCAACATCGACACCGGCTATGGAAGTTCCCCATATGGCCGATGAGGGCGACTAGCTATATACTATTACTATATACTGTATACAAGTCAACAATCTCATAATCAGTTAAATTACTAAGCAAAACAATGAACAGAAATTGGCGAAGAAAGAAGGCGTAAAAAGCGTAAGAAACTGTATCTTGTTAAAGTTGCAAGTAAATTGGTGCTTAATGAGCTGGCCAAAAGTTGTTTTGTGGGTGTGTCTTATGTTATTGGCCAAATATAATATGATTGGGAAAATGGCTGGGCAATATTATTATTGCCATACAATGTCTGCCTTATTGGCAACAACAATAATAACACAAAATCGATGATAAGTCTTACAGCTAAAGCTGCAACAATTTGCACGTCAATAAAATTGAACAACAACTTGTTTCCAGCTTGCCACAAAAGGCCAAAGGGCACATTTCCACACACACACAAACACGCTGAGAAGTGTGTAGGTGTGTGTGGTGTGTGTCTGGTGTTTTTTGTGTGCTTGTGTGGGCGTGGTCTATGGCATCATTGGGGTTATCGGTAACAACGTTATGGGATGTATCTACAAGTACCAATTGCATTGCATATGCCCAACAAAAGACAGGAAGACGGTTCATCCAACGGGTCAGGTCACTCACAATTGGTTGACCCATTTTGGTTCGTTATAGCCAGCTGACCAAATTGTTTGTTTATTGCATTGAATAAATTATTACGTATGCTATATGGGCACGTCCGACATGTGGAGCAGCTCTTTTTTGGGCACGTCCCTCCCGAGAAGCGTAAAGTGTGGCAGAGGAAGAAAGATCTGTGCTAAAAATAACAAACACTCGGCGAGAAAAAACATTGAAAAACTCCCAACCGATCCGAATACGGGTCTTTTTGAACTGTTTGTCATAGTCGCTTGCTGCAATGGCCACAAAAATAGCCGCACACAAATCTCATTGAGAGTCAGTCGCAGCCGTGTGCTCCATTTGCCACAAAACAAAAACTACAGAAACAACAACAACAGCAAAGCACATCAGCAACGACAGTAAAACAATATTATGATATCTATAATCAAACGAACTTTAAATACGCTTTAGTAAGATTCGAAATGTACCTCTAATACTGTATCGAAAAATTGTCAAGAAATACAAATTAGTTATGATAAATTCTTAATTCCAAAATTTCACATATATTTCTATATAATTCACAAGTAAAATATTTCCATATTTCTTACCATAATCAAATTGGCATGTCTTTAAAGTTTTCAAACATTGAGTTTATTTTTACAAATTGTAAAGAAATATTGGGAAATAATTAACGTTTTAACGCGAGAGTTTAAAACGTTACCAAGTTCTTGTAAAGTTATAAAGTCGACGAAATCGACCACAATATTTTGAAACTAAATATAGATAGAGTATTTGACAAGTGAATTGAAATCGTAAATCTTTGTGGATTGTTTAGGGCCGGTCACCGTCATCGGAGACTCGGTTTCATCATCTCTTTGCCGGCCTGGAAATGTTCCAAAATGTAGGGAAAACAAAAAGAAAAAAAATAATAAAGAGGAAAATAAGAGAAAAAGAAAAACTTAATGCGGTCACTGGCTTTTTGACACGACGTACACACAAACCAATGCACACACACATTTTATTTTCGAATATGAATCTATTCAGCAGACCGACTGAGTATTCATTTCGCTTTGGTCAGCTTTGGAGTCTTTTTTTTTTTTTTTTGTTATTTTTAGCACCGTCTATAGAGTTTGAAAGCTAAGAGAGTTGAGGAGAGAGATGGTTAGTTCAGTTCGTAATGCTTGGAGCATCCTTCAATATTTCAAGCAGCTGATGTTATGTAAATTTGTTTGTAGTACGTTTCTTTTGTGCTCTCTGCAAATGCCTATGACGATGATGATGATCATGTTGAAGATAATAACGATGTTGACTTGAAGTGTAGCTGCAAGC
Organism: Drosophila acutilabella; assembly: GCA_035046005.1. NCBI lineage: Eukaryota > Metazoa > Arthropoda > Insecta > Diptera > Drosophilidae > Drosophila > Drosophila acutilabella. The sequence continues at coordinate 342,879 of JAWNOK010000038.1, forward strand.
TCTGTCGAAAACTAATAAAACGTCAAAGCAATTTTGACAACTTGCAACTTGCAGGAGGCACAAAAAAAAGAAAGAAAAAAAGAAAAGAAAAGAAAAGAAGAAACTTTTTAAATGAAAAGTTTTTTTATTCTCTCCATGTGCATGACGAGTTGCTAAGAAAACGTAATATGTAATAAACTATATTTGATACTTCTTCGTTTTAATACCCTGTAAGAGTTGGGTTGGAAATGAAAAGAACTTTTGTACGAAAATATATCTTTTACGATATAGACACATAAAACTTATACTAAACATAAAAAATTTTATAAAATGGTGGGGTTAAGTTTAATTATATATAAAAGTTTTGAACAAAGAAATGATTCATAAATTTGATACGCTTAAAATCAATTTATACGTATACTTAATATTATCTTTATCTACAAATATGTGAATTCACTTGACTGCTCTTCAAACTGTACTTTATTGAGTATCTTTTCTACAAGTGCTGTTCAGAAAACAATCCAATGATTTAGCTAGACATATTTTAACATACCTTGAGAACTGAATTCGCAACAAACTTAAGGTTGAAACAATTATACCCTCTCGTAGGGTCATCGCAAAAAGAAAAGTAGACAAAGTAGCAGAACAGCTTGGCAACGCTTTGTGCGATTTTTTAACAAGCGAGAAAAGTTTGTCTTGCCAGTTTTGCTTTTTTCCCTTTTCCTCATTTTTTTTAGGCAATGGGATGGTTAATGCTTTCTTTCGCTGGAAAAGGCGTTATTTATGTATCCAGCAGACAGTCGAAACCAAAACCAAAAAAACATTGAAGTCTAGAGTTCTTGGGGGCGTGAAAGGGGGAGTGTCTGTCAGAGCAGCTTAAAGTTATCAGATGTGAAACGTTGCGCTATTAAAGCCGTGTGAAAATTGCGACTTAAGTGTTAAATTGCCATCACCGAATGTACAGGTGTGTGGGAGAGTGTGTGTGTGTGAGTGGGTGGGTTTTTGTGTGTAGGTGAAAAGTCAAGAGTGATAAGCGGCTCTGTTTATAGAGTTGTCAAGTGCTCATAAAATATGTAGAGTCACTTGCAATGCTACCTGCACATTTGATACGCGCATTTCGCGCGGTTTTTTGGTTTTTGGGCTAACATGGGTTAAGTGCGTTCCGAGTACCAAGTACCGCTCATTAGCACACAAACACACACACACTGAATTCGAATGAAGTTGTAAGTGCTGCGAGGGAAGCCACTCGTTATTAAGTACTTCTCAGACAGACCCAGGAAAAGCCCAGCGGGTTATCTACCAAACAGCTCTTGACCCTGGGACAGTAGACAAGAACAGCAACAACACGAGTGAGAACAACAACAACAACAAAGAACCATTTGAGTTTATGACTTGTGCCATTTACACTCCTCATCTCGATTGAATGACTCAGGCCGTTTGTATCCTTGTTCGCGTGCATTTGAGGCATTAAAAAGGACCTTCAAAGTCAACCCCAATAAACTGCGGACATGCTAATAATATTATAAATGTTTCTACTGTGACCAATAACAAATTTCCCGTCAGCATTTCCTTTTTTTTTTGTATACTCTGCGCCGAGAGCATAATATGTTTGTTTAAAGTTACACACGGTGTATAAGAGCTATAAAGTAGCCGACTCTTTCACAAACTGGAGGACAGTACTGCTACAGGGCGTAATAAAGTCGGTTGATCTCGAGCGCACTTATCAGTGTCGTTTTTATTTTCTTTTTCACTGGTCGCAAAATGTGTCTCAATTCAATTAATTTGAAGCACCGTATCCTTAAGTGCCATCCGTCAGGATTCACTTTGTGGTTAAATTTTAATGCTCTGTGGTTCACGTGCTCCACTTGCTCCACAACTCATCAGCACAAGAAGCTAATGAAAATTTAATTGCCTGAGGTTGGCATAAATTGCCAACCAGCGGCGTAATATTAATTTAAAATATTTTTTGGTAAATTTTCAGTATATTTAGAGTAAATTTTTAAACAGATTTAGTACGTAAAAGCTTCTTAAATAAACGGCAACGGCAAGCTCATTAAATGTTTTGGAGTATAAAAATTGTTGAATCGCAAAATGTTGTTAGAAGGCAACTTTGACCAAAAAATACTTGACGAAGAAAGGCGCAAAGAACAGCGATAAAAAGTATACAACAAAAAAAAAAAGAAATAAAAGGGAGCGCATTGCAAATTATGAAAAGTACTGGCAAAACGACATAGAAAAGTGGAAAATGCGCCATTGACGCGATGTGGAAATGGCGTTGGCAACGGCGACCGCAAAATGCAAATGCAAAAATGAAAATGCAAAATGTAAATTCATGAAAAGGCCGAGAAGAAAACAGGTCTGGGTCTGGCTGTGGCTGTGGCTCTGACTCTGAAGCGTCGTCAGCTGTCGACGCTGCTCTTGAGCTTGAATGGCAGAGTAGTACTGAAATACAGCCAGTAACAGAGCCAGGGTTACAGGGAGACGTGTATCCCTTACACCCAGTCAGATAAACATATAGACATCCAGGCAGACAGACAAACACACCGAGAATACGTGTGTAGAGGAGTGTAGTGTGTCTGGGTCGGGTTTGTGTCTGTGTCTGTGTCTGTCTTTGTCTCTTCGTCTGTCCCTGTCTCTCTAGTCTCTAGGTCTTTGGCAATTACGTCAATTGCGCAAACGTCCAAATGTAACAAACAAAACCGTTAAATAGAATTCCAGTGCAATTTATGGCAGAGTCATTGCAGCGCAGTGCTGTCAACAATTGATACCAAAAAAAGGCTAGACGGACCCTAAAAAAAGGTTTGAAAAGGGGCAAATTTAATAATATGCATGCAAAAAAGAAGCACATCAAAAGAGAAATGTCTCAAAAGTCAAAGGGGAATTACATTAGTTCAAATTTGATTTGAAGAACAGTCATCTATTGAAATAGGCTACCTACGCAGCACTTTTGCAGCGAATCTCAGCTAGTCACTGACTATTCTATGAAGAGGGCATACTCTACAAATACAAATGGCCAGAAATAGCATACTACAAACTTTATAAACTTTATACAGGTTAAATTCTCGTCGTGCACGCTTGCTCAATGTTTGTGTACTTGATTTTTCTTAGCGTCTGAATCACTGCAATTTCTGGTGAAGCTTCAGCAACAACTCGATGTTGTTGTTGCTAGAATTGTTGATATCAGCCAGAAATTTTTGCAGACGTCGCGTCGCTGTTGGCGCTTTGTCTGCGCAGATTAACTCATGCCATGTGATCCATTCAAGCCTGGGCTAAACCTTTTTGGGGCGTGGCACAGCACAAACTCGCATTGTTATGCTTTTAAAAACAAACAAAAATGCCGGCACAGGCAAAAAAAAAAATTTGTATAATAATAAAATACCGCAAACTGAGAACTTTGTGTGCAGTTACATAAAATATTTAAAGTACTCGACGAGTTGGCTCCTACACACAGTTACACACACTTACACACCCAACCACAGCTGTCTTTGTAGTGGTAACTACGTAGTTGGGTGTGCTGGAGTGCAACGGAAGCTGCGGTTACAGTGATGCCAACTACCACAAAAAATTTACGGAATTAATAGAAAAACGTTAGAAATATAAAAAGTGTGTGAAGAGCTATAAAGAGTCTAATTACCAAATGAATTAATAATTTTCTAATAAGTAATTATTTCTTGTTAGTAGATTACAAAGTCGCATAATTTAAATAGCATTTGTATCTTTTGCTAGACTTTTTCGCTCAAATGAAAAAGGCTTTAAAGTCTTCCCAATTTTTTGTAAATAGGGGATGCTTTTTGGTTACAAGTGAAGTGGTTTTACAGAGCAAAACGGCTAAATTGACAGCACTGGACCACAGTCGCAGCCGTCGCGTCGGTTATATTTTCATCTTCTTCTTGTTTTTATATTTTTTGTTGCAACTTTAATTGGAAGGCAAATGTCGAGAGCGTTGGCAAACTTGTTTTTGTTTTTCTTATTTTTTTGTTTTTTGGCTAAATCAACTTCAAGTTGGTATTCATTTCCTACGCGACTTAAAGAGCCAAGTGAACGGTTGGTTTCATTGGAGTTGTAAGTTTGTTTATGGAGGCGTTTGATTAAGACTTACCTTTAGCTAAACATGACACGGTCAGGTTCAAACCGATCGCCGATCTCTCTATTAGTTTATATGTTATCAATGGCTGATAACAATACAAGAGGGGGTGACGGATGCGTTGGTGGTTGCTGCAACAGCGCTGCTTCCGTCCCCTTTGACAAACTGCACACACACACACACGCACACTCACTCCACAGGCAACACACACACACAGCGCACAAAAGTCACCCGCTTTGAGCTTTGTGTTGTTATTGTTGTTGTTGCAAAAATGAAAGAAATTAAACGATAATTTGTTGTGAACAGCAGAGACGCGACGCAACCAAGAGTGGTTACTCTTGTGCTCTTGCTCACTCACTCACTCGCGTTGCGTTTCGTTTGTTTGGTTTTGTTTGTTCTCTTTTGGTTTTCCGCTTTGCTTTTTACTTCTTCACAACGCGATGTTGCATGGTGCACATTTCACTTATTTTAATCACAATGAATGCATTTCTCTTCTAACTTTGTTTCCATTCAACGTATTTCACTTTTATTATGACGGCGACAGAATATATTGCTGCTGCTTGGTATTATTCTCGCCTCCGCTTTGTACACCTATCCTTTGCGTGGGCAAGCAAGGATATTTCTTTCTTTCTTTTCTTCTTTTACTTTGCTTTGGTGGTGGTCGTAGATGCGAAAAGTTGTTGACGAAAATACAATACACGTTTAGTAAAACAACATTTTTTATTGGCAAATTCAACGCTCAGTTGCCGGCTGTATGTAATGTGCGTCGAATATATTCGATAATTTTACTACATATTTATTTAATTTAAATATTTCACGCACCGCTAACACGCGCAGACATGCTCAAATTTTCTCAAATATCAACTAAAGCATTAACAGTGTGACCACTTTCAAAAGATACAATAACGCTTACTTCTTATACACTTGGTATGCAGTATTTTTGGTATTTTCCATTATACGTTTTCCCAAATATGTTGCAACAAACATGTTGCGCTACTATTAAAATATGTTGCAGATACATGTGGCATGACAAAGAAAATGAAATAAATTTATAAATATTTTAGGAAAAACTTGTTTAATTTCCTTAAAATACACAACAAGCATAAAGTCAAATGCTGAAATCTTAAACTATTGCATGCTTGAGATGATAATACACAACAGCGCCATCTATGAGTATGTTGGATAATTACTGGTTGCACATTGGTTCTTAAATAGACTAAGCTTGACTTGCACAGTGATTCTACAACTGTTTTATTCTCCAAGCGGACTTCGTAGTCTTTATATTCTGTGCAGCATTTATCAAAAGGAAAAGAATAATAAAAAGTTTAAATACTGCACCTAAGAGAGCATATAATAAACTTAAAAATAAATGCCGAGATATCAAAATTGTTCTTTGATTGATTTATTTGAGGCCAAAAGTTCAACGAATTTCGGCGATTTCGGTTCATCAAACTAAACGTGCCAAACGTGACATTACTAATTGTCAACAAATTGGTAATATACATATGTACATACATAAAACATTTTCTGCACTAGTGACAAGCCTCTTTGAACAAAATTTCATTACCAAACGCGCTGCTGATAAAGTCCACATAAAGTTTTTAGTATTGAACTATATTGGAACCTGGGGGAGTCTACAATTTAGTCTGGTATTGAACGCCGTCACAGTCACATTAAGAAGCATGTATTTGATCTCCGGTGTTGCTCATTCGCGATACAAATGGCTTGTTATCTTTTTTCTAATAATGATCATTATAGTTTACATACCATTCCAAAATGATAATTTAAATCCAAGTCATAATTTAAGAAACACAAAAACGATTGATATCAACTTTATTGATGATGAACGTCATCGATCCTTTGAGAATGTGATAAGTGAATCCGAGAATGCGAACGATGTGTACGTTGAGAATGTGAAGGTGGAAAATACTACACAGAAACCTCAGTTATATTTTGTGGAAAATGCCAAGTGTAAAATACCCTATATTGATCCATTTTCTGCTGATGTTATGGAAGATTACAAGCCGGAGATATTTGAAACATGCTCGAATGAATCGGATCTAGTAAGACCCATCTTTGATCTGAACAGGAAACGTTATGTGCTCCAAATAAATGAAACTCTTGCCGCGCAAAAACTCAACTCCAGCGATATCGAATATAATTGTTATTACCAGGAAATCACACGGAAAGCTAGTAGCGATAGCTATAACGAGTAAGTCGGAAATTGAAAATAGTCATAAAATGCTTAAAAATCTTCTGCTACTACTACCTTAGTAGTATACTCATAGAGTGATAAATAACTTAAGTCTATAATTTCTTCAGTCCCCTGCCTAAGATATACTTCAGCCACGGATATGTAGTGCCACATCATGTGGAGGGCATGATTTTGGCCTGTTATGAGGCTGGCAACAAAACAAATGTCTTACAGGAGGATGCCTACGCACTGGTACAATATATGCCCCTTCCTCCACCTGAGGATCCCACGACACCTCGGAAACCCAGTGTCATTATGTTCGGCATAGACAGTTTGTCGAGAATCAATTTCCGACGCACTATGCCCAAAGTTTACAAGTTTCTAACACGTCCGGGCTGGTATGAAATGCAGGGCTATAATAAGGTGAGTTTTATATCCAAATACTTGTACTAAAAATACAGACTTTAACCTTCTTTAGGTGGGCGATAACACATTTCCCAATTTGATGGCTATACTAAGTGGATATTTACCGGATTCGGCCAAGGAGCATGTCTGTGATACGGATAACGAAGGTTGCTTCGATCGTATGCCGTTTATATGGAAGTATCTTAAAGGTGCTGGATATTTGACTGCCTATGGGGAGGATGAATGTGGCATAAATACATTTAACTATGTCAAACCGGGATTTAGAGAGAAACCCACCGATTACTACTATAGGCCATTTCTAAAAGCCTTCGAGGGTGAAATGAAAACTTGGAAATGCTCAACGTGTACACTAAAATATTGCATTGGACGGCGAGTACAAAGCAGTTATGTCTACGATTATGCCAAGGAGTTTGCGAAACGATATGTCGATGAACGACCCATTTGGGGTCTCTTTTGGTCAAGTAGTTTTAGCCACGACAGCTACTCGATGCCCTCCAAAATGGAAAATTTTACACTGCAATATCTGCTGGACTTTAAACAGGATGGCGTACTTGACGAGAGTATTGTAATCTTCTTTTCGGATCACGGTGCTCGCTATGGCACACTATCTTATTATCCCTCTGGATTTTTAGAGGAACGTCTGCCCATGATGTTCATATATTTGCCACCTTGGTTCCGGGAAAAGTATCCAGCATTTGCCAAAGCTTTGGAAATTAATCGTAATCGTTTGACATCCAATTACGATCTACACAATACTCTCAAGCACATTATAGAAATCGGCGATTTGCCGAATTCTCCCAAGTTACCCAAAGCCAGCGATTGTCCGAAGTGTCAATCGTTGTTCTATCCGGTCAATGCGATACGGAATTGTACCGATGCTGGCATAGCAGAGCATTACTGCACCTGTCAGCCCTACAAAAGGATCTCCAACGATTGGTCGAATCGTATTGCTCCTGGCGTCATCGATCGCATGAACGAATATCTTTGGGCCAGAAACTTTAGCAGTGTCTGCGCGAATCTCACATTAAGTTACATTCACAAGACCGAAATCAAAATTGGTCTCGATATTAATTTTCACGAAGAATTACCCCAATTGGATGAAGCTTTTTATCGCACCAAGTTTAAGGTGCAACAAAATAGCGCAGATTTCTATGCCACAGTTATATATAATAATGTTACAAATTCCGTTAATGTCGATGTGGAGACTATAAGTCGCACCAACTCTTATGAGGAGGACTCATCGTGTATTACTGATAAAATTGGCAAAATGTACTGCATTTGTAAATCTCTCTTAAAGCCATAATATTTATTTAATTCAACTACTAAACTTTACCAAAAAGAATATTAAATGTAATTGCAAAATAAAAGTACACGAATTCCGGCCTTTTTTTTTTGTTACTTATTTTGGTCAACTTCAATTTGATCAAAGTACTTTCTCTGATAAACATTTAATGTTTCCGCCCTCACCTTCCGCTGATAAAGTTTTTAATTTGAATTACTCTGAGGTCTTGATACACATCTGATTAAACGCAAATTTTAGGTTCAATACAAGTTAATTGAACTTTGTATCTATTAATAAACGGCACATCGGAAAAAAAAAAAGAGATTGATTGTGCATGGTTTTATCAAGGTCACAAAATAGTTAATACAACTAAACTTTGGATACATCAATCACTGTCGAATTTAATCTAGTAATCGATAGATAACTTTGTTAATATTTTATTTATAAATTTCTTAGAAAAGTTAATGTCAAGAAAAAGCGTTGCGCGTTTTTAAATTGTTATGCCCATGAGAGCTTTTGTCACTTGTTCTTCTTCTTCCCCAAAGGGCATTCCAAACATCTAGCATACTATCAGCTGTTATCTATCAGCTGTTCTGCGCGTAAACAAAAGTTGTTATTGTGTATCTTTAAGCGTTGAAACTCACAGATTCGCGATACAAATTAACTTTATGAAATATATTTAACAGAATCATGACGCTACAGTGTCGAACTTGTGCTAGTGTTATTTACAATAAGAATGCAGTTAATATCTTTAATTTTGATAACCTGGAGGTTTTAACAAACATACAGTTTGTAGTTGGGTCTAGGGTGAGTACAAATACACACGATTTTATTTTGGATTTTTCTAATTTACTTTCATATAAAGCTTATCAATGATCACGAACTACCGTCACACACATGTGGTTGCTGTCTGCTGGATTTGAAGCGAGCTGTGTTCCATATAAATGTATTCCGGGAGCGTTACAAGAAGGCACAAAAAGAACTGCAAGGAACCTCATGGAAAGCCAATGATAAACTACATGAATTGGAAAATAACAAAACAATCGATGAAGTGCACATTGATAGCGATGATTTCTTTCAAGCCAGTTACAATTTAGATGATGATCCTAACAGCGAATCGGAAGATTTAATCGGATTTGATGAAGAGGATGTACCAACAAATATAACAGAGGATAACGTCGACGATGCTGGCAACTTGATTATTACCAATCACAGTGAAAAAATCAAAACTGAGCGTCAAAATTCAGTTGAAGAATTTGAAAAGATTTCACTTAAGGATTTCAGGCCTCGTGACAAAGACTTGCACTCTAATCCTGTCATTAATTCCTACCTAAACAAAGTTGAAGAATGGCATAAAAAGAAAACAGAAAAAACCTCCAGTACAGAAAACGATCAGGAATTGACTAAAATTAAAGTGAAGAAAAAACACTACTCGAGTTGGAAGAATCTAACGGAGGAGCAGGTAATCGAACGAAAGCGACAACAACGACGACGCGACTGCATTTGTGACCAGTGTGGCCGCCATTTTACGGATCAGAGCAATTTTAAGCTCCATATGATTCGACACTCTGGCATCAAGAATTTTGAGTGCAAGGAATGCTCGAAACGATTCTACACGGAGCACTTGCTGCAGTTGCATGAACGGATTGTGCACCAGGGAGAACGACCCTATGCCTGCAGATATTGTGAAAGAAGATTTCAGAACAGCACGTCCCGCATAGTACACGAACGGTGATTATAATGTCTTATTGGTTAATAAATTTCAAAATAGTTATAATGTAAATCCCTTTTCAGTGGTCACAATAATGTCCGTCCTTATTCCTGCAAATTCTGCGAGAAAACATTCACTTACTCAACCGGTCTTTCGCGTCACCTTTTAATACACAATGGGGTTCGACCGTATTTGTAAGTAGTTACACATTAAAAAAAATTAAAATAATTTTAACACGCGTACTTTTTAGCTGCACCATTTGCGACCGAAACTTTCAGCGAAATACACATTTAAAGGCTCATCTTCGCTCCAAGCAGCATGCTTCAAAACAAGCCAACGCGAATTTACTTCGAGAATCTGAATAATAATAAGAAATAGACGAATTTTGCCTTATTTATTTATAGATTAAAAGTTTTCTTAATTCCGTAAATTTAAACTTAAGTTATTTTTTCAAGTCCAATGAAATGCAGTGTGACCAGCCCACTTCCAAATATGGAATACAGCCTGTTAGTATGTTTGAACATTTACCATACAGATGTGGTATATTTTTGTTTACCGAAAACAGCCACACTCTTGGTATTTGTATATTTCGTAAACTAAAAGTGTTTTCAATTAATATTTGTATAATGGAAGATTTTTGCCGAACTTGCGGCAAAACAATAACTGAACAAAATTGTAAAAAGAGTATATTTTCTCCAATGGGTCGACGACTCTTACGGAGTGTTCGCATTATCACAAATTGCTGGGTAGTAAGACTGTGATTTTAAACGATTTGTTGTTACAAATATTTTATTCCAAGGTGGAAAATGTTGCCGGTTTTCCCATTTACATATGCGAGGACTGTCAGGAATTTATCAAAAAGATCACTGCCTTCCGCAAGCGTTGCACAAAAATAGAGGGTTTCCTTTCCAAACGAAAAACAAAATTAAACACAATCAACCAGCATTCGCCTGGCAGAGGACGAGAAACTAGAACTGTCGATCCGCTGGGAATTGATGAGACGGAGACACTTGAGCCATACGACGACATTAAGGAAGAGCCAGCGAGGGATCATCCTAATCAGATTGAAGCTGAAGATCCAGAACAACTAAGCGAGTCGCAATTCGATGTAGAGCAGGATTCCGATGATTATGATGACGATCTGTTGTTCAATGATGCGATGCAAGACACAAAAACAGATGTATACCAGGAACCTAAAGAAGACATATCCAAAAAACAGACAAATACAGAAAGCACCAAGCGTGGATACCGCAAATACACGATGCGCGTGGGTAAAAGAACTATGTACATCAAAATGACCGACGACAAGCTGCCCAAGCGAATTGTGGATCCACAAAGACAGTGGTCAACGGCTCGTCCCTGTATTTGTGAGCATTGTGGTCGTCAGTTTAAGGATGGTAGTAATCTTAATGTGCATTTATTGAGGCACACTGGCACCAAGAACTACGAGTGCAAGCAATGCAATGAAAAGTGCTATACACTCCATTTACTGCGACGACATCAGCTGAAGCATACGGAAGGACCATATGAGTGCACCTTCTGTGGACTACAGTACAGCACAAACAGCTCACGAGTGCGGCATGAAAGGTGAGTGATAGCATAGGAATCAGCAGTAAAATGGTTTCAATTAACTTATATGCCATTGTAGGGAGGCATGCAAAAAGGGTCGAGCGCCGCAATCTAAAACAGAGATTATCAAACGCGGCGAACGCACGTTTCAGTAAGTTTTGTTCTAGACTAGTTTTACAAGCAATGCTAATGCTGTGTTCTTTTTAAAGCTGTAATATTTGTGATCTTTGGTTTCTGCGCGCCGGAAATCTCGCACAACATCTCAAGTCATCCAATCACACAGCCAATGAGCGACGGAAAAACAAAAAGTATCAAACAAAGCAGTGAAGTATTTGAAATAATTGAGACTTGTATTTATTTAAAAACCATTTAGTTACTCCATTGTATTTCGACATAGATAACTACGAATAAGCCTTTTACTAGGCTGCATTCACACTGTTTCACAGCAGTGGGCCAAGCAAAATAAAATAGTTTTAAACACCTTGCTTCATAAAAATAAGTCCATTGAGCAGATTTATTTCAATCCACAAAAGCTTTTGTAACAAAATTAAAATAAGTCCAGAAATTATTAATGGTTAGCAACTGCTAAATTAGAGAGAGACCCTCGTATAAACCATCTTCATAATATAAGGTAAGCTATAAAATTATAGCAATAGAAACTAGCTAAATTCCCTTTGTTAACTGGAGTCTTCGACCATTTCCTTCTTCTGCTGCTTTTGCAGATTATCCTTATGCATTTTACTAAACTGATGAGAGTATAAATTGAATTTGTAACGGAAAAAGGCATCACAAACATCGCATCTGAAAGCAGAAAGTTATGTTAAGTCAAAACAGTCCTAATTTTATTTAACAAAAAGATATATTTACCTGTAAGGACGTTCGCCGGTGTGAATCCGTTCGTGCTCCTTTAGCTTGCTGCGTGTGTAGAATCCTTTAAAGCAAATGTCGCATTCGTAGGGTCGTTTACTATCATGTCGCATCTCATGTTTCTTTTTAGATTGAGGATTGGGAAAGCTCATGTCGCAGATCTTGCATTTAAAGGGAGTGAGACCCAAGTGCTGATTGATATGCCCGTTTAGTGCGTACTTTGTAGCATAGCTTTTATCGCAGTAAATGCAAAAGTGACGAACACTTTCCTTTGGCTGCGGTTCCGACTGCTTCTGACCATCTTTGGGTTCGATCCTTTGATTAAATTTGTTCACATTTCTATGAATACGCGGTGATGCTCCATGTACGTGTCTGTAACAAAGGATTTTATAGTTTAACTGTTTAAATTATTTACACATTAACTTACTTTTCATGCAAATAACGAGAGTTGGAAGAACTAAACGCTTTGGTGCAATAGTTGCATCCAAAGGGCAGTTCTCCTCTGTGCCTGACTCGTATGTGCATGTTCCTCATGTAGGCGTCATAGAATTGCTTGGGACACTCAGGGCACGTATAGTTTTTGGTGCGCGTATGCCGCAGCATATGTATAGTCAGATTACATCTGACGCGAAAGGATGCACCACACTGATCGCAGACATGATTAAGGGGCAAAGCGCGGATTTGTTCACGCCGTAATCGATTCTTTTCCTCTCGAGTGCGTTTTATACGCTTGGGCGCCGTCTCCCGTAGTCTTTGCTTTTTTGGCTTAACTACTTGTATCTTGGAGACTGTGGGTCTAGTTTGTCTCGGACGTGTTATCCTATCCTTTCCCCGATATTCGTTTAATAGATCCTCATAGATCTGTGCACCTAATGCAATGCTATTGGTATCCGCTGCTGCTGGATGTGTCACCTGCCCAGTTTTTTTAGCTACCGCTCGTGGACGTGTCAAGGACTCAACTACAGTGGTTTCTCCATTGGCTACGTCTGCGGGAAATACAGAAATAAATTCCTCCTCCTTAATGTCCTCAATTAAATCGGGCGGCAGAGCAGCACTGTCATCATCAGGCAGGTTCAGATCATCGCCGCCAGAGAGACACAGTTCCGTCTGTATACAGGTCTCTCTGAACTCAATCGCCGTGCGCAAGCTCTCAACACACTTGAAGCACATGTGTTGCGCTGTTTCCTCTTTGCACTGAATCTGCAATGGGTTAAGTAGAGTAAGTATTGTAGACTTCTACAACAATTAATACTTACCCAAATTCCAGTAATAACTTCGATGTGATACAACATTACGCCGTTTTCTTTGTTGCACAAATCTTTAGCATTCTCATCGAGCACAAATGGTCGTGAGCAAGTGCGACATTTCACTTTTTGAATGCTCTTAGCGGGCGAATTAATCACTGCCTGCTCCTCGGCCAAGGGATCTTGCTCAGTGGGCACAGGAGTAAAGGGCACAAAGGCGTTTCCAGTGGCGCTTACAAAATCGGGCACCGACACAATGCCAGTGTTACGCACAAAGTCGGGGGCTATGGTAATTGCTCCACTGGCCTCGGCTGCTTCGCGTGCATCCGCTTCCTCAAGTAATTCGGCCACTAATTTTTGATTCTTTCGCTTCTCTGATTTCTCCCGTTCAGCTTCGCTCATGTCGTTCTTATTGATACACGGCACAGCGCCCGGTCTTAGCGTTCTCTTTGAGCACAAGCCTTAAATTCAATTGCTTTATTTATTTTGGAATATGACTAAAAATAATAAACAAACCCATTTGAAACTGTAATCCCCCCTGAATGTCTTCTTCTTGAAAGTGCTCGTTGCATATGACGCTCTTTATGTAGGGTTTTGGTTTGTCTTTGATGTTTTTGCGACAAAACGCAAGCCATTTTTTGAAAGTTTCCGGGTTTTTTGGAAAACTGAAGAAACTAAATTGCTGTGAGTGTTTTTGTCTGGATTTAAACCTGTTTGTGCAGTTGTGCACCGCGCACTTCATTTTTTTCAACACAATTTTATTAATATTTGTGACGTCGTAACGCAGGGCTGGCAACCATCTGACTTACAAGTTCTGAGCTAGATCAAATGTACATATATCGATAAGTTATCGATAACGTTAGTATTTATTTCCCACACAGCCTTTAGTATTTTTTCTGAATGTGAAATGCTTTTAGTTTAAATTTAAATTCTTTAATTGCACTACGAGATAAATAAAAAAAATTATTCCTAATTTGAGTCCACAGCAACATGTTCCGTCTTAAGGGACCTTTTTAGATGTGCTTTCGAACGATAATGCGTGTGTAGACTGGATTTACGATTAAAGTGAATATTGCAAGTTTCGCAGCTGTAGAAATAAGCAAATTTACAATTGTTCTGTGTTTGAAAAATATTTAAACACACCAAAATGGCTGCTCTCCAGTGTGGACGACGGCATGCTTGTCCAAGGATGTTTTCTTTGTAAAGATTTTATTACAGATAGAACATTTAATTACTGGCGTTTTAGCTTGTGTCACCAAATTCTCCTTGTGTGTTCTGCAAAAAATAAAAAAATATATAAAAATAAATAATAAATCATATAAGCATTTATAATTTTATCTATTACTAAGACTCTAAATCTTAAGTCCCATTTTAATGACCTTCTGGGCTTCTACTTTGTTTTTCTTTTGGATCCGGTGATTTACATTGGTCTTGTTTATGTTTTGAACTTATACAGGGATGTTATTCTGTCTACTAGTATTGTTTTCAAATTGTGGGAATAGCATATAAGAAATTGAGGAAGGTAAAGAAATAAACGCAAAAAAAAAACAAAAGAAATTAAGGACGTTTGAGTTCACCTGGGTGGAGAAATTCATGCTTTTTCAAGCAGGTTTGGGTAAAATAAGATTATATCTTCGATGTAACAATATATATAATCTTATTACTCACCGTTCATGACGACAACGCGAAGTGCTTGTAAAGAAGCGAAGATCACAGTATTTGCAGGCATAAGGCTTTTCGCCCAGATGCCTCACGCGAATGTGCAAGTGGAGTAGATGTCGGGTGAAGAACTTTTCCCCACATTCCGTGCATTTAAAATCCTTGACACCCGAATGACGTAGAATATGTATCTTCAAATTGCTGGTATCTGCGAAGCATTTTCCACATTGATCACATACTAAATTCTTAGATGTCGGAGGCCGTTTCTCTTTACTATTGGCTGGTTCTCCAATTTCATATGATGTTACATACTCTGGATCTTTAGGTGGCACAACATTTACCACAATTTCTTCAATGTCCTCTTGCAATAGTTCCTGAACGAGATCCTCTGTTGTACACGTTGTGGGTTTATTGATTTGCTTTTTAAGCAGAACGTTAATTTTTGTGTGTTTCTGTTTTTTGGATGCAAGTTTCCTTGAGCTTGAATCCGCTTGAGCTCTTCGTTTTCCCTCTAACATAAGTGAGTTTGTTTTTATACATCGCTCCCGAAAGGCTATCGCGTGGTTTAGATCCAAATTACAGCTCCCGCAAATGTGCATCGGCAGGTACTTGTCCTCCTCAAACTATTAAAATAAATAAATAATTGTAACTGAATACAGGAATTTTAAAAACGCCTTACACAAATGCCCGTCAGTTTTTGTATGTTCTGTAAAATTTCATTGTCGTCTGCATCGAAGAGTTTCTTAGCATTCAGATTATAGATCCTTTTCCCACACGTTCTGCAAGCAACTAAATTCGACATATTATTAAAGTTATATTTTAAATTAATTTATTAGCCAAGCTTTAACAATACTGCAAACACCATAATAGTTCATTTGTAAACAAATGCGAATGGCAAATGATAATTACAGCTGTTGCATCGAGTTTCCGTGTGAATGTCGATAAGTTGACTATCGCTTTTCAAACGCCATTCTAATTTGTTTACTTTTGTTTCCTTCGCTTTATACATCAACAAGTTCTTCTATTATGGAATCTGGAAACTCTATTGTCCCATCAGGCACCGTAATATCATTTACGATGTTAAGTTGACTGCTTAGCGCCTCACTTGCTCGCTTTTGATGCTGCTTCGTTCGACAGTGAATTTTTAGTCCAGGTCTACGTGGAAAGGCAACATTACACAAGTCGCAGCTAATAGAAATATTAAAATCTAAATTTTACAACACAATAATATATTGTATATATCAACATACCGATAAGGCCGCAAGCCTGTGTGCAGAAATTCGTGTTTATTCAAGCACGACTTGGTTAAATACTTTTTGCCGCAAACCTTGCATTCATAGGTAAAATCTCTAACGTGCCGCACTCTGATTGGAATATATGAGAACAGAAGTTATATAAAGAATTTGTATACGTTGAATTAACTAATTAGAGATAATTAAATTCTTACTGTTCATGCCTTCCCCGTTCCGTGGCCGAGTAGAAGCGCTGTCCACAATGTTTGCATACAAATGGCATTTCTCCTTGGTGTTTCACTCTTATGTGCAGTTTTAATAGGTATTTGGAGTAGTGTTTTGTGCCACATTCCTCGCACTCGAAATTCTTTTCCCCTTTGTGGCGCAGTATGTGTATGTCAAGGTTTTTAGAACTCTGGGATTGATGGCCACAAAGATCACAAATAAACACCTTGGGATTTGCTGCAGTTTTCACAGTACCACAGTCTTTACTCAACAGCTCTTCATTTGCCTTTGTCTCAGTTGATGTTTCCAATAAACTGTTTGCTGTTAAACTTTTTCCGACATCTCTTTCTGAAGATACGGACACATCGTCCTTGATACTGGTTTCACTTAAAGCTTCCGCTGATCTACTCCGTTTATTATCAAAATCATCGACGGAGTTCCGAGGCGATATTTTGATGGACTTTGAATCGGAGTCTACTTTTAGAACAGACGATGATTTACCAGTACATGATTCATTTCGAGCTAGACACTTTTTGCTTAGTGAATTACTGTATTGGGTACAGGGAGCTCGTAGGCTACGACGTTGTCTAATGCTTGTTGAGATTGCTTTGTCCATAGCACGTCCTTGTGACACTTTTTGCTGCTGTTTTGTTCGGCTGCGCATATCGCCCATTGATTCTGTTTGCGGGAGTCTCTCTTTTATTGGATTTGGGGGTGTCAACTTTTGGAGCTGCAAAACATTTTCTGTTCGCAGGCAGCGCTCGCGAAACTCTATAGAGTAATACAAATCCAGATGACAACAGGTACAAATATGCTTGGGCAGCTTTTGATCTTCCTTTATCTGCAATTAGAAAATTCTCATTATGCACCTACAAAACACCGTTTTGTTTACATGCGAGACTCACACGAATTCCAGTTAGAATTTCTAAATTGATTAATATTTTACCATCTTCTTCATCAAAAATGTTTCTCGAATTGGGATTATAAATGATAGCAGCACACGTTCTGCATTGCATCGTCATTTTTTTTTAAACAAATTTAAAATTGTTTTAGTTACTTTTGTTTTGGCTACAAGTTTGGGACTGCTGCGACACAGGGCTGTTATTTTTATTGTTTGTTGCTAGTTAACACGTGAATGGTAAGTCCACTGCGATAGGTGAATTGTAGTTTGTTGGAGAGAGGGAAAGGAAAATATTCAAATTTAAAAAGCCCGCCTATTAGAAACAACGTTAATTTAACCGCCTTAATTAAAAAAAAAAAAACTTATTTTTTCTTTACGCATTTATAAGTTTACTTATTGTAGGTAATATATTTAAAAAGTAATCCCCTTTGAGCCTTAAAATTGTATGTGTAAGGATTAGTTTTATAGAAAAATTTGTTGAATGATTTTAAGTATTGGAGCTCAGCTAATTCCTTGACTTTCTATGTCAATTGTAGCTCATTAATAATTTCTAATGGTTCATCGGGAATCGTAATCCCAATGAGTTGATTCTTTAACGCCTCATTTGCTCTCATTTGATGTTGCTTTGTTCGACAGTGCACTCTTAGACCAGGTCGGCGAGGAAATCCAATGTTGCACAACTCACAGCTAGAAAATAGTTTATTTTTAGATTATATAAATAATAAATGTATATTATATACACACCGATAGGGTTTCAGACCTGTGTGCTGAAACTCGTGTTTATTCAGACACGATTTGGTTAAATACTTTTTACCGCAAGTCCTGCACTCATATTTGAAATCCCTAATGTGTCGAACTCTGTAATAAAGTGAAAAGTTGTAAGTTTTGAGATACTTAATGGATCTTTCTCGCATACTTTTCATGTCTCAGTCGAGCACTGCACGAATAGAAAAAGATTCCACAAAATTTGCAAGCAAATGGCTTTTCTCCTTGGTGTTTCACTCGAATGTGCAGTTTTAAAAGATATTTGTTGTAGAATTTTTCACTACACTCCATGCATTCGAAATTCTTTTCACCCTTATGTCGCAATATGTGTATTTCCAGGTTTTTGGTATTTTGGGATTGATGCCCACAGAGATCGCACATATAACTCTTGGGACCTGTTGTTGTTTTCTTATTTTCCTTGTTTACTTTCTTAGGGGGTTTCTTTTCTGGCTTGGCAATTGGTTCTGGAGCACCATTCACTGCAGTCTCCGCTGATGTTTTCAGTTGGCTCGTTTCGGATCCGGTTTCTGGACAGGTGTCTGCATTTAACTTGGCTCGTTTCTTGTACTCTTTCCTTCCTAGCAGGTTTATCAGATGAGACTTTGTTTCATAGTGTTTTTGTAGGTAGTCGTTTACTTTAAAGGACTTATTACACAAAGAACAGCTAAAAATATACATAACATTAAACACTCTAGTCGTTAGCTATGGGTGCGATACACTTACTTGTAAGACCGCTGGTCTGTGTGTACAATCGAGTGTATTCTCAGACAGCTACTGGTTGGAAACAATTGGTAACAAACTGGGCACTCAAATTTAAAATCATTATAGTGTAGATTTCTGTAAAAATAAACGGAATAGTAATAAATTTGATATTTTGATAAAAACTTAAAAATTTAAGACTTACTTTTCATGAACCCTTCTAGTATGTACAGAGCTGAAGCGCATCTCGCAGAACCTGCAGGTAAACGGTATCTCACTTCGATGTGCTACTCGAACGTGAAGGCCCACCTTGTATTTTGTATAAAACTTTTCGTCACATTCAGGACATTTATAATTCTTTTCACCATTATGGTACAAAACATGAATATCCCGCAAACGACGTCTGCTAAACTTTTGGCCACAAATGTCACAGGACCATGATGTAATTTTTTCTTTTTTCTTTTTTACTGCTCTCCTAATTGATCTAACTGGCTTGGTAGATGGCTCATCAAGAGTCTTTTTAGGAGCTTCATCGGTTGTCTCAGTTATTTTTTTTAGTAAACTGGGAGATGGCAGATACTCGTCTTCTGATTCAGAGAAAACGAATTTTCCATCCTCGGCACTAGAGTTACTGTCGTCCTCCGATGATGTACTTTGTTTATCATTCATATTATCTATTTTGCTTTGTTGTAAATCATCTTTTGAAATATTTGAATCCTTTTCCGAGCTAATTTTATTACTGTTTTGTGTGCGTCGACGTGAACTTCGCCGTTCGCTTGGTTCTTGGCTTACGTTCTTAGGAGGCGATAGTAATTCTTTTTCTAAATCTCTTTCGGAACAGACGTTGGCGTCGTTCTCAGCTTCAATTTCATTTGATTCCTCCGATGTCATACTCTGGTTATCATCATGATCGTCTATGGAGCTCGGCGAGGAACTTCTAGACTGAATATCAGTCTTTGAATCGGTTATTACCTTTGAGACCTTAGCAGGTTTTGTAGAATTTAATGTATTCCCGGGAAATTCTTTAGATAAAACTGTTTTGATATGTGGCGTAACATTCGGTATAACCGAAGCGGTTATACTTTGACTTTCAGTGGCTAGTTGGTGCATAAAAAGCTCTTCCATCATATCCAAGGTCATATTACTTTGTGGCTCCGGCTTTCTCATGATTTTGTTCATTAATTCCGTCTCTAATATTGGAGCTGACGGCGGCGTCGCCCCTTGGACAACTTTCTGCAGAACATTCTCCGTTCGCAGGCAGCGTTCCCTAAACACAATTGAGTAATACAAGTCCAGGTGGCAGCAGGTACAAATGTGCTTAGGCATTTTTCCATCATCTTGTATCTTAAATTAAACCAAGCACTTAATGCACTTTAACAATACCAACTTGTGTTGACGGACGCTTACCCGAATACCGGTTAGAACTTCGATATTGACCAATATTTCATCGTCTTCTTCGTCAAATATATTTTTTGCATTGGGATTAAAACTCTTTGAACCACAAGTTCTGCATTGAATAGCCATTTTATTGCTTGCATTCGAATATGTTTATCTTTATTTATCTTTATAAATCACATAAATAAAATCAGCTGATTTATACAGGGCTGTTATTGAATTGTTTTTCCTTACGTGTGAATGGCAACTTTCGGGGTGAATGCACTGATTCCACTGGATAGCGGTGTATAATTTAAACCGAGTTCAATATATAAATAAAATACGTATCAAATGTTTAAATGATAATATCGTTTTATTCATCAACCTCTTCAATTAAAGAATCTGCAAAATCAAAATCAATATCATCATAATCGAGTTCTTCTGATTTGGAATTAAGATCAAAGTCTTCTTTTGACTTAGCGGACAGTCTTTTGTAGTGGAATTTTGTTGTATTATGTTTTTTCCAGGATTCGACTGACTTAAAGGTCCTATTGCAGGTTTCACAACTGTAGAAAAGTATAATCGTTAGTATTTGCTGTTAAGGGATCGCTTCTAAAAACATACTGATTGATCAATCTTCCTTTGGCATGAAGTTCTTTATGTGAATTGAAGGTAGTTTCAGTTAAAAATCTTTTGTTACAAATATCACACTCATATGGCAGCTGTTTTGGGTGTTTCTTTCTGAAAATGCAAAAAGGGGTTAACAAATTTACACAATATTTGCGAAATTTCTTGCTTACCGCTCATGGCGACAACGAGCGGGACTTGTGCTGAATCGCATGCCACAATATCTGCATTCAAACGGCTTTTCTCCTTTGTGGTGGACTCTTATGTGTAGCATTAGCCGGGATTTATCAAAGTATTTCCAACCGCAGTCCTTGCACTCAAACTTCTTTACTCCCGAGTGCCGCAGTACATGACTTTTTAAATTGCTTATATCTCGGAACGACCAACCACATACATCACATACATAGTTCTTTGCCAGGCTTGTGTACGGGGCTCTTCTATATCTTCTCGTTGACTGTGTGTCTTCCCATTGTGGCCTTGAAAATACCCCAGCTTGTTTATCTTGAACCCCATGTATTTTGGTTGTCTGCGTTTCTTTTGTAGATTCCTCGCAACGCAAAATTCGCACTCGTGGTAAGAGTCTTTTTGGGCTATCTATAACCTTCGGCGGTGTTATATCTATCGAATTGTTAGCATAGTCATTTAGCTCAACTTCATCTTCACCCAAAGGATCAAATTGATCACAGTCAGGCGAGGATCTTTTCCTACCAGAAATTTCTTCTTGCTTCACAGCCCGTAATTGTTTTTGAGTCTCTAAACAGCGCGTACGAAAGGATATTGAATGCTCCAAGTCCAGATAGCAGCAGGAGCATATGTGTTTGGGCATGTGAGAATCATAGAACAACTAAAAAAAAAAAATTAAAAAGATTTTAAGTACTTCGTCCAGTGGTCCTTTAGATGGCGGCATAATCCATGTAGTTTTAAATTACCTGTATGCCAGTTATTGTCTCAATATTGTGCCGAATAGTTTCATTTCCGCGCTCAAAAAGGTTTCTTGGATATACATTAAAAATCGGTTCACCGCAAACTCTACACAGAATATTCATTGCTTAGGTTCTATAAAACAAACTATTCATAATACAATTTGTTTACATTAAAAATGTACTAAAAATGCCGTTTTGGTACTTAAATACTAACTGCAAGTAACAGCGACCAACACTGTAGTGGCCAACGACAGATAAACAACATCAGCTGTGCGCTTCACTCTTATCTGCCATTCGCCCAGACACAAAACAAAAACCCTTCTGAAATCGTTTACAAATATTTATTTATTGTATTTTAAACAAAACTCTCATGATGAGTGATTTACATAGTCTTTGTCGTACTTGTGGTAAAACAATTAACGAACAATTCGATGTCAAGCTTTTTGAAGAATTGCATTACCCCTTAGTTACTCTTATTGAAGATATAACCGATATGTGGGTAAGTTTAACATTAACACATTATAATCAAATTTTGTGGTCAACTATTTAAGTTTACTTCAATAGATTGAACTAGACAACTTTCTACCGGAATACATATGCTTTGAGTGCAAAGCAATGCTGGATCAAATCATTGAATTTCGAGCAAACTGCTTAAGCACACACAAAAAACTTTTGGCGGCTATTAAAAACGACATTAATAAAGCAAACGACATAATAATATCCGAGGATGAAGAATTCGTATTAAACAACTCAGAACAGAACAGTATTGATGACAGACTGTTAACTACAGAAGCAGATTCTAATGACTCGCCTCGAACTACCAAAGTAGAAAAACCGAAAGTATTTTTGCGAAAAAAGGAAGCGACAGGAAAAAGGTCAAAACGCAAAAACAATCGACACATGCAAACGTGGATTTGTGAACAGTGCGGTGGAGAATTTAAATGTTCAACATATTTTAAGCTTCATTTGCTGCGACACACGGATAAAAAGGAATTTGAATGCGATGTCTGTAAGAAGAAATATTTCACACGCAATGAAATGCTGCGGCACAAGATTTTGCACACAAATGCGAGACCTTACGCCTGTCGCTTTTGTGACAAAACATTTCGAGGCACCAGCTCCAAGGCGGTGCATGAAAGGTACAAAGTAATAGCATTCTAAACGTATTTTTGTTATCATTAATTTGATTCTTTACAGGTCCCATACAAATGAACGTCCATTTCCTTGTCAGTATTGTGATAAAGCCTTTAGGTCCACGTCTGTGCGAAAAGCGCACGAACGAGTTCATCTTAACAATCGGAAATTTCAGTAAGAATTTATTATTACACAATGCTATAAGCCATTATTTTAACAATTTTTTTTTAGCTGCGAGCCATGCGATCAGTGGTTTCTTAGATCTTCTCATTTGCTGTTACATCAACGCACCAAACTACATAAGGCTAAGTTGAATAGTAATTAATTATAAGTCAACTGATAACAACATTCAAAAGTTGAGCAAATTAAATTTTAAAAAATCACGCATCAATGTGAATGGCAACTACTGTGACAGCTGATTTATTTATGTGCGAATGGTGCAATTCTGTTTTTTGCTGGAGTTTTACTCATGAAGGAGCGTACGCTGATCTAATTGTAAGCAAATTATAAACAAATTTGAATAAATATTTACTTTGTAAAATAAAACGCTTATAATAGTGACGCGTCAGTTTGAACCATTTGTTATAGAGCAGTAAAATATAAATTACACATAATATACACCATATTAATATTTGGAGAGTGTTATATTTGGAATTTGTTTTATAAGTACTAAAACTAAGAAACAAAATGAAAGAAATGGCTCGGAATCGTAAAAAATTGTTACGTTTCGAAAAGAGCGATAAGATACGTCTTATAGCAGCTGTAAAGATGAGGCGATTGCTATGGGATATGATGGACAGCGAACACAATGATCTAATGGGCGTGAAGGAGGCGTGGCAATCAGTGGGCACTGAGTTGGGCAAAGAGCGTAAGTCATTCAAAACTCATTAGCAACAGTATAGCATATTATTTAAAGCGTTTTACACTAAAATAGCTAACGATTGCAAGGTTGCTTGGCGATCTCTGCGCCAGAGTTATCGCTACCACTGCAGGGCGGCAAACAGTCGAAATAAGATCGACTTTAATGACGATGAAGGTGAAGTGGATCCATTGGAAACACCCGACATTCAGTGGGAGTTTGCCAATCATATGGCATTCCTGCAGGACATTTCCAAGAAGAAGAGGTAGATCCTCATGATTTTATCACAAATAACTTTTTTAACAAAATGTCTATAATTTGTAGATCAGACTCGGACAGTTTCGATGAACCGCCCACAAACAATTCGGAAGACTACACAGATATGGAATACTTAGAAACTTACGAGTTAAACCAGAATGAAAGCGATGTCGATGTGAACTACATTGGACAAAACGATGTAGATGACGACAGTACAAACGTTTACTATTTAACCAAATCTTTAAAGGATGATGATGCAATGATTGATGTATTATGTAGAACCTGCACTCAGCCAGCAGA
Source organism: Drosophila acutilabella (assembly GCA_035046005.1). Taxonomy (NCBI): domain Eukaryota; kingdom Metazoa; phylum Arthropoda; class Insecta; order Diptera; family Drosophilidae; genus Drosophila; species Drosophila acutilabella. Next base: position 367,191 of record JAWNOK010000038.1, read on the forward strand.
TGCTCGAACATCTAAAAATCTATTCAATCCACACAATCATAAACTTCTCCGAGATATTCAGGAACTAACAGACTTGCAGGTAAATCTAGTTATGATTTACCATGTTATGCTTCTAACCAAATTCAAACTGAATACAGCTCAACCGCGATGAAGACTACTCTGACTATATATGCGAGCACTGTCAACAGATGCTGGAAATAGCTACGGAATTTCGAAGGGTCTGCATTGAGGCACAAACGCAGGTGCTCATAAATGTGCATATGAAAGAGGAGCCCGCAGAGATGGACTGTCCAGATCCAAGTAACGCTGATTACAACATAGAGAAAGACGAAAGTTTGGAGCTTAAAGAAATTTCTGATAGTGAAAACGGTTACGAAGAACCTGATGCACAACCGGTGACTTCGGAAGAATCCTCTCCTGTTCGAAAGAAGTTAAAAAGGAAGCCTAAAACATTGAACTTTCAGTGCCACGAATGCGGATTAACATTTACAAGCCAAGACTTGCTCAAGATGCACATGCATCAGGTGCACGACATTCAGCTTCACACCAGGTAAGTGCATCAATTCAGGTGAATTGGTTCAAATCTCAATTTCTTGTGTTTAAGATTTGTGTGCAAGCATTGTGGACATGACTTCAAGTACTCGGGACCACTGGTTGAGCATCTGAAGAGCATAGGCGTTTACTTTGGCTACAAATGCGAGGAATGTGGCCAGAAATTCCACAGTAGACACTTCCTGAAGAAGCACAAGAGACGCATACATGGGCTGGCAGATGAGCACATTTGTCACATTTGTGGCAAGAACTTCTCCACAGGCTTCAATCTACGGAATCACATAGTCCGTCATGCCGGCACTCGACCTCATAAATGTAAACTATGCAACGCCGCATTTTCCACCACCGCGGAACTGAATAATCATAGGCGCACACACGATAATGTGCGTCCATATCCCTGCCGCTATGGCTGTGGCAAGTCTTTCAGACACTGCAGTAATCGCAGCACTCACGAAAGGTAGACTTACCTAAATATATATTAAAATAATTCTTTCTTAAAGCCCTTCTTGTTCACAGAGTGCACATGGATAGCAGTTTACGGCCCTTTCAGTGCGAATATTGTGACAAATCGTTTGTGACCAAAGGCGACTGCAGAGCACACCAAGTGGTTCACACCATGAGTCGTGATTTCAACTGTGACATTTGTGAACAAAGCTTTAAATTACAAAAACACTACCAACAGCATCTTACGACCAAATCGCATAAGAAACAGGAGACTCTTCCAAGAGGAGGCACGCCCAATAGTACCATTGCCATGGCATAATTTTATCCAATATATTATTTTCAAAAAAATGTTTTGAAAGCTTTATCGTTAACAATACTGATACAACTGTGAATAGGAAACAATTACTCACACTGAATTCCCTCCTTGGTTGGTATATTATTCAGCCGGACCAGCGAAGTACACCCAACTGTCTTTTAAAAATCGCTCGAAATTCTTCTGGGGATGGGCCATGTTGGACGTGTGGTGTGCCAGGATCTACGACATCCGCAGGTCGTGTGTAGTTCATATTAGTTGCCATTGCTGTGAAATGATTAAATGTATTGATAAGTTGGTAATAATCTGAGAATTTAATCGGTCTAACAGCTGCTGATCTACTTCCAGAGGAGCTACATATGTGTTCAAATAAATAAACATCTGATTTCCATCAGGCGTTACTTTCTTGTAAAGATTGTAAATCTTATCAAACCTCATCAAAATTTCAATTATTGTGTGTAATTACTTTTGAAGCTGATCAGCTTAGTTTTGGTTTACTGTTTTGCTTTTAAATAAAGAGCCAATAATTTATATTTAAACTTTATTACAAGTTGTAATGTAGTGATGGCAAAATAAATTAATTAAGCGATTGTTGAACCTTATCAGCAACACCAAGAACACCTGTTGTACAGAATGGGCGTTCTGGCGCCAGTGGAGTGACTTATTTAAAGCACTATCGACCATGGATTGTGCACAGTTTACTACAGTTCACACCTTCTTCCAGGCGCTGACGATAAATACAGGAGCATTACAAAACAGCTAAGCTCGGTTTAATGGCCTACATGTACTTATCGATGAATGTTTCAACCAACAGAAGCAGCGAGGTAGTCAGCTATCGTGTATTGAGTGAATAATCGTGTCATCGCTAACTGTATAACCGTTTCAAAACTAAAACTAGAAGGAAAAGATCTAAAACAGCAAAGAGTGTAAGTTATTCAAAACTCTAAGAAGAACATTGTTATTAAACCAGCTTATATTATTCATTCATTTGCGTTTAATGTGAGCATCACTGATGTAAGCAATGCTTATGCTTTTGTGTTTGCGTAGGTCAGTTCGAAGTAACAACAAGTTTTACCGTTTCACTTATCTTTATTCTCTTTCGTCGCTTTCTGAGCTTAGCAACAACAGTTTGGCACGCTTTATTTCATTTTTATGATTCATTAACTACACCTGTTAATTTGTTGTTAGAATATTTTATACTCGTTAAAATCTAATTATAGACTTTCCGGTTAGTTCCCTGCGTAGTTTGTAGAACGTAAACAAATTGCTTATCTGCATTGTGTGTGTAATTTAACATGTACACACATACATATGCCTGTATTGGTGACACCTCTATCGTTAACTGCTTTTGAGCTTAGAGCGAATGAACGATAACGGTTTGTTATGGAAAAGTTCTCGTTGCGCAATATTGTAAAACTTAGATAATTAAAACAGTTTAATTGTTTGGCAAACATTTATTTTGGTTTATTTAACTGCTTCCATTGCCATTCAGCTTTGCTCCCGTGTTGCTTGCAATATAAGAAGTGACATCCAGTTTGGTTGCAAGTGCCAGAATTGTCTCCTTGTCACCCTCTTTCTTGGTTATGAGCACGCTGGGATCCACTTCCAAGACACGTGCCAGCTTGCCCAGCACCTCTGTCGCAGCCAGACGGATGACTCGCTTGTTTATGGCCTTCAAAGCTGGTTCATTCAATCCCCTATTCATGCTGACCATTTGATTGAGAAGAGTCTCTTGACCCACCACGCCCAAAACGATGCTATAAAGAGATCATATAATTAGTTAGCTTTGCATGTGGAAGTGTGGGTTCAAAGCTTAAGTGGGCCACGTAGGCCGATACTTGAAACAAAGTGAATTGCATAACATCAAGCTTTAGGTACAGTAGCGTTAAAAAAAGCTTTTAGTTTCGATCATTTATACAAATTAAACTGTGTTCGGAATATTCTACTGCTTGTGTGGCTTAGACGACTTACCCAGTTTCTTGGTCCACCATGGGCAGCTGCTCCACGCGATGTTTCTTCATGAGCGCAATGGCATCAGCAAAGCTTGTGCTGGAGGTTAGAATGACATCGGGAGTAGGCAATTTCAACTGGGAAATGGGCACGTTCCACCACCAGTGACGATGCTCATTGACAATCTCCTTGAAGCCACGGGCCTCCATCCAGTTGTCGGACACGAATCTGGTCATGTAATTCCTGATACCATCTGCTAGAATGACCACACAGCGTTGTCCGGCTTTGAGCTGACGAGCATATTTAAGGGCCACGTGCATGGCACCACCGCTGGAACCGCCGCAGAGAAGTCCCTCCTCAGCGTTAAGGCGACGACTCATGGGAAAGATGTCCGTGTCGTAGACCTTTGACCATTCGTCAATCACCGTGCCATCATAGACGGTTGAGTGGAACTTGTAGCCAATACCCTCGACCTCGTAGGACACCACATCCGTCTTGTTAAGTTCCTCGGGACGGGCTAATACCGAACCATATGGATCGACACCAATAACGCGGCAGCTGGGCACCTCCTCCTTGATCTTCCGGCCAACACCAGTAATTGTACCCACCGTACCGCATGTCATCACCACCATGTCCACCTTGTTGTCCAACTGCCAGAGAATTTCTGCAGCTGTACCATCATAATGGGCCAAAGGATTGCCAGCATTACGGAATTGATCCAAAAGAATAGAGTTTGGTGTTTCCCGCTGCAGACGCTGTGCCACGTAGTGAAGACCCTCGGGTGAGTCATAGGGTGCCTCCGTGGCAGTACGCACTACCTTGGCACCCAGTGCGTGCATTGTGTAGACTCTCTCGTTGGACATTCTTTCAGGCATGACTAAGATGCACTTGTATCCTTTGGCAGCACATGCCATGGCCAGTCCGATTCCTGTATTACCCGACGTCGGCTCAATGATGGTATAGCCTGGCTTGATTAATCCTTTGTCTTCTGCATCCTGGATCATGCGATAGGCGATGCGATCCTTGATCGAACCACCCGGGTTCATAAACTCACACTTGGCATCTAATCAATAGACGGATATGATTTGAGTAAACTGAAACGAATGGGATTAGGAAGCAGTTACTCACACATCTCACACTGAATTCCCTCCTTGGCGGGTATATTGTTCAGCCGGATCAGTGGAGTACATCCAACTGTCTTTAGAACATCACTGGAAATCTTCTGGGGATGGGCAATACCATGTTGGCTGTGTGGTGATTTCTCCTTGGTGCCCAGATGCCACGTGCATTTCGAAGGAGTGCCAGGATCTATAAAATCCGCAGGACGTGTACAGCTTGCCATTGCTGTGAGTTGATTAAATTTATTAATTTTTATAGATTAATCCAGTCTTCTCCCAGCGAGGTTACGTGTTAAAATGAAAAACAATTGATTTCTATCGGCTGATACTTTCTTATCTGCCCTTTATTCTCTTACTACTCTCTTATCTTACTTTTATTCTATTATCTACAAGTGTGCAAGATTTATCAGCCCTATTTTGGTTTACTGTTTTGCGTTTAAATCAACAGCAAACAATATATCTCTAAAACCCAATTACAATCGGTTTTGAACTACTAATTGGTCTTCCATAAGTCTGCCAATCAATCACTAATCACTATATCACTTTTATGGATTCACTTATGAATCTTTATACCTTATTGTGTCTCACAAAAACCAGATTAATTATTTTAAAACACTTCACTGTTGTCGTTCCGACTTCCAAATTGTAACTAACTCCTAGTGCGATTTTCAGGAAATTTATACCATCCCAAGAGAGGCTCTCTGAAAATTGGAAATTCAACACACCTAGCAAACTATGTAACCTCGAATAAATACGCTAATTTAAGGAACAATCTTAAATTATTGTGAAATTGTTTAAATAAACCAAAGTGAGTGCAACAGAGAAAGGTAGTTTGTTCTATACTCCTCGCACTACCATTAGATTAATATCATCATGCTACTCAGTTCACCACAGCAGAAAGCTATGGTGGTGAATTCACATCGATGTTCATCTCACTAATACACGCACAAGTTCTTTTATGTATTAGTGCACAAAAGCTCAAAAAGCTCACTTTTGCACTTGATGTGTGTTAAAAGCTGGAAAAAATTCCAGAACTTCCAGTTTGCGGTTGATAAACCGCTTACGGCAAAGCTTTTAAATTTGTAAAGCTCTGCGTGTGTGTGAAAAGCTTTCAAGCAAGCGATCGCTAGCTTAAAACAAAGCTGGACAGACACGTTTGTTTGTGTGTTAATTAAACTGAGTAAAATGCAAGTCATACTAAAAATTAGCATTCATTTAACAAGCCCTTTATTTACTTTTTGACGTAATTTGCTTATCTGCAATTAGTTATTGTTTTCGCTTGTTTCCCTTTCAGTGGCACGTGCGTGAATTTTGTGATAAGTGTTGTGGAGCACGCTAATTAAATAATAGTATTTTCCCGCTAAGGGTCGACTGGTAAATACCCTGTCATCAGTTGTGATTTTTTAAAGGTAATTTGGCCTTAACTTTGAAGGAAATAATTTGATATCTTAATTAAAAACAATTTGTTCCAAACTCTGCAATTCTGTAATTCCCGTTTATACTACCCGTTTTCTAAAGACAAGCGGTATCAGCAATCGGTATTATGAAAATGGGCGTGTTTATGTGATAAGAGCTATGAAGAGTTGCTGATAAGCGAATCAAGTGTATTTACTTTGCTTGCAATTAAACTTTATTTGCTGCTATATAAACATTTAAATAACTTTTAAGAATATGCGGATCTGTTATAACATTATCCGTTTAAACAGAAAAACTTAGAACAAATGAATGTCAGCAATGATCTTGTCGTTATCGTAGATTTCCTTGGCATAGCACAAATTGGGATAATCGTAGGCGGCGCCATAACGGTTCCTACAGCCTGAAGTGGCCTTCTCTCCGGGTGTATAGACAGGTTGTCCGATCACATTGCTGGTGGCAAAGTTACAGGTGAGCACAAAGTGATTGTAGTAATCACGGGTGAATCGCACGGCAGCACAACCCAAATGACTGTTCTTCTCGGCAACGGCAATTGTGAACTTGGCTACACCCTTGTTGGGCAGTTCCTCGGGGAAGCTGGCAAGGATTTCGGGAGAAGCATTGCTACGCTCAGCAAACCACTTTTCGATCTGTTCCTTGATGATCTCAGCATCGGTATACTCGGATTCGGCGCCACTGTAACTGAAAATCGCATTGTTTTGACCAGCGTAGGCAAAACGTTCGGTGCTGCGACATTTGTCGGGCAGTGATTGGCAGGTCTCCACATTGTAGAACGCCAAGTGGGCCAGTTCCTCACACCAGGTCATCTTGGCCATGCGAGCTGCCTTAGGTAAACCCTCAATGCCACCACCAGCCACGGTGTTACGCAGCTCATTGAAGAGACTGAGTATCAGTTTCTGATGGGAATCAATCTTCACCTCACGCACATCCTTAGGACACTCCTCGCTGAAATTCTAAAGCAGCAATGATCAAGTCCATAATAGAGGTTGGAATAGGGATTAGAAACAGAACTTACTCCTTTGTTGTTGCAGGCCACGTGCTTGTCCAGACAGGTGGGCAGAGCGCAGTAGTCCACAGCGCTGGCAATTGCTGCCAAGGCGACCAATAGAATCAACACTTTCATGATTGTTTCTTGTTCAATATTCACTTCGAACTGAAGTTGATCCATCTACTTTCTACTATTTATACTCCTCGAGGCAATAAAAACAGACTTTGTCTATAATAACAATCGATTTCTGCAGAAGGTCTGTGTTTGGATTACTGATTACAGAAATCTGAGTAGCTTACAGTAGTTAATAAAGATTATTACGTTTAAAACTGTATCCAAAAATTTAATTGCTAAAATATTGTATAATTTGTTAAATGCAATTAACTGGTTCAATTTCATTTTCATGATAATTTCATCGAGATTAAGTTAGGAATTAAAATATAGAAAGGATTCCATCCATTTCTTTAGTGAACTCTAGTGATCTCCGCTGCCATTGCCATTTTGCTTGGCTCCTGCGTTGGTGGCAATATACGAGGTGACGTCCAGTTTGGTGGCCAGTGCCAGCACTGTCTCCTTGTCACCCTCCTTTTTAGTGATGAGCACACTGGGATCCACCTCCAAGACACGTGCCAGCCTGCCCAGCACCTCTGTCGCAGCCAGACGGATGACTCTCTTGTTTATGGCTTTTATAGCTGGTTCATTCAATCCGCGATTCATGCTGACCATTTGATTGATAAGCGTATCCTGACCTACCACGCCCAAAACATTACTGCAGGGAGAGATAAACAGATTAGAATGAGCTGAAATCGAGTGTTGTTTGCATAACTTACCCAGTTTCTTGGTCCACCATGGGCAGCTGCTCCACGCGGTGCTTCTTCATGAGCGCAATGGCATCTCCGACACTTGTGTTGGACTTAAGAATGGCTGCGGGAGTAGGCAAGTCCAACTTCGAAATGGGGACGTTCCACCACCAGTGACGATGCTCATTGACGATCTCTTTGAAGCCACGTGCCTCCATCCAGTTGTCGGACACGAACTTGGTCATGTAGTTGCGAATGCCATCAGGAAGAATGACCACACAACGTTGACCAGCCTTCAGAGTGCGTGCATATTGAAGGGCAGCGTTCATGGCGCCACCACTGGAACCTCCGCAGAGGAGACCCTCCTCTGCATTGAGGCGACGACTCATGGGGAAGCAGTCGGCATCACAGATCTTGGTCCATACGTCCACTACCTTATCGTCAAACACGGTGGGTGGAAAGTCGTAGCCAATGCCCTCCACCTCATAAAATTGCACATCAGTCTTGTTGAGCTCCACGGGGCGTGCCAGTATTGAGCCATAAGGGTCGACGCCAACAATGCGACAATTTGGAGCCTGTTCCTTGATTTTGCGTCCAATGCCGCTGATGGTACCAGCAGTGCCGGCAGTAGCCACCACCATGTCCACCTTGTTGTCCAGTTGCCACAGAATTTCAGCAGCTGTACCATCATAATGGGCCAAAGGATTTCCTGCATTGCGATACTGATCCAATACAATTGAGTTTGGCGTCTGACGCTGCAGTTGCTGAGCCACATAGATGAGGCCCTCGGGAGAATCGTAGGCAGCCTCTGTGGGTGTGCGTATAATTTTAGCACCCAGTGCACGCAGAGCGTACACCTTCTCGTTAGACATCTTCTCGGGCATGACAATGAGACACTTGTATCCTTTGACAGCACAGGCCATGGCCAATCCAATTCCAGTGTTTCCAGACGTTGGCTCAATGATGGTATAGCCCGGCTTGAGCAGTCCCTTCTCCTCAGCATCCTGGACCATGCGGTAGCCAATGCGATCCTTTACCGAACCACCTGGATTGAGGAACTCACACTTGGCATCTAAAAAAGCGATCAAAATGATTATAGGACACCGAAACAAATGGTATTAGGAGGCTGTTACTCACACATCTCACACTGAATGCCCTCCTTGGCAGGTATATTGTTGAGTCGGACCAGTGGTGTGCATCCAATGACCTCCAGGATATCCGGAGTAATCTTCTGGCGGTGCGCAATGCCACGTTGAGTGTGCGGCGACTGCTCCTTGGTGCCCAGATGCCATGTGCACTTCGATGGCTTGCCGGGATCTATGAAATCCGCCGGGCGTGTGTAGCTCTTATTCGCTGACATGGCTGCAAATTAATAAACACTTTTGAATACTGGAATTGTCCAAGCGAGTCGAGTGTGTGCTGCTCCGTTGCCGGCTCGTGCTTAAATGATTTGGTTTCCTGAGTTGTTTTGCAATTACCATCTCGCAGATAATCACTAGTCGTGGGTCAGGGGTCAGGCAGGCCCTGAACTTATTTTTTTGTCCACACATGTAATTGAATTGGGTTTTAAAGCTTAAAAAACACTGTGCTGACGTCACAGGCATTGTTTCCATGTCGCCTGTGATTCCTAACCACAAAGAGATTCCTCTTATCTGCACAAGTTCAACTACTGATGATCATCTAAGCCAGAAATAAACTAATAATATTTCAAGGCCAAGCTTTATCAACTATTATTCAGTTTGTTTGTTTTTTAAATGCCGCAATTTAACAACAATGTTTCACATGGCGAAAGGCGGCAAATCTCTCACTAATACAAATACAATCATCTGTTCATGTATGCAAAACACATGTTTTCGAAGTGGATGTATGTATGATGTAAACTGATCGCCATACAATCGATAATTGCTTTCCATCGATAATTATGAATCACCCACACATAGATCATTGCACTTTACATTTACAAACATAGATGTTTACCTTAATATGTTATGTTTATTAACAGTTTGGACACGTTAAATGTGGTGATGTATTTTTGACGCAGCAGACACCAAGTATGCTTTCCTCTACACTGCCAGATAAGTACTAAATCGCAAATGTGCGCTATCTCAACAATGTTGAAATCGCTCTCTCACGACATGTCTGCTAGGTGCCTATGTGTGTGTGCGTGTATGTACCGCATGCCGAAAAGGGCACGTTATGCGAGAGAGACCTTTTGCTGCATAGTGTTAGCCAGTGCTGTTAAACTCCAATAAGAAAGTTGTACTCACTGTTAACAGCTTTGTATATGTTTAAACGCTGCAACGTTTATTATAAACAACAATTAATCTTACTGTTTAAGAAATTAAGTAGTTATTGTAGTTACTATTGTTATAGTATAGTTATTGTAGTAGTAGTTAGTATTTTTTTGATGTGTATACCGTGGAAAGACTTAACAACCAATAAGAATACGTGCGGAAGCTGTAACTGCCAATTGGAAATTATGTAAAGCTGAACGTGAGCACGAATCTATTCAAAATATCAATTAAAACATTGTAAGTCTGAGAACCCCCACGAATTCTATTAAAAGTTTTGATTAATAAAAATTCTTATCTCTAGCGACAACTTTGTGTGCACTAAAAATCAAGTAAGTCGCTTTCTTATCAGCTTTCTTAGTCGCTTGAAAGGTTTTCTCCCATCGAACCGATTTTGGAATATTTCAGTTGTTTATAACGTGTATTTATGGGTTGTTTATAGACTTAGTTTATAGAGCAATATAACTTGAAAACGATAGGTGTTTTCGATCTAGTTTTATAACTGTTTGTCAACACTAACTGGCATATAAACTGATGATCGTATAGTCAAAATGGTTAAAGGTAGTAAGCTTAAATCGGTCTAAAATGAAGAACTTCATTTAATTTTTTTTTAATTAGTATTTTAAAAATTGATAAAGAATAAATATTTAATTATACAGAAGATTCCACAATATTATGAAATGTGGCATTGATTTACGGCATTAAGGATTCATTTATATATGAATCTGTGTACTAATCTATGTGAAATTCAGCACTGAACTCGAACTGGAGCCTTTTTGATTTGATAATCCTCGCCCACCTTGAGCACAGCTGTCATGCCCAGAACCGAATGGGCTTCGATGTGACAATGATAGCTCCAGTAGCCAGGATTATCCGAGATAAAGCGCATGATAACATAGCCCAGACCAGGAACCTGCACCGTATCCTTGGCCACAGCTGCATAGTCATCCGGCAGTCGAGGGAGTCGCCCACGTCGATCCAGCTCCCTAATCTGTGGAGAAAGAGACGGAGGAGTTATAAAATTTAGTTTAGAATCGATTTGACCCCGGCATCACTGATTTCTTATCTCCCGTTTACGTACATTTCTCAAATCGTTGAGGTTTCCCAGTACTCCCTGTCCGACCAGTCGGAAGGTGAAGCCATGTATGTGTATGGGATGCGTGGGCTCCATGAGATTGTAAACGATCAGCTCGATGGGCTTGTAGGCGGGTAGGCGAATGATGTGGACACACTGACAGGTCTCCCGGCTGCAATCCCGTCCTTGGGCAATCAACGACGTGCGATTGCATTCGTTTTTAGTGGGATAAATGTTCAGTGCCTGGAGCAAAGGAATCAGTGGTAGATCAAAGCCAATGTCGTCTAGTTTGAAGATTTGCTCGCCATTCGGTGCCTGGGCGCGGCTTAGGCTGGTGTAGTGCGTCAGGAACTTGGTGTATCGGGGCCAGGGCATTGGCTCCAAGGAGCGCAAGGACACCGTGCCCACATCTCGATCCGTACTCGATTGTCGCAGCAAGGACAACGAATTATTGGTGAATTTATAGCGGAAATCGTTGACATAAACCGGAGGAGGAGTCTTTAGATCTCTGGCCTGCGAGTTCACCAAAATATCACCTTGTGGCAAATCACTTCGTGCAGCTCCGCGATAGCTTAGGACTGCACCCTGGTAAAGTTTTTCGCTCTCACACTGTCCGTAGCCACGCACGCGTATCCAGTAGTTCTTGGGATACTGATTCGCCTCCAGGACGAAATCGAAACGTTCTGCGGAGGTGAGGAAGAAACCATCGGCTAGCACGGGTTCAATGTCATTGCCATCGGCGCTAATGATCAGCAGCTTGTGATTCTCAATGGAGAACTCAATGGGGCAGTTAAAGACGCCATTGAGGACCACCCGCATGAGGTAGCGCTTTCCGCCCGTCACCGTCTGCCGGGCATAGCGATGTCTGGAATCCGAATCCGGCAGCTGGTTGAGATGATTCCGTCCCATGCCATTGATGAGTATATTCCGCACCTGATTAAAGTTGTAGTCATACAAAATGTCCTGGATTATGATGGCATGTTGCCCCAGATCATAGTCATAGCGATAGGCATGAGGATTCGTTTGATGCGGCTGGCGAATGATGAAGAGACCAGCTACGCCCAGCGCACGCTGCCAGTTGGAGTGACTGTGGTACCAAAGGGTTCCCGTGCGTCGTGGTATATACTTGTAACGGTACACCTGGGTAGGCTCTATGGGATGCTGGGTGACATAGGGCACGCCATCCATGTGGGGCGTGTATTTCATGTGCACTCCATGCCAGTGCATTGTGGTGGACTCCTCCAAATAATTGAGCACATCCACTATAACTGTGTCGTTCTCACAAAGCTCGATTGTTGGTGCTGGCACCATACGATTCACGGCCATAATGGGCGTGGCCACACCATCACCATAGATGCAGTGCTCCTCGGCACAGGCACGCTCATCGTAAGGACACCGCTGGCACTCGGGTCCCATTCGTTGATACTTGTGCACTACCATCTGATAGTAACAGGTCATGGATTGTGCTTGCTGGCAAACGCGACGACACGGATGATTCTCAAAATCGCCGAAATTGGACACATCCACCTGACCATAGTCATCCCTAAGCTGCAGACCTCCACCGCCTCCAGCTCCTCCATTCCCTTTGTTGTATGTATTATTTTTGGACCAGGGAAAGTTAAACCATTCGCCAGTCTTCACACTAATCTTCTCCTTCAGCTGCTCCTGGCTGGTGTCCTCTGCCTGGCTCAGCTGCAGACAGATCAGCAGCATAATCCATGGTAGCCATTGCCTCCAGCCAGTACCTTTAGTCGTTGCAAACATCACGAATCTCTAGTGTCAACTGACCATGAATCGCCCGAATTGACCCACGAAGAAAGTTTTGGAAATCCAATCTGGTAGCCCATCAATAGTTCCAAATTCGCAGCACGCATCGCCAATAAAAGCTGAGCTGAATTTTATTACAATTTAATTGAACCCAAAATAAGGGCTAGAAACAGACGACTTGTAGATACTCTACACTAAAGTAGTTTTAATTTCACCTTAAATGATTAATTTATTTAAGGGGCTTAAAATTCAAAATTTTGTGAAAAAACCTTGGTATGTGTAGGTTTTTAAAACCTACTTTCCAAGTTTAATTTTAAATATTTCTCTAAGCGTTTATTAAAAGCGTATTTAAAGTTCTTCGGAGAGAAAAAGTAGACAAGTTGTAGCAAAGAACTTCCAATTTCATAAAAGTAGTTCAATATTTAAATACGAAATGTTTTTCAGATAAGTGTTTTTAAAGTGTTAACAAATGTTTGTTTGGAATTAACTGGGATTTAAATTTATGAATGGATTGTTCAGTTGATTTATAAACTTTTATCTACACTTTAGTTCATTGTTAAAACAAGAAGTTTTTTAAAGTAGAGATTTGATTATTTCGAAAACCTTGAGGAGTTCCTATTTTAATATGTATTCCCTCTTAGGACCCCTTTACTTTGAATCCCTTTTATTAAAAATAAATTCGTGCCTTGAATTTATTTTATTTTACTTCAAATTTATTAAAAGATTTTTTAGAAAACTGTTAGATTTAAAATACAAAAAGATTTTAGTACAGCAAACTTATGCTTCGGGTTCAGCGGCTGCAGCAGGGGGAGTGGGCATTATGACAGGAGGCGATGAGACGGAAGTGCTCATGAGACTTATGACGCCACAAGCTATGGGAGCACCCACCGATATCTCCTCGTTTTGATAGGCGATGGCATTGGGCATCGAGAGGGAGGAGGAGAAAACCTCCGCATTGAGAGCCGTGTTCAGATCAATGGGTTTGCTGTGGATCACAACGGAGCGTCCAATGATGCCATTAAAGCCAAAGAGCTGCAGATAAATACTCATGAAAACGGATGAAACGCCGCCATCCTCCTTGACCTCCAAATTTCCAAGCTACCGAAGTATGACCGAAAATAGTGTGAAATTTTCAAATTTAAAATTAGTTCAAAAAACTTACAAAATTGTTGGGAAATTGTCCGCCCGTTGATTTGCATCCCTCGCTGATGTCGCCGTAGGTGTGTATGTGTAGCGCATGCTTGCCTGGTGGCAAACCTGTGGCATTGATGGTCACCCTAATGTCACTGTTGTACGGCAACTGCTGGAAGCTAATCATGCCCATGGCAGCCGCAGATTCGCCATCGCCCACGAGCTTAGCTGCTGCCTGCCACTGTGGCACCTAAAAGGGGAAGTCCCTCATTATTAGCGATTTAATTTGATTAAGCCCAGCATACAGAAGGCGTTCTAAGAGCTTATGGTATTGTGCTAAATGTGGAATAATATATCGAAACTGTACTAAAGCTGTCTAAATTTTGGCGCGGATTCCGATCTCAGATTTGTAGCTTTTTCCCTAGTTTTTGTTTGGAAGCTTTGGATCACTAGGACCCTAAGACACTAGGTCCTCCTGTCTTTATATAAATTTTAACCTTTTTTCTTTAAGATCTTGTATCCTTTGTGACTTTAGGATTATACCAGTCGAGCACTTCATCATCAGCGGTCTTAGCTTAATATTCTTAACTTTGAACGCAATAAAATTTTAAACATTTTCCAACTAACAACTTTTTAAATGTCTTTTCTTTCAACCTACATAAGCGTATCCCAAGTAAGCTGGCTGTGGATGCAACAGAGGACTAAGCAAAGCAGCGGCACCAATACCACCGATAATGGGACCTACACCACCGAGTGGCACCGAGAGCCGCTCGTAACGCTTCACTTTGGTGCCGGAAACCACTTTGACGTCATCGAAGCGCGACAAATTCACTGCACTGACGGGTCTCAGGCGATCCAACAGATTTTGTGCGCTGCCAGGCACAAAAATGTCACTAAAAACGCTAAATATGATAAACACTGGGATGAATCTCTCGCTGATCATGGCGGTAAATTGCTTTCGGAATTATCGAATGACCAACAACTATAAAAAAACCACCAAGGGAACCGCACTCTATGAATATTTGACTTAAACTAAACTAATAGTGGGCCAGAACCGTCCATATAGTTGTCATTTTCGGATGACTTCGACATGGTTTTCATGCTGATTGAACACGTTAATTGTCAGTCAGTCATTCACAGGGGGCATTGGACAATGCGAATCCCAGTAAAATGGACGATGATCAGATTGCACCGCTGTTGAGTGTCGCGTGTTTGATGCTTGGTTACCTGTTCAGAGGCGGAGACATTGTAGCCCAACATATGCCCTCAAACGAACTTAACCTCAAATAAAATAACACCCATCACTTGGGGCAATGAAATCAATAAACATGTTAGCTAAGCCACAAAACTTAAGGTTATTTCGTTTTAATAAGTTAATTCTAGTTATACAATTACAAATATTTCATTTGAATTACTTAACAAGTGCACATAACCTCAAATTTAATAAAGCCACTGACTATAACTACTGAAATATTGCGTAGCACCCACTGAACCCACAAAGAGACGCCTCTGTACATGATTGGATTTTAATTTGACCCAACAAAATGCAATATTAGATCAACAACGACCCATTGAAAGTGAAAACCTAACCTCAAAAAAACAAAAATGTCATGACATGCGAGATTTTCTAGTATAGATGACACAGATTTCGAGTTTTAATTACTATTAGCAATCATTAGACATAGTGGATATTTATTTATGTTAAATTAGGTGACGAGACAGCAGAGGGAGATTTAAATAAACAATAAATTGTATCTAATTACAATCTTAGCTAGATTTACATATACTATAGTATAAATATCAATTTAGGTAATCAGCTAGCAGAGTAGTTTAAGTGTTAACTATGATGCGAATCGGTTAATCCGATGGGGAGTCAGCGGAAGCCACCGCGCTGATAGTCTCCACGCTGGCGTTGATTATAGCCACCACGTCCTCCACCGCCACCGCCACCACCACCACCACGGTAACCACCGCGTCCACCGCCTCCATCAGCTTGTGGATTCCAGCCTGTGCCCTGCACGCGTCCACTGGTTTGGAGCCGCTGCTGATCTCCGCCACGATCTCGCTGCTGTTGTGGATGTTGTTGTTGTTGTTGATATTGCTGCTGTTGTTGATATTGCTGCTGTGGTTGTTGCTGCTGCCAGTGCTGACCACCGCCACCTCCTCCGCCGCCGCCGCCACCGCGTCCCCTATTGCCACCTCGAAAGTTGCCACCCCCGCCGCCTCGTCCACCGCCACCAGGTCCACCAGCACGCTGTTGCTGCCAGGAAGGCATCTCTGGCGGTGGCGGTGCATGCTCATTTGCACGTCCACCGCGATCGGGCACGCTGCCAATCACATGCTTCTCTATCTTGGAAGCTGTATGTTTGCGCACATTCACCGAGCTGGTCTTCTCGATTATGGCCAGATCGGCACGTGCGGCCAGCAGGGCCACAATGTTGGTATCAGCACCTCCGAAGCGCAGCTTCTCAAGTTCCAGAAGCTTTTGTTGAAAGCGTTGAGAAATCTCGTGCTGACGTTTCGCCATGCTCTCCGACCACTGGAAGCTCTGCACGGTCGCCTCCAGTCGGGTCAGCATCATCTGACGCCGCAGATTATATTCCGCGTCCAGATCCTTGTGCATGACTTCCAGCATACGCCACTGGGCGTCACTTAATGGCTTGTTGCTGCGCAACAGCGGCTCACTGATGATTGCCTTGTTGGTCTGCTTCACGCGCTGCTCCAGCTTGGGAGTCAAACGTTCGAAAAGCAACTTCACATTGATATTTTTGGGAATCTCGCCTAGTTGCAGATCTATGGCTAGTTGTCCCACTGCGTCCTGCAGATGGGAATCAGTCTTGGATTTCTTGCTGGGTGGCTCCACCGGCTGCTGCTTCAGTGACATCCTTGTGGCCATTAGCTCCGACGTCAGATAGTCCATCAACTCCAGCAGTGATTGACGTGTTTGAAAGCGTTCGGACATTGGCACCGCCACAAACTGACGATACGCACAGCCTAGTTCTGTTAGCAACAGGGATAACTCAACGGCAAACTCGTCGTGATCTACGCTACTGGACGCCACATGTTCGTCGGTTTTTCGCAGCATATGCAATTGATTTGCCAGCCAATAAATCGGTTCACGCAGTTCGGCGCAGTTAATGCCTCCATCTAGCGCTTGTTGCAGCGTTTTCTGCTCCACATTTTTATAGCCAAGGGCCTCCAATGAGTCAATAATATCCAATTCGGGATCCATTGCCGGCTAAAGTCGTTCTTGTTTTTTCCGGCTTCAATAGATTTTACCAGCTGACAGTTCAAGATTCCTGGTCACACTGGGGCAACCCTCAAACGCTATACAGATTTCTGTAATGTTAATAACAGCAGTCAGTATTTCTTTAATACAGCTGTTAAGCAGTAACAGTGCCATAACAGAAACACAACGTTTGACGTTTGACAGTTTAGCTTACAGCTTAGTTATCGACATCGCTTGTCGTTATAAGTTTCAAAATATTATTTTCAAACTGCTAACAAAATATCAAAAAGAATTTCTAACAAGCTAGCAAGATGGTCTGCGTGATGTGCTTTATAATACCGCTGTTGCTCTACATATGGCACAAGTTCGTACAGCCAATTCTACTGCTCTTCTGGAATCCCTGGGAGAACTTGGATGCGCAGGGTAATGTGATTCAAACGGAGCCAGAACTTCCCTTTGAGTGCAATGGCGGCGTTTGTGCCTTTGTGTCCGGTGGCCAGAAGAAGACGGCAGATGGAGCAGCAGCAGAAACAGAGACAGCAACAACGATTGCAACTGAGGCGACAAGTCCCGATGACACAAAAAAAGAGAATTAATTTAATTTCGCCTGGACACTTGTGGGGGAAGGGCACAATTAAATCATGTTAAAATTATTAACCGAAATTGGCATGTATTTAAATTATTAAAAAGAACGGGACAATTGTAAGCATTCTAATGTTTTATTAACCCATATCAATCTTTAACTACTTGTTAAACCATTTGGAGCTCTTTGTTTAACCCTTATGTGAGCATTTCATTCCTTTGAATTGGACTCATTTTTGTTTATTTTTCTGTTTCCCTATCAAAAACGTAATCCAGTTAATCATTTTTATAACTTCATTTATTGTAGTTTACCAGTTTAAATATAATTTAAATATATATATATATATATTTATGATTTTATAATTATAAGTGTAGTATATAATATATATATATATTTTATGTATATAATATATTATGTATATATGTATGTATTTTTCTTGTTTTTTTGTAAAGCAGGAAGTTTTAGGATTCGCAAGTGTTGCACCTTTGGTACAACAAATTTTACACATTTTTTGTTGCTGTTGTTTAATACATACTTACAACATTTACTTATTTACTTAAAATGAACACACACACGCACATTTAGCTATTTAATGTAGTATACAAATATAATAATCATAATAATAATCAGTTAATTCATGTCTTTCCAACACAAAAACAATGAACTAAACATTTTCGATAGAAACAAGAAATACATGAAATTTTTGCTTGCAAAACACACACACAAAAACAAAATAATAAATGAAGTAAGAAGAATTTTTAACAAATTATATAATTTCGCTGCTGCTACAGGCAAATGGCACAAAAAATAAATTCCGCGCAAAGAAAGAAAAAATAAGAGTTAATTTATGAAATTAATCAAAATCATTTGGCAAATGAATTCGCCTTAAGTGAAGCTATACTGATTATCAATAGCGCGTCCGGTGCACTCGGCTCCTCCTGCTGCTCCGCCGGCTCCACCGCCACCGCCAGCACCACTACCACTTCCACCGGCACCACCAGCGGCAGCACTACTATTATCGGCACCATGTCGCGACGTGGACGCCTGGAGTGAAGCATTCGAGGCACGCAGATGCGGTTGATCGAGAAAACCATGACCTGACGGCGGTGAACTGTGCACGGTCAGCGTTGTGGGATCCAAATGAAAGTAGACTTGATCCGGAAAATAGACGTGTGTCGGCTCTTGTTGTGGCAGTTCGATTTCGTTTGTCTTTAGGCGAACACTTAGATTCATGGTAATCACTTCGTTGCACTGTGAATTAATGAATGGTTCAAGACGATCTTTACTAATTAATTCCAAAATTCTATTAGGAAAATGTGTTCTATTTGTTCCGGGTATGTATATGTATGTATGTGGTGGGGGGTTAAACATGAAGCATGCAACACAAGTTTTTGGAAACAACAAACAACAAGGAAAACAATATTCATCGAACCAAAGGAAAAAGAAATTCGAATGTTAAAAATAAACTAACAAATTATCAGTAAACAATTTGATATCTTGAGGTTTGTTTAGCAAACGGACAGACGGAATAATACACTCAAAGTATATATGTATATGGACATATCTATTGTCTTTCTAAAATTAACTGATTCTCTAGTTGTCTTGTCTAGCTTTCTGTTTCCGTTTCCGTTTAAGTTTCGATAATGAAAATGATCAAGTTGAAAATCAAATAAAGGAAAATAAAAACCATCACTGACACTGAATTGACTCCAAAATTTTGGCTATCTCACATGTCTCGGCGATGGATGTCCATTGCTATTCCCATTGGCATTGCCCGAACCGCCGGCAATATTATTGCCTCCTGCTCCACCTCCACCTCCTCCGCCCCCAGCATCGCCAATCGGATCATGCGATGTTGTGGCAAGCGTTGTATTATTCGAGGAAACATCATTCAGTCTGCTAGTATGATGCACCCAATTGGTTAGTGTTACATCCGATGTGCCACCCGATTCTAGTGGTATAGGATTAGTGCGGAAATGTTCAAGCATCTCCTGGATTGTGGGGAACCACAAGTGCTGTACCCGACACTGTCCCTTCTCCGAGATGGTTAGACGCAAATGCTTTGCGCGTCCTTGGAAATTGAAGGTAAGCACAAATTCGCCACGTCGTGTCTCGCTTTGGCGCACCAAAAAGTAACCATGACCAGCTGCCTCCGACTGTAGGACCATGCGTGCGGCCTCAGCACGCGGCAATGTGCCATGGAACCAGGGAAACTGTCGCATCTCAGCAGTCAGATCTGCTACATTCACATCGGATTCCGATTCGAGTAGTTCGTTGCCATCGAAATTACTGGAGGCAGACAGGCGCTGTTCTCCTCGATCCCCACGAGACGGACGCGAGGGTATATCGGGCGGTGTGCTACTCAACTCAGCCTGTGAAATCGTTATGGCATTCACATCATTCGAGGATGTGGCTACATTTGCACTCGTATTCGACGTGGCTGCCACCAGACCACTGTCCGCCGACTGTGAGTTAACCATTAGGTTGCCATTGGAGCCACCAAGACCGAGTCCACCCTGCTGCTGATACTGGGGATTCTGTATGCCCCCCAAAGCATTGCCTGTGCTAGTAGGATTTGGATTTGTGGTCACCGGTGACGTTTGCATTGCCGCTGCAATCACATCGGAGTCCAGCATAGGCTGCTGCGTTGGCGGTGTCCTCATGCAGTAGCGTATGGTGGCCAACCAGCTGCGCATATCCTCGGCACTCTCTGCCTCAATCACGTACTCCATGTTGTTGTCTGCCTTGAGCACAAATGTGTTCATCCGATCGGGCATCTCCAGTGACGTGGTCTCCCGTGCCTCCGATATGAGGAAACAGAAGACACCACTGCGTGGCTTTGTGGACTTGGGCGGTGTGTAGAACTCCAGCATATATCCACCGACAGCTTTGACCAGCGCTAGCCGGCATTTCTCCCACTTTTGTGTGCCAGTTGCCTGATCCAAACTCTCGGCTGTCATATTGTTGACAATTCCCTCCTTGCGGCACTCGACCACAATCTTGGCCAGCTTTGTTTTGCCACTTTGTTTGCTGCCACCCACGCCATCGACATCATCTGAGTTCTTGAGAAAGAACGCCTGCAAAAAGAGTAGTTTCTAATGTTAAACTTTAACTAATCATCAGTTCAGTTTGGTGTTCGGCACCCACTCACCTTGCCCTTGCGTAATCCTTTAAAGGAAAGACGCCGCAGCAGGGATTTGGGAAACAGACGTGACACTTCGTGCTCCTCTGTATCAAATTCACCAGCACCGCTGCCACCTTCACCAAAAAGCGAACCAATTCCGGTCTTCAGATTGCTGCGCCGCCTAAAGAACTCTTTGTCATAGTGATCCGAGAAATATTCGACAAATTTTAATGCAAAACTTCGATGTGGTATATTCCGTGCTTCCTCCGGTGGCAGATTACCATTAATGTAATTTATGCACGCCTTCGCAAAGTCACTGGCGGCCACGCGTGCATGTCTGTCACAGAATTCTTCCCAACTTGTGCCGCCATACGTGTAGGATGATGATGTGCTGCCCATGGCATTGCCGGTACCAATTGGTGCTGGTATTAAATCACTGCCACCGGCGGCACCCAAACTTGTCGTCGGTCCAATGTAGCCGCCAGCGCTAAATGCGCTGGAATTTGCAGCTGCGCTATTTCCACCCATGTGGACAAAGGACTGTTGTTGTCTGCGTGGGTGGTGGCGCTGCTCCTGTTCCCTTACCCCGTTTGTATTCAGTTTGGTACACGAATTACCCAGCTGTAGACTGTGCTGCAAGTACAAGTGGTTTTCACAATAAATGCGTTTGTTTATTTAATTAAATTCGGATTAATAGCAGTTCGTTGTATGTTCAGTTAAGTTACCCAGAAGGAAATTTAAAGTGCATTATCAGACTCAATTTCCATTGGGTTGGGGAGCGAATGTTGCTCAATTTGCGTTTACGTTGCTCATTTTGCGCTTACGCTTTTTGAGTTTTACGCGCTGCGTGTTTTTGTAATATTTCACTTAACGTAGCGTGTAGGCGTTATAACGTATCTACACACACACTTTCATACACATCACACATATCTATAAATGTACGTACGTTTGTAGTATTTGTGTTTGTGTGTGATATGGCTGCTGATTTGTTTTTGTTTTGCAGATTTGATGATAAGCTGGATTCAGCGGTAAATCAAGGCCACTTTAATGTCTTAATGCCATTAGTTTGCCGTTTGTTATTAAAATGCAACACGTTCCATGCTCTGCAAATATGCATGTGTGTGTTTTACACCTACACAATTATTCTCGGCATTAATTTTTTCTTATACAAAGAACACTTACTTTTACACGGTTTTTACGGATGTTTTTATGCAACGCGCACTGTTTACATTCAGTTGAGCGTTTATTTAATAATTAATTACTTCTTTTTTCACTATATTTTCATTTTTGGGAAGAAAAACACAACGCAATATAATCGGCTATCGTCTAAACGCGAAATGTATCGTCAATCGACCAGCCATCACGTTTTCATCGGCTAGCCGCCACTTTCAACGAATTGTAAATATCGATAGTTAGCATTACGTTAATTGTTGGCGCATAAAGTTAGAACGCCGATTGACTTTTAAAATTGTGAATGATTCTTAATGTCTAGTGAAATAAGTTTGAAACGATTTATGTTCAAATCTCACATTTTTATTGTTTCTATATGTTTCGAAATTGCATTTACTTAAAATTATTATGTAACTACTATGCATACAATATTTATAATTATGTATTATTGTTAGTTTTGCTTGATCATTACAAATAATTAAAATTCTTGAAACTTAATTGTGAAACACACGGAGTGCAACAGTTGTTTTTCCATTTCTTTCTTTTGCATACTTATTTATTTAATTTTTGTTATTTTTTAATATGTAGTTTTGCTTAAAACGAACACATGCATTTTGGCAAAATATTATTTTCATAGTATTTATAAATGAAATTCCAAAAATGAATGGAGGAAAGGAAATTAAAATGGGGACGGAAATGTGATTGCGAATAATAAATTTAAAAGGATTCATTTAACCGTTTCGAGGCTAACAACCAAATAATCATAATGTGATTGTGACTGATTGTTGAAGTGTGAAAAATGCGAGCGCACTTACTAACTATTATTTATTATTGTTAATTTAACTTAAGTATTTACAGAAGAAATGTCAAATCTGTTTGATTAATGTAATTTAGTGGTTCTTTGTTTACGATCTTTAACATTTTGTTTGGAAATGTTGAAAATACGCTAGAAAACTTAATGAAGAAAATTGAATCTCAACAGCTTTTTGTAAATTATAAATACGTTAATACTAAACCTTTTACTAAGTGTAGTATTTGCAGGTTAGTCGTATATATATGTATATATATATATATATAGATTTGTATATCTGCTTTTGAGTCCTATTCTGAAATCTCTTTCAATATTGTTCCAATTTGAATATTACGGCCAGCATAAAATGGTAACTATAATTTTTTTGTTCAGCCAAGTTAAATCAACATATACATATTGTTATAAATCTTTTCCACATTATATGCTAAAACTACGTACATTTATTATTCGGTTTTGCTGTTACATCACTAAAAAAAAGAGAATCACCTAACTTATATGTAATACAAAAACGTGGATACGCTTGTAAAACTAAACAAATATATATAAGTTAGTTATATATTAAGAGAGAATTCATAGTGTTTTAGATTTCTGGTGTTTTTTTGTTTTCTTTTCTTTTCATACGTTT
This sequence comes from Drosophila acutilabella, assembly GCA_035046005.1. Classification (NCBI taxonomy): domain Eukaryota; kingdom Metazoa; phylum Arthropoda; class Insecta; order Diptera; family Drosophilidae; genus Drosophila; species Drosophila acutilabella. Next base: position 390,596 of record JAWNOK010000038.1, read on the forward strand.
TTTTTTTGTTGTTTTAGTTTTGATTAATTCTGTTTTAAGATACAGTACACTCAGACTTCCAGTTGTTTTGATGGTGGATGCGTTATGAACGGTTCACTCCACATGCGCCGCAGATCGCCCTGTAATTTAAATTGGAATTAGCAGCTATTCAGTTTAGTGACTGAAATGACTTACCTTTAAATAGGCCATCAACAGAAGTGGCAATAACGTAAACGGTACTAAGTACAGTAAGGCAGGCTGTGCGGCCTTAAACACCTCCGAGCTGACTGTTGCCGTTAGCAGACCCAAGAAATAGCTATGAGAGAATGAAGACATATAGAAATACTTGCAAAACTTTTGCATAAAGCCACTCTTACCCTAATAAGGAACAATGAAAGTACGTCAATCGGGAGCCAACACCCTTTGGCGGCGATAGCGTTGGATCCGAGGTGAAGCCCTGTGACTTTTTGTATGCATCGTAACGCAATACAAAGCATAGCAAAAGTCCGGGCATCACGACATCGCCCAGACCCAGCATTGAGAAATGTCCCGTATTGTGTATGCTGGGGAAAACCAGTTTTCCCGGTAGATTTAACTTCGGTGTGTCCCGCACAATGCCGCCCAAATTCAATTTGCGTGCCACAATGCCAACGGGATTCTCGGCGGGTCTAGTCGCCACCTTGACCATCACATTTGTGCTGAATATATACGATGAGAGGAACACCCAAAAGACGTCATAGATCAGCAGACCGGTCAACAGCAGCGTCGACACCTTCAAGCTGGGCAAACGCACAAATGCAATGAACGCAACACACAGACCCATGCCCATAGCTAAAATCAAGTTAAATAGTTAAGGATTGGAGTATAAAAGTTAAAATTATAGTGATACACACCATCCATGAGTAGCCAGTGTCCAGTTAGCACCCAGACGCACACAATCGATACAGAGAGCGTGAAACTAAAGAGCTCTGCTGCCGTAAACCGTCCACAGATGCCAAAGGAAAAGCGCTTGCCATCCGTGCACGGGCGTATGATATACTGGCACATGGGCAAGAGCAGAAATGCCAACGCCACGGTGGCAATGACTGCAGGTAAGAGCGGAAAGGTAAAAAAATGTATTAGCTAATTTAACTAATTCAACTTATACTCACTGGCTGTGCAGACTGCGAAGAGCAACTGCATCGAGTCGAAGAAGAAGAACATAATGAGCAGTGATATGGAAGCACCAAGTGGCAAGCACAGCGCATGCATCGTATCCAATGTGGCGAATTTATCCGCTGCAAATAAACCAGATGCTAAATGGTGTACACTTACAGATCGTGTAGGAGAGAGCGATAGAGAAAGAGAGATTTGTTGACTTACTTGGCTCCTTTTCTACCTGTTCGCCAGTGAGCAGATTTGTCATCGATTCATTGCGTTTCTTTTGCTCACGCTCTCGCGCCTCCTGCTCAATGTTGAGGCTACGAAAACTGCCATAGACAATGAGCAGCATCGATATAAGGCAGGTGGAGACACGAGAGGAGTCCATTACACTCGACACTGTCCAATGGAGTTCACGATATTCAGAGCCTGCAGCTGCTGCTGCCGCCGCTGCTGCTGCGCCGCCAGCGACACTGCCGCTGCCGCCGCCAAGACCAACGCCAACGCCGCTGCCACCAGTCTGCGCGCCGGCGCTGCCGTGCGACATGCTCATTCAATGCCGCTGCGTCTGTCACAGCCGCTGCCTCAGCTGCTGCCTCTGCCGCTGTCGTTAACGGTTTAGAACAAATTCCTCAAGCCGAATTTGTGTTTGCGAGTCCTTATCAGTAATAGAGTTTTTTTGACGTTATCTCCAACTTTAAATCGCTCTGCTGCGCTCTGCTTGACTCTGCGACTCTGCCGACTGAAATGAAACTGAAATTGGTTGGTTTTGGTTTATTAGTACAGTGATAAAAAAGTTTCAAATTGTTCCGTGTTTGTGTTGTTTGTACTTCTTTATTTACTTTTTAATTCTGTTTCAGCTAGAAATTTAAACAGCTGCAATAAAGTTGAGCAAACAAAGCAAGTCCAAAAGTAAAAAAAAAGTAGAATTAAAAATGGTAACAAATTAAATGATTTATGCTGGGAATACTCGTTTAACGCTCATACGACCCACAAATTTACAGCAAAACATTAAGTGACTCAAAGGTTAACTTTCATGCGGGCTAAAATACTCGCACCCCTTAACAAAGTAACACAACAACAATAACAGTAGCAACAACTGTTGCCGCTGTGTGTGTATGAGTGTGTGTGTGTATGTGAAAAAACACAAATCAGGCCAGAAAGAGTCGTTGGAATAAATTATAAAAGCGTTACCCAGTTTCTGTTATGCTTTGCTCACTTCTAGTTAATGTTCTTGTTGTTGTTGTTGTTGTCTTTATTGTAATTGTCTATTGTTTTGCAACAAATTCTTAAACATATTCACACACTATAAACTTCTGCTAGCGACAGATACCCTAAGAACTCATTTTATAAGGGGTATATTAGATTTATTGTTTGGTAATCTCAGACAAACAACTTTTAATTAACGGAAAAGGCTGTTTTAGCTTGTTGTTAGCTGTTATCTGTACAGACTACTGCAATTTAGCGGTTAATAAAAATTGTACAAAAACCAATAAATGCTCAAGATTTAAAAGTGTAGATAAACATTTTGATTGGTTTTAAAACTCTTTAGCTTCTTTTACAATAAACATTTCAGAAAAATTAGAATTATTTAGTATTGCAGCCATTTTTAAATATTAATTTAAGAGATTCAATAAATTATTATTTTTATTTTAATTATCAAATTGTACTGCTCATATTCTTAAGTACACACCAAAACTGAGTACATATATTAAGTAAAGTGGCACATAAATTATATTAAAAATAAAATTTCAGCTCTGACTTAAGCGTAATTTAATTTAATGTTGCATACTTTTAAGCATAAACAATCATATTCAGTACAGAGTATATTTCAGTCGAGCTGCATAAATGGTGGCAAGGTTGTGTTTGGGTTGTTGCACTTGAGCTCTGTTAATGCACTGTTCATGCTCATGTTAAATGCTCTGCTCTGTTAAAGATAATGAAGCGTTCGTTAATAAAGTTGAGGCTGCAGAATGAAGAAGCAGAAAAGACAAAAGCAAAACAGTTGCCAACAACTTCCTAGTTTATTTCTCTATTGTTATTGTTTTCTTGTTGCCACTGCTGTTGTAGCTTTATTGTGGCAGCAGCAGCATGTTGCCAAGTGCCGTTGCTTGCACTAAATTATGTGTGCTTTGTTGGAAATGTAGAGTGAACATGATGTCTGTGTGAATGTCTTTCTGTCTGTCTGTTGTCTGTGCCTGTGTGTGTGTGTTTGGAATGCAAATGATTGAAACATCTAAATGTGTGTATCTCGCGTGTCCCCCATTTTATGGATGCAACAATTTAATAGTTCCCACACGTTGCATGCCTCATCCAAAGAATGACTTCTTGCGGGGGAAAGGCAACCGGAAACAGAAGGCGCTAATTAGAATTAAAACATCGACGACTACAATGTAGGCGAATTATCTAATTAACTCAAATTAAGTAATTACACACAGACAAACACACACGCACACTTTCTAATTTGATAAGAGCTAAAGAAGTACAAAGTAATTGGTCGCTGATGACGAGGCCGGTACTCCAAAAACTGCCCACAACGAAGGTGAAAGTGAAATTAACTTACGATATGCTCAAATGCAGAGCGGAAAACTAAGCAAAATAAATATACACACAAACAAAAACATTTTTTTGTTGTGTACCTGCCTGTGTGTTTGTGTATGTCTGCAAAAAGCAAGTTGCTGAGTTTCGCTGTTTGTCTTTGCACTGCTTCAATTATTTTTTGGCCAAACACACACACACACACACACACCGACTCACACAAACATACACATGTATACACAACATAACAGCAACAACAGAAAACATACAAGCGGCCCCGCAACTGGCTTCAAATGCAGCACTTGTGAAATTTTATATACACAACAACTTTAACAGCAACAACAAACTTTAAAGCGCAGGCAAAGCTTTTATACTTATTTTTTTTCTCTCGTTTACAAAATGCTTAGACTCCACTTCAACAGTCGACGCGCCGCTCCACTGCGTAACAAAATTACAAGACACACACACACACATACACTTACAGTCACTATGGGGCCATGTGTAAGGCAAACGGGGGAGTATGAGTCGCAGGCGGGGGCGGGTCTTTAATTACTAAAACTTAGGCCCCAACCAGCCTGTTTCAATTTCATTGCACCTCCAACTGGTGTACACTATTTTGTGTCCCCATTGGTGTGTGGGATTTTGGGGGAGGGGTGTTGGGGGTGCGGTCGAAGGTATCGCCTGCTTGGGGATTTCTTTTGCTTACTTTGCCCTGCGCTTCACATTTACATTCGCGTTTGCATGTATTTTGTTTTCCTTTTTGAACCGATTCTTTCTTTTTTTACGTTCGCGGAAAAGCTACCGCAGCTACATATTTTGTGAATACATTTTGATTTTTTGTGATTTGGTTGCAGCACTTTGCACTTTTTCACTGGTTATTTAATTACAGATTTTGTACTGGTAATGCATTTTTTTCTTCACTGTTTCCCTCTGCACTCTTTCACTGTTTTTTTTCTGATAGAAAAACAACGAACTGTGGAGTGTGACCCAACCGAGCGAAGCCATAAATGTCGACTAATTGGTATTATCGATTTTTTTACTGATTTGTATTCGATTTTTGTGCAATCATCGAAATATTTAATTGCTAATAATTACGAGACCAGAGGAGTGTCTATTATTTTTATGGTAAGCTGATAAATCTTAGATTCTTTAAACCGACCTCGAAATATAGCACACTTTTAAAAATTAACCGGTTGAGTCAGTGTTGACCAACGCGTGGAAGGTCGTGCTTATATAGGTAACAACATCGCACAGTTAAACGATGAATAGTATTATAATGCATTTTCAACACGGTCACACTGCATCAGACGCGATTGAGAGAGCGCCGATGCTACTTCGATGTACAAATAAAAATTTAAATTATTGCTAAATGTAACGCGCTTAACGGATAAACGGCTATTAGTGTTTTAAGCCTAAAGTGATTTTAACCGACTACTTAATAAAAAACGAATCGAACTAATTAAATAATTATATTGTGCAAGTGGAAGTGCAAGCCGAGATAAATCAAAGTGCATTGTCCGCAAGGGGCAATCGCAGCTTCTGAGTTTCTTACGACCGAATCGAAATCACTGCTGTGGCAGCAGGAAACCCAACGCTAACGACGGTGGTGAAAAAGTCGACAAAGTAACACGAATACTAAGAGTGCGAAAAAAGTTAAACAACTGCTTTAAAATGGGTCTTAACGGCTGCTGTTCGTGTGTCAAATATTTGATGGTCCTTATAAACATCTTATTTTGGGTATGTACATATGCAAGCAAGACAACAACAACGACAACAAATAGGAACTCACCAACACAATCAGCAACTGGAACACACATACACAGTGGCATTTGCTTGTGTAAAATGTGCATGTGTGTGTGTGTGTGCATGTTCCCTACGCCTCTTGTGGGCCTGTGCATTTTGCCTGGCGACCTGAACATCGCGCGCACGCTCTCTCTCTTTATCTCTGCTTCTTCTGTTTTTTTTCTTCTTGTGGCTGCTCAATCCCTACTTCCAATAAACAATAGAAGTTCCGCTGTGGATGGAGAGTGTGCGACACACACCCACACATCGATACGCAGGCAAGCAAGAAGGCAGCCAGACAGACAGAAAGACAGATAGCGAAAGCATCGCGTACACTTTTTCCCCTATTTCCCCCTGATTTGTGGCTCCCACACATTTCAAGTTGTGTTGTTTTTCTTGTTTTTTTCTCTGTTGGCCTTTTCCTGTTGGTTTTTTCTTTTCTTTTATTTTTATGTGCGTGCGTTTTGCTGTTGTTAGTTTTGATTTCTGCTTCTTTCTCCACCTTCTTTTGCCTCGTATTCTTATCTACAACGTGAAGTGAAGCAACGACTCATTCATTCCTTTGACAAAATGTGTCTGTATTTGTGTGCGTGTAATGCGTGTATGTATCTGTGTGTCTGTTATGTTATAGAGTCAGGACCTACTTTTGGCGCCTTTTAGGTGCGCCACTCCCCACTTAGTGAGTTCTCTCTTTCGAAAGGGTTTAAAGTTTAAACACAGCGGTTTCGTAGTATTTTTTATATTCCTTTTTACGCAATTTCCTTATCGATTCCAATTAGTTTTGTTTGTGTTTTTGAGTTGTACGCTTGCGAAATGATTTCCCATTGAAGATTTTTGAGAAACATTTTAATTTTAATTTTTCTTGTTTTGGTTGTTGTTGTTTCACTTATTTTTTCTTTGATTTTTCCCTATAGTATTTATTAGTCAAATCTATTTTCGAACAAACCAACAAAATGTTTTGCTTTGGTTGTTGCTGCTATACTAGTGGTGGGAGGTAACCAATTCATGTGGTTGTTGTTGGCAGTGCTAGGGATTCTCTTAAATAAGAAAATATTTATGAGAATATATTTAAATTACTAGTAATTGCTATTAATAAAATAAAAAATAATTTTTGATTTTTGCAAACATTTAATTTTAGACTTTTCCATTAACTTTTGTGAACAGTGTGACATAGATTTTCAAATGATTTTCCATTTTCATCATCACTGCTGTGGGGCTTCGTGATCAAACGCCACGATTTCGGTTCAGTTGACGCTGCTGCTCTGCCGTTCCAATGATATTGCCGGTCCCTCTCCCTCTACCTCCTCCACCTCCTCCACCTTTGCTGCACTCGCTCTCTCGTCGTCGCTGTCGTCAGTTAGACAGATGCTTTGCTTTGCTTTGACCATACAGTGACTGCTGTGCTTGTTGGTGGTGGTCACCGATTGCTATTCATTAAACACTTCTTCCGTCCGCCCGCCTAACAATTAATTCAGATGATTCGTTCACCTACTTCATAACTCACTGTGCCATTTTTCACACAGTTATTCATTTGCATTTGTGAGACGACAACAAATTGAATGCGTTAAATTTTTGGGTCGAATTATGCATGAAGCGGAGTCGAGGAGGATTATCGATAAATTTTCTCTTATTCGCTGCTTGCTCCTCTCTTCGTGTATCATGCTGACGCAAAAATGTAGGTCATGCAAGGACTTTGCACTTTTTTAACCAATTGGCATACATTCTCTATGCACGCGACAGTTGTATACATGTAAAATATGCATGTGTTAGTTAGCTATGCATAGCGTGTCATAATTTTTTACCAATGGCAACATTTGTATCCCAAACTCTGTACTTTTTTAACCTCCTTCATTGAAACTGTCACACTTGTGTAAACGGTACACGGTACACACTGTCAGCAGAATGCACTTTGCCTCTGTCACATGGTACGTCACATTCTCTTGAGCGGGGCGCTCTCTTTATCTGTCTCTCCTAAGCGCGGGCTCTCAGCGGGAGACCACCCGCAGACAAAGTTAGACTTTTGTGTGTGCGCTTTTGTTGCGGCTTTTTATGCTATTGTTGTATTTGCTTTAGCTTATTGTCTGCCGCGTTAATTGCTTCACACTTTGATTCGCTTACTGTAACAATGAAAGAGCGCACAGGTTTAAGAGAGTCAGTTACAGTTACTTTATGCTTATGTTTGTATTGTTTTGCTGCAGGGTATACCTTTTGGGTAAGTTACTTTGTCTTTTGTAATTATTTTCGTTAGTTGTTTGTAAGCTGCGTAATCTTATCGGTAGCGCAAGATGTAAGAACAATGCGGCAGATATTCAAATATTACGATATCAATTGCGACATAATAAACATTCCAATATTTGCATAGTTAGGGTATGACAAGTTCGCTTACACAATATTCCGATTAGAATCGTTTGTGGAATAAATTTCCACTATAATGAAACAAAGTTATTTTAAAATTTACATAAAAGATGAATAACTAAGGTAAAGTCAGCATTTACGTGACACATCTAAGACATACCCTGTAAATGACATCATTTTGGTAAATTAAATAAACAATCGTGAACATTTTATAATTAAATTAGCAAAATTGTAGTTTTACTAAATGTGAATAAATTTCGTTTGTTTCCGTTTGAATTCTTGCGAAAGCGCAAAATAAAAATATAATTATGACGTATTTATTCATAATCAGCTTTTAATATTAGTTGCAGCATACAATAATCTTTTTAGTATATATATAAATATAAATGTATTTGTTTGTGTACATTATGTACAACGCGAAATTCGAGTACACAGCTGAAAATGTTGGGTTTGTAGGCAAATTAGAAATTAAATACTAAAAATTGACGGCTTTGATGATAACCCTCAGCAGTTTGAATAATGGGGTATATTAGCGTAGAGAGTCAGCAAAATTTACTAGACAAATTTAAAGGCACATCAAATGAAAAGAATTCAAAATTATTATCTGTCTGTCCACTGTCTGTTTCGCTGTCTTTGTCTGTCTGTCGTCTGTCTGCTAACATCATGAGTTACGTTAACAGAACAATTGTATCAAGATGAGAAAGGCACTGTAGGAACGGTGTAGAAAGGGGCTAGCGGAAGGGGGCTGGGCTGGGCAGTCGATTGGCAATTCTTGGCACGCATTTTACTGCCCGCTTTAATTGCCGCCCAACAGTTTTACAGGGCGTAGCACACACATATAGCAACTCAAAAGTGTTTCTTATTACTGAACGTTTAGAGCGTACAAACGCTTGACCTATTTAGGAACTTTGTACTCAAATGGAACTGACAAACTCTAACTGACTGAGCGACTGAATATCGTGGGACACAAACAACTAAGGCTACATCGGGATTTATTTAGCGTTAAAAAATTATTAAAATACATTTCATTTACAAAAGATACAATTCATTCACAATTCACAAAATATTTTATATATATAACTTAAGTGATTATGTTTCTATTATTCTAATAAAACATTATGAATTCTCAATTGAATTACAGCTAATTGGTTTGACCATTGTAATCACCTCACTATGGATGCTAACGGATCCCACATTCATGCTGTCGATGACGCAATCGTATAACCATTACCACATAGCCCTCTACGTCTTCCTGGCCATTGGCATACTGATCACATTGGGTGCATTCTTTGGCTGCATGGGCGTCTGTCGCGAGTCCCAGTGTCTGCTCGTTTCGGTAAGAAAAAGTATATAAAAAAGCTAAATCTGGCTACAAATTGGCCAGCACTGAGCAGTAGTTAAAGCAGCTGCAACTCTCAATTAAATTGGAAAACTTCCTACACAGTCTGCAGTCTATAAAACTCTGTTGACTCCGAAGTCTCGCCCACCCGCCAATCTTTTTTCCAAAAATTGCAAATTTGCAAGTCTGCAATTGCTTTAATTATGCATATTGCATGCAGTATGTTGTACATATGTTGACACCCACACGTAATGCTCATTCATAAATCTCAATTGTCCAATCTTTTGACAGTTCTTCTGTGTCATTTTGATTGTGATGGTGGCCCAAATAGCAGCCGGAGCCTGGGCGTTCCACAACAAGGACAAACTGGATGACATTGTGCGGGCGGCGGTAAAAGCATCAGTGCAGGAGGAATACGGACAAACGGCCATGAGTTCACGCACCGTTACCTTTGATACCCTGCAAAAGAGTGTAACTATAATGCTTCACATCGGAACAATTTGTCAGTTTAATCACTAATCTCTGTTTTTATCTATTTAGTTGAAATGCTGTGGTGCCGATGGTCCTGGAGATTGGGCAACGAGTCGTTTCAATAATGTGGATCGTACAAATATTGTGGATATAGCCGTTTCATCGTTGAATGTCTTTTACAACATACCGGAATCGTGTTGTCGCGATGATCTCAAGGATAACGATTGCGAAAGATCGCGACATTTGAAATTTGGTGGTCCTTTAAACACGTTCATTTATCAGCAGGTAAAGCATTTGATTACATCAAGTTTCTATATGATAAACTTTTTGAGCTACATCTAATACACCCTGTACTTGAGTAAACTACATGGGAAATTCAAAACTTTAAAGGAAATGCAGCAGAAGGCCGATAGAGGCATTACCTTTTCAATATTTTATATATAATTTAAATATAACATAGAAAGAAAAGGTTGGAGCTAACAAAATCTTCTATATTTGCACATGTAACATTTCCCGTAATAAGTACGGGGTATTTTTTAGTAGACCCGCTCTGCTTTAGCTACTCCTTCCCCTCTTTAGTTAACTACATCTATCACGCCTCATTAGCGAATGTCAACACCTTTTTTTTGGGAGGTGTGTCCAGACAAAATTAATTTTGGTTTTGACCAACGATTTCTTCCGATTGTTTCAATCAAACTAATAACCCTTTTTTATATGCGTTGTGGCTTTCAACGGTTACTCAATGGCCGCAAGCTAATAAACAAGTAAGATAAACACGAAAATAATACTCCGCATTCCGCGATAAATTATTAAAATCATGTAATAAGGAGTAGTATTAAAAACGGAAAAAAAAGGAAAAAAAAAAAAGATGAGGAAAAATTCTACACCAGAAGGCAGCAGACAATAAAATTGTATTAATTATTATTGATGTTTCGCACGCATTTCAAATCGAATTTTGATTTGTGCAAAAATAAACAAACAATAAACATTTTCATTGCAACACGAAAATGAGAAGCAGACTGCAGAGATATTTACGCACACACTGGACACTAACACACATACACACTTATACACGCGCACTCTTATAGTGCAAAGGAAAATGTGCTCTCTTAATAATAACGCTCTCTCTTTGTCTGTTATACGCTTTACAGGGCTGTGTGGATAAACTGATTGAAATCATCTACGAGAACTGGGTGACCATATTTGCCATCTCTGCCGCTGTTATACTGCTGGAACTGTTGTCGCTGGCTTTCGCGTTGAGCCTCTGCTGTGCGGTGCGAAATCAACATTACAAGGCCTGAGAATTACTGAACTCCCATAGGGAGATAACAGACGACGAGAAGTACTAACAAAACCAAATGTTAAACTTAAGCCTAAAAGCCTAAAGCAAATTTTTGGATGCGATTGATTGAGAAATGCAGTTAGCATTTTTCGTGGCTGCTGCTGTTTTGGCTACATTGATGGCAGCAAAGCACAAACAAATACTTTAAAACAATTTTGTAGTACTTTAAAAAACAAAACAAGCAAACTGAAGCAATTCTGCAAAGATTTGATATTGGCAATTGAGTCAATGAAATTTATATGAGCAACAAAACTTTTCTAAAACATTTCTATACATAAACGAGAACAGAAAACATTTTACAAAACAACAAAAAGTAAAACATAAACTCTATAGACAAGAAAAACAGTAAAAACTTCATAAAAATACATATATAAGAATAGTCTAACAGCGTTTCAAATTCAAAAGCATTCATAAAACTTAGGAGTATTACGATTACATACATACTTATATACAAGAAATCTCTAAATACATAAACGTAAAAAATCATAAATCAATTAGAAATTTAAGCACAAAACAGTTAAAAAAACAACACAAAAATCTTATTTGCCAAATTATGCAATTCGAAAAGCAATCAAACACTCTATCTGTTTTGTCGTGTATACATAATTTAGAGAAATTAGCAACAATAATCAAATTAAGCAAAGCATTCCACAAGTGAATATGATTAAATTTCCATCCAAAGATCCAAACCCAAAAAAGAACATATTCTTATCAATTCTCTTGTGTAAAATTATGTGCTAAATACCTTAAAATCGAAAATGAAATTAAAAATTCGTTGAGCTTCGCGAAATTATATGCCAAATATTTTATGTATTTACAAAATTATGTTTTGTAACTCTCTGTAACAGCGCACTGCTATCGACTGCTGTTAGTGTTGGTTAATACACTGCACTGTTCGACATGCTGTTAACTAACAGCTACATGTAAAATACCCTGCCATATTTTTAACATTTCTCATACACTGACACAAAAACACCCAACTTACCTGGATTATTTTTATAACGCACACAAACACACACATCTTCATTGTCGATTTAAGTACCTTTAATTTATATGGTATAATAAAACAAAAAAAATCATATTTACTAGCCATACGAAATGTATTTTCTGTATTTTATTTTTATTCATTTCTCATAACGAATTTTGTAACTTAATTGTTGTTATAATGAATTTTGTTGTTAGATTTAAATGTAGCTGAGCGTCATACTTTGTACCCTTTTAAAAAAAACCGTTCAAAATAAATTAAATCTACACAAACGAAACCAAATGAACAAAATTTAATTAAATTAAACATAAAAAGTAATTTAAAAAATATACAAAATATATATGAAAATTTACAAGAAAAGTAAAAGTAAACATTTATTTACCTTACAAACTTTTTGATAGTAGGTAAGCAAATTTTTGATTTAGTATAACAAAATGTTTGTGCAAAAATGCGTTAAATTTTAAAAAATGTAGTCTATAAAAAAATACGAGCATAAACAAATCAACCCAAAATTGTAGCGAATCATTTTAAGAACAAAAAAAAGAAACATTATAAAAACATAATTAAATATGTAGAACTTCAATGAAATCCAATCACCGAATAAATCAAGTTATAGAAGCTCACAAATCATAAAAATCAAAAAAAAAAAAAAAACAAAAACATCAAAAAATATGTCATAAAGAGAACTAGTTATACAATGTGTAAATCATGTCTATCTCTTAAATGAAATCTAGAAACATCTAAAACCTTAATCGCAACTAAACAAAAATATTTAAAGCGAATGAAAGCAATATGAATCCGAATCCGTAAACGAATTCCTTGAAATGGATGCTCAAAACGAATACTTATACTCACTTACGAGTATTCAAATCCAGCAGTGACATAATTATTGATATTTCATAAATAAATAAACATAAACATTTAACAAATACGAAAAACAGTAGTTTTTATGCCTAGAAAAGAAAATAGAGCAGATTTCAAAGTGTATTATTAAATTGTTATTTTCATTAAAATTGTTTTATTTCTTGCCCAGTTTTTTTTTAGTTATCATTTCAAACTTAGCCATTAAGAACCTATAAATTAACACATATTTTAATGGAATTATCTTCCACTTGATGATGGTAATTATTAACAAAAAACTTTACATCAGTTTTAATATTTTTTTAAGCTCAGAATAAACTCAATTGGATTTTAAGCGTTTTTGGAATGTTTTGAGTTTATTTTTGAATAAAATTACCTCAAGTACTTGAATTATTTTAGTCGCAGACTCGGCTTGAATATTTAACAATTTTAATGTATAAGACTTTAGACAATTAAATAAATATTTTCTGTTGAACTGTCGCCTAAATAAACTGTTAGTTTAAGGCGCAAGTGAAAAGCGAAACTTTTGTTGAATATTTGTATTCGATTATGTTATCAATGTGCATGGGTCTCCCATTATACACGGTAGTATGTAGGTATTACTTAGTATAGACAATCCAAATCACTAACCACGTTTGTTACATATTTTGTTTTCTTTTTTTTTATGTTATTCGAAATGTGTTTTTTGTTTTATTTTGAAATTAATTTGAACTGTTGGTTAAAATATGTTGAGTTAACTGAGTGGATATATTTAAATGAACTTCTTATTAATTTTCCAAAATGTTGTTTACATTTAAATAGCTTAGGTTTGGAAAAATTATTATCATAATTTACATTTACTAGGTACATTTTCGTTTGATTAAACTTAGTATTAACTAAATACATATTTTGCTAAAAAAACACATGAATCGATTTATATAAATCTATTTTTTTTTTTATTCTTTTTGAGTTCTAAACTTTTGCGAATTGCAAGCGATAACGGAATTTGGAACGATTTCAAATTAGGCGCTACGTAGTTGGGGTAAGTCCAATCTTTTTTGCTAGCTAGAACATCGAATTTTTTATTGATTTGAGTTTAAGATTTAGAGTATAGTTTAGTAGACACTTTACACACAATTTAGTTACTCTTACTAAACATTTAGCGGCTAAAAACAACGTTTTTCGTTTTCCTTTTTTTAAGTTCATTCAATTTGGTTAAGTAAATAAATATATTTTTTTATGTATAGTTTTAAGCGTTTCAATTTCATTATTTAGTTTTAATTTAATTAATTATAATTACTAATTTTAGACATTTAAAAAGTAATTTATTTATCGTTTACATTCGCATTACTTTGTTGGACAGTGTAAGTTAATACATATTGCATAATATACATATATATATGTCGTAGTATTGTAGTATTTTAGATAGAATCTTAGGGTGGTTTATCATATAGGTCGCAGAGGTTTACAAACTTCAAATCTTACGAGTTTTCAACGACATTCCATGTCAAGGTGTTGAGTTTAAGTTTTGGTTTATGTGAAAGACAATAAATGTTGTTCAAAAAAAATAATTTATTAAGCACTTTTTATTTATTCTTCCTGCTTCTTTTCACTAGTTTGCCATGGAAATGAGTTGAACATTTTTAAAATAAAAAGCTGCGTATTTCACCTTAGTTTATTGAAAAGAAATCTTTAAAAGTACGGGATAGATTAGTTGAAGCAAAGACTATGTGTTGAGATAGATAGCTCTATACCATACCAAAAATTATATTTACGACAAATACAAAAGTTAATATGTATGAAATTAGTGAAGCGAGGCCTCATGGATCTTTTTAGCTCTGTGAGTTCAGAGGCACCCTGGTTATTAGTAGACATTTATTTTTTAACTACGAGTTCGATTCACGAAGCAGGCAAGACAGACTGTCCTGGAGAAATAAACTAAAACAATGTTTTTTCGCTTCGCCACACTCCGGCTTCGAACCGTAGACTACATGCACCGCGAGCGCAACGCTTCCAGGAAGACCACCGTATGAGTCAACGGTAGTGTGGCTAATTTACATACAGTTTACATAGAGTTTTTAAAGACAAGAATTTACATGTCCTTACGATGTCCTTACGGATTGAACCTGCTTCAAGTGCAACATAAATTTGGTATGCAGTGAGATGCTCAATATTAAAAATATTGTATTTTTCATATTTAATTACTGAATGCCAATTATTGAACTGTATAATTAAGCTCTGTGGGCATTCACTTAATACCAGTGTGTGTTTTTTATGTTTCTTTCTTTTTTGTTAAAAATAACAATGGAAGAACATGTGTTTAACTAAGGGAAATAGTACTATATATCAAACCACATTGATTGTCTCGACTCCATGCACAGTGGCACGCAATGAACGCGACGCGTAATTGTATTATATGTTATGTTAAGTAAGTATAAAACATTTATTCTTTTTACTGAATTAACAATTGTATTGTTCTTTGAAAAGGTACAATGTAAAAAGAACGTATTTATCTTGTTGTTGTTGTTGTTTTTTAATATTTCTAAAGCCCGGACAGTTTACGAGCTTTCTATTGCTGTTGTTGTATGCTCTAGAGTACTGTCCGTTGATATGCTAAAAATTAAATAATTCTATTATAAATACAAGTATGTAGAGCACAAGTGGGCACAGGCAGTTTGCTACTTTGCCACATGCCACATGTGCATTGTTTGCATTACACTCTGTTTGCACAATGTGGCGTATGCTTGATTTGCGCATGCATATTTAATAACTTAATAAAAATTGCAATTTAATTGAAAACTCATGTCGAGCATTCCATCGCTCTACACGTTTAATAAATTTCACTTTTTTGCTTTATCGGTGGTAGTTTTGCATTTACACTCGTTAATACGAAATTTGTTTATAAAAAAATGAAGTTATTTCTTCAATTTGGCAATTAAATTATAAAATTACTGTAGCATTTGCATAATTTAACATAATGTCGTTAAAAATGTGTTTAAATTTATTTAATTGTTTAATTGACCGATAAATTTCATACAGCAATGCAAATATGCATAAAGCAAATTGTTTTTTACTGCGGGAAAATTAAACGGAAATTTTATTTCAATCAATATTTTGTTTGCTACTAACAGACTGTTAGGGACACAGAATAACAGAAATATGTTACTGTAATGTTAACAGCTGTTATGAGCATAACTAATTAAAATGTAATGTATTTTTTAAACTTTCTTATTAACAATGAAAACTTTACAGTAGCCGAGTGACAAAAGTTTAAGAAATTGGTAGAATTATACACTGTTAAACAAATTTGGTAATTTTACTGTGTTGAATAAGTGAATTGCTGTTATGAATTAATTAAATCGCATTGCACAATTTTTAAAACATTTGTTTAACCAATTCCATTTCATAGTTATTAAGTTTTAATCATTTGTGTGTCTTGGTGGTTTCGTTTTAGTTAATTTAATTCCATGAAATTGAGTACTTTTTGTAAGTTTACATAGGTTTATTAAGTACATTGTTATGTATAAGACCAATTCGTTCTTAACGGCAGGATTAAATTCATAATATGCTTAAAAAATGACATATTTGTTATTCATCTATATTAATTACTTTCAATTATGTTCATTAATTCCATCCGTACAATTATTTAAACACTCATAAAATGTTGAAAGTTTTGTGGTTTTAGTTCGATCGATGTTATTAATTTTTTAATTTGTTTTATGTTTTTTAAATTTTATTTGTAGCTGCCTAAACTAATGTTAATTGCTAATATGTTTTTTCTTCTCCTGCTTCAGCTGAGTTTCCTTTTCATTTATTTGTTTGTTAATTATTCTTTAACTGGTGTTGATTTCAATTTGTTTTTGTTGGCATGTTGTGTGTGTGTGTGTGTGTGTTTTTATTGTGGGCTATTTAATTCAATTTATAGATCTATAAGCGGTATTATAGTCCTGGTATTGCGTATCACTGGCTCATCCGCTTGTCATCAAAGGTCATTGTCGAACATTTGCAGCGAACGCGTTACCAAATCGTCCTTGAGGCACGCCTCCAGGAACTCCTCTATCGTTATGATGCCATCCTGATTTAAATCCAATTTGCGAAAAACTCGATCCACCTGCGAGGTAAATAAGCAAAAAATGTGTATATAAGTAAATCACACAGCTAAATTGCCCAATTTTTATACGAAATCAATTTTTGATACCCCGTAGCGAGGGTATACTGGGTACACAAACAGTAACTATCGTTAGGGTAACTATCTATAGGGATTACTGGTCTACAGGGTCTACTACAGCTACTCAGCTTGACTGTACGTAACTGGCTTGTTTCTCAATCAATTCCTACGCACACACACACACACACACACACACACTCCCACACAGTCACAAGTTTACTTATCAATATTGCGGGCATGAAGCCTTCGTCATTAAATAAAATTTCCGTTGCAGTTTCCGCTCCTAGGCGCACACAAAGCTTCCGTTCTACCATTTTCAATCCGATTTCCCCGGAGCTTTAACCACATACATGTCTGTGTGTGTGTATTTCATGTCACTGTGTGCACAATAATAATTACTCATACGCAACGTATGCCACGGAATACGGAATCGACAGCGTGAACGTCAACGGATGCTGCATGTTACGTTCTGTCGAGTGCGTTTCTTGCATAAAAAATAACGTTGCATGCACGTAATAAAATAAAACAAAAGGATACCATAAAAAGCCTCCACTCGATGATGTTGAACACAAATTAAATACACTCAGGATTCGTTTGTGCAGCTGCTTTTTAATTAGTAGCGATTTAAAGCTCATTATGCTGATTATTGGTCACAAGAAGTGACGAAGTGAAGCTTAAAATGAACTTAAGTGTGATAAGGAAGTGAATGGATTTATATTTATATATAAGTTGGATTGAAATTAACTTACGAACTGTAGACGACATGTAAAAATTTGTCATTTAAGTCTTAACTTTTTGCTTGAAAACTTTTATGAATTTGCTTATAGAAAACCTGAAGCAACTTGTCAAAACTTTACTAGTTGATTAAATCGTTTTACTTTCAGGTATAATTTGTATTTTTAGTTTCTAACTTGGTTATAAAAGTTAGCATTTCTTGTTTATAGTGTATTCTTTATTTAAACTCTTTCTATTTCAGCAAAACTTTTCACGACTTTTCTTGTTGGGTCTATTTTCAATGATCTTATTTAATATCTTTCTTCTTAAAGCTAGGTCTGTCCTTGCTTCTCTTATTTGTTAGAGTGAGATAACTATCTTGTTTATGTTAACTCATAAAGGCACTGTTAATCCTAGCGATGGCACTGTTAGTGATTAACATAGCAGTGCTAAGCCAACAACCTACAAAAGTTAACAATGTTAACTTAACATTAACGTTTTATTAGATTAACATTGATTTCTTTAGGAAGACCATTAATCTAATGTAAAGTTTATTGTATATAAACCGTTGCATACTTTTGTGCGCTTGAATTGCTTAAAGACTTTAAAAAGCTATAACTTTTATTACTACTAGTAATAACAAACCAAACTAGTGACATAAACAAACACGCAGTGTTTAGTGTGTGTTAAATAAAAAATGTTTGTGCTGCTAAAGTTTTAGCTGCAATAAAGAGCAACCAAAAACAACTGTTGAAAGGGTGTGGCAGCAAGCTGTGTTCCAAATTTGATATGCCAATCAACTTTAGAGCATAAAAACTATCACTAAAAATCTAGCTAAATCTTCCCCATGCTCACCTGATCTCTCGCCTTGCGGTCGTCCTCTGGCTGATGTGCTCTTCTACCCATAAGCTCGTGAATGGCTAAAACAATTTCACTCAGTTCACCGCGACTGATGCGACCATCTCCGTTGAGATCATACAACTTGAAGGTCCAGCGCAGACGCTCATAGACTGAACCCCTCAAAAGAGTCGATAAGGTAACAAGTAAATCCTGCAGAAAGTCATAACAAAAGTTTATTAAATTCATAAGTAATTAAAAGTGGTAGTTAACTAAATATATAAATGTTGTGATATGAACATAATTACCCGAAAACTAATGGCGCCATTGCAATTAACATCGAAGGCTTTGAACACATAATGAGCATATAAACTGGAATCTGTGGAAATAGAAAAACGTTTTAGTACTTTAAGTGTTAGGGGGTGGTTTTAAGGGAGAAGGGTGTGCAAGGGGAAGTGGCTGCAAGTGCAAGCGCCAAAAACTGGCGAACATAAATGAAATGTTGGCTTAAGTGGCGCTTTATGACGCGCAGCTATAAAAGAAATAAGAAGAAGCAGCATAAGAACCGAAATAATGCCGGCAAGGACATTGAAATCACACAAACCCACACAAGCACACACACGCACGCACACCCACACACATAAATACATATAAATGCAAGCATATAGATATATATGTTTGTACACTTAAATACTTACTGCCATGTGGAAAGAATTTGGCGTAAATATCCTTAAAACAATCCTCGTGCACCACTCCCTCAGGACATTCCTGCAAAAGCAAAACGAAATCTCTATGAAAATATGAGCTACCAAAATTGGGGAAGACTTTGTGGGGGGCAGAAAGAGTGTAGAAGAGTGAGAAAGCGAGACAGCAAAAGCGAATGAAATTGGAAATTCGGAATGGGAAACGAAACGGGAACCGAAACGAGACTGAGACTGAGAATGTTGGAGCGCATAAAGCTGAGTTCTTACGCGTTATGAATCCCTATCAAAGTATGCTTTGAACTCATTTTTTGGGGGAGTGTTCTATAAAATGCTCATTGCTAGCAAATTGATAAAGTTCAGTTCTC